>CM019157.1:1381040-1570460 GCA_009733165.1 Naja naja
TGGGAATTTTCCTGCAGACTTTTTGAGGATTTTCCCAGGGTCTCTGGTCCAAGGATTTAAAATGATGAGTTTGGTGGTCCCTGAGGTCCAAAAGGTTGGCAACCCCTGGACTAGACCTCACGTTTTCTAGCCTGGTGCCTTTAACCGCTACATACCAATCTTAGTCTACCTCGTCAGTCTCAAAGGTATGACAAAAAGGTGTCGGCTGTTGTTTTCCTAAAGGGAAAAAATATTTCATGGGAGAACCAGGTTTATAACCCATCGATCACAGCCACCACCGACAACTCCAGGCCAGAGGGACCTTTAATCTGGCTGCACTTCACAAGAGAGGCTTCCCAGCTCTTCCTGGCACACGCCGGCCTGACACCGGCGAATGCACTCGGGGACCTATTTATTAACAATTATTGGGCACTGTGTGTTTTGCGGCTCGGCCCCCAATGCCACGCCAGGAAGCAGCCAGAAGGGGCTCTGATAAACCTCAAAAAAAAAAAAAAGAAAAGAAAAAGAAAGAAAACTGCCATGCAGCATGCTGCTTTAAAAATAATAATAATAATTAATATTCACAGTTGAGAAGTGTGGGCACTGGGCTTAAGTGTCGACCTTGCCAAGAGGGTGCCCCCAAGGGTTGTACGCCGGGAACGGTTGCCAGCAGGGAATGAGAGATCCCTTCTGCTGGAGAGAAAGATCCCTAAAAGGGTATGTGTGCGTGCAGGAAAGGATAACGAAGACTTGGCACCCACGTTCTTCTTTCCCCTTTCGAGATCCGTGCCCCCAAAGAGAGCGTTTCCAACCGGGTAATGACTGAACATGAATCTGCCTGGGAGATCAAGTGTTTGCTAGTTGCCATGGCGGGCCCAGAGAAAGCTCCTTTCTCCCCCCAGGTGATGCTTGCTTCCCTAGAGGAAGGGCCATGCCAGCCAGCCAGCCAGTGAGTGGGGCTCAGCGTACAAGCAGTGTGAAAATACAACCACCTTTCCCCCCCCCTCCTCCTCCTGCACTGCTCTATAATGAGGGAACCCCCGAGGGAAATAGCTTTGAGGTATTGCAAACGTCCTGCGGACACGCAGTTGCTTTTCACCTCTCCTTGCAGGCACTAATTGTACAATTCCCACGGCGTTTTGTACGCTCAGGCGCCCTTCTTCTCCCCTCCTTACACCATGGGGGGGGGGGAAAACCAAGCAGCGAGCCCCTGAATCCATAAGGCTCAGGGGCTGCCCCCACATGACACGCTGAACCCGGCGACGTGAAATTCACCCACCCAAGAAATTTACTTATGTGGGGAAGGTCTCCCTGAGACCCTCCAAACTTTCTTCTCCGGGCTCCCCCATCCACACGTGGGGTGGGTGAGCATCTTGTAAGAAATTGGGGGTTTCTTTTTGCTCAGATTTTTCCTGGGGAGGGGAGGGGAGGGGTGGGGGAGAACAGCCCTGAGAGGGCCAAACCCCCTTCCCTCCCACCCGGCGAATGAATTTTGTCGTGTAAAAAATTAATTACGCATGCCCAACCTGATCTCTGTAGTCCTCCGGGAATCGCTGCCGCACCTCAGGATCTGTAAATAATTGACAGATAATATTAATTGGCTTTGAATTGGTGAGCAAGCAGAGAATCACACATTAATATTTGATCAGAAGATGATAGCGGCCTTGGCAGGAGATGCAAACCAGGGCAGGAGGAAGAGGCGGAGAGCAGGAAGATGGGGCTTTGCAAGCTTGCCTTTTTGCTCTCCTTCCCCAAGACCAAGAGGGGACGTTAAGACCAGGAGCACCACACTTAACGGCGGATGAATGAATGCGGGGTGGGGGGAGACGGAGCCCAGCACTGTGTTTTCTAACTGAGCATGGCTTCAATTGTGCTTCCATTTGTTCTGTTGGGTTTTTCCCCATTTTTTTTTATCAGTGGTTTCTTTTGGTGAATGACAGGAGCAGACTTTATAATCAGAAGGGGGGCAGGATTTACCGAACAATGGCATGCGCTCGGAGGGGGAAATTTTACAACTCTTTGATAATAAAGGATGGAAAAGAAATTGAGCTGTGTCAGAAGGCTGGTTTAAAAAGGCCGGATTGGGGAGAGAGAAGAGAGAAAGGGAGAACGAGAGAGAATGAGGGAAAAGAGAGAGAGAGAGAAAGAGAAAAAGGAGAAAGAGAGGGAAGAGAAAAACAGAGAGAATGAGACAAGAGAGAATGAGGGAAAATAAGAAGAATAAGAGAAAAGAGAAAGATAACGAGAAAAGAAAGAAGAAGCAAGAAAACAAGAGGAAGAGGAAAGAACAAGAGATGATGAAAGAAAAAGAGTAAAAGAGAGAACGAGAAAGAGACAGAGAACAAGAGAAAAGAAAGAATGAGAGGAAAGAAAGAGAACAAGAAAACAGAGAGACAGAGAGAGAGAATATGAGAGAAGAGAGAGAAGAGAATGAAAAAAGAGAGAACGAGAGAAAAAAGATTTGAGAGAAAAGAGAGAAGAGAAAGAGAGAACAAGAGAAAAGACAGAGAATGAGTATGAGAGAAGAGAGAGAAAGGAAAAGAGGAATGAGAGAAAAGAGAGACAGAGAGAGAGAATGAGAGAAAAGAAAGATAGACAGCAGGCAAAAATCTCTCAATAAAGAACAAATTAAAGTTACTGCAAAGCCTCTTGTGCCATAGGGAACTTTTAAGCCTGTTTATTGCCCTTCCTTCTTTCCTCCCTCTTTCTCGGGGTGAACCATGTGCTACATTGCGCAACACCACAAGCAGCATTTCTGAGCGGGTTTAATTGTATTAAACAGAACAGAAGCAGCAAAAAAAAACCAACAACCAACAACCCACAAATGCAGACAGAAATAATTCTTATGACAAATCATCTCAAACCATCTGCTTTTCCTGAAGCAAATCCCTCCGACTGCCAGGTTCCGTATTACGAGTGTAATTTTTAATTACAGTAATAATAGAGGGGGGTGGAGGAAAAGCACCTCGCATTTGGTTGGGAAGTTGTCATTTTTGAAGGAGAAGCTTGCTGTCAGAGCAACATTTGGGCGCACAATTGTGAACATCATGCCGTCCGCTAGGTTTCCGGGACAAGGCGCATTGTGTTAACCAGATGCTTTCACTATTGCAAAAAAAACTGAATTAAAAAATTGTTTCTGCAAGTTTTGATCGTTGTAGTGGAGTCTTATAAATAATCTTCACTGCTCAATTGTTCTTCTCTTCCCTGAATCAAAGCTGGTGTGGTAATGAATGAATTTTATGATGCGTATATTATATATTTTGTATTAAAAAAGGAAGTCCCACCCTCGCTCTTTCATAGGCAAAGGAAGTTTTGCTAATAAATTGGTTCAGGGGTACCAATTTTTATCAGATGGATGGTTGGGAGGGTGGATGGATGGATGTTTGGAAGAGTAGATGGATGGGTGGGTGAGTGGATGGATGCTTGGAAGCATTAATGGATGGATGGATGGGTGGATGGATGGATGTTTGGAAGGGTAGATGGATAGATGGATGGATGGATGGATGGATGGATGGATGGATGCTTGGATGAATGGATGGATGGATGGATGTTTGGAAGGGTAGATGGATGGATGCTTGGAAGCATTGATGAATGGATGGATGGATGGAAGGGTGGGTGGAAGTTTGGAAGGGTAGATAGTTGAATGGATGGGATGGGTGGATGGATAGATGGATGGGCGGATGCAGATGCAGACTGTGTGTTCTTAACCCACCCTTTAGATTCTTTTTCTCATGCCTTGGGGTTTGCCCACCAGTAATTCAAGATGCTGATTGTCCCCTTTAAAGCTCTTCATGGCTTGGGACCAGGTTATCTGAGGGGCCATCTTTTGCCGGTCACATCCACCCGGCCCACTAGAGCAGGAGGCAAGAAATGTTGTGGGTCCCATCCCTAAAGAGATCTATCTGGCGGGACCCTAAAAAAGGGCCTTCTCCCTCTCTCTGGAACATCATCCCCCCCCCAAGATTAAACTTCCCCCCATTCTAACGCTCTTTCAGAAAGCCCTGGAGACGTGGTTCTACCAGGTGGCCCAGAGTGGGATGGAGCCCTTTAAATGGCATATTTGAGTATGTGTTGTCGCTGGAAGTGGGGGTTATTGTTTTTTTATTATTTTTATTTCTTCAACATTGTGTTTTTCTTTTCTGTAAGCCACCTAGAGTCTCTGTGAGGTGGCAATATAATTTTAGGTGGGTGGGTAGGTAGGTAGATGACAGATAGATATAGATAAGAGGATGGAGAGAGAGAGAGATGTAGATAAGAGATTAGATAGATAGATAGATAGATAGATAGATAGATAGATAGATAGATATAAGACATTAGATAGATGAGAGAGAGAGAGAGAGAGAGAGAGAGAGAGAGAGAGAGAGAGAGATGCCACCAATCAGATCAAGGGCCCCAACAAAGACCCACAGGCTGCCATGCAACATCCAGCCCACTTTGCAACTTAGTTCAGCCCGGCCCTGGCACCGTTTCCCCCTTTCCCGGTCTCCTAATTTCCACCGGCAGCAGGAGCATGGCATACGGGCGCCTCCTGGAATCCTGCCGTTTGCAAAAATGCCTTTAAACGGTCCATCTGGCAGGCATCCCCTTGCATGCCTCTACAAATTTTAACACTCTTCAGCGGTCTGCATTGCATCCGCTTCGCTGCTTCGGGAATGAAACCGTCTGGGAGCATTTTCTGAAGCAGTGGGAGGGGGGGAATCGCATTTTATGTGAGGGGAAATTTATTTCATCCATCAAGACTCGCCTTCCGCTCCCAATCTTTTCTCTGGGAAACAGAAAACAGCCAGAAAAGAAGATTCAGCACCTAAAATCCTGCTTATGGTTTTCCAAGTTGCTTGTTTTTTTTTTTAATGAAAGGAGAGAATTTCTGCAAAATGCAGGAAGAAGCAGGACCTCCTTGCGAGGAATCCAACTAGCAAGGAAACACCAAGTTGGCTTGTGCCACTTCCGTCCAGGTGCCTTAAGTTACAGGCAGTCCTCGATTTACAAAAGTTCAAAGTTACAACGGTGCTGAAAAAAGTCACATGACCATTTTTCAGAGTTATGACCTTTATAAGCATTCTGTCAGGATTCCAGCAATTGCCCTTATTAAATCATGATTCTCGAGCCAAACTTCAAAAAACTTCAAAGGACTTATTAGAGGCGACATATTGGCCCTGCCCTGTATGAAGCCAACTCTGGCATACGTCATTTACAGTCCCCTGTGTCTCTGTTTCCTCCCTCCCCCTGGGTGTCTCATAAATCAGATTCTCCAATTGAGCACATTCACAGGCTGAGTGTCCTCATTCTCATTCTCCAATTAAATACATTTTCGGGCAAAAGCTCTGGTATTTTAGTTACAATCTTTTAAAGATAAGAGTTGGAATGTACTTTCACTTTCAACTGCTCTTCCAGATTTCCTTCCTCCCCCTCCTTTTTTTAATGGCAACTAGTAAAACAGGCATAGGAACATTTTATGAGTTGACATTCGGCTCCTCTCACTTCTTGAAGGTGACCTGTATAAAGCAAAACCAAATTGAGTGCAGAGATAGAATTTAGGGTTGTGAACCCCTCTCCCCAGTCTTGGTTGGATTTTGATCATGTGATCAAAATTCAGACGCTTGGCACCTGACTCATATTTATGACAGTTGCTGTGTCCCTGGGGTGCACGTGATCCCCTTTTGCGACTGCCTGGCCAGTGAAGTCAACGGGGAAGCCCGGTTCACATAACGATAGGGTTTCTGATTGATCAGCTGCAGTGATTCACAACGGTGACCAGAAAGGTCGTAAAAAGGGGACAAAATTCACCAATGCCTCACTTAATGACAGAAATGCCAGTTTCCTTTTAAACACAATTTATGCTCCCATTAAAGCCTTCATTTCCTTATGCTGTAAAACAGGAATTACAGAGTCTTCAACCCAATAAACATCCATCCTCAGACTTCAGAGGAAAATCCAAAATGACACTCTCTGAGGGGAAGGGGAAGGAAATTCTCCCTATATTTCGCCCCCGCCCCAAAAAATGTTTCCATGTTAATATTTTAACAGGATTGAAGCAACATTAGTCACGACTTTGCTTGGCTGGAGGCCATTAACAGAAATCCATTGTCAAAAGAGTGGTTTTAGACTCCCTGATAATTGTACTATCAGTTTCTGCCCAAGCTGATCGTATAATTTCTTTCAAGAGATTATAGTTGGATACAAATCTGTTTTTGAATGGATGGGATGGGATGGGATAGAATTAAATTAGGATACAGAGCAGGGAATAGAACAGAACAGAACAGAAAAGAAACTGGAATGGAGCAGAACGGAATGGAACGGAATGGAATGGAATGGAACAGAGAAATAGGAAATAAAATAAAAGAACAGAACAGAACAGGATAGAAAACAGAAATACAAATAATGAATAGAATGGAACGGAATGGAATACAAAATACAATAGAATGTAGAATATAGAATACAGAATAAAGGAAATTAAATGGAGTGGAATGGAATGGAGTGGAATTAGGGGTAAGAGTGGAGAGGATATAGAGTAGGCTTATTTGGCCAAGCCAAAACACCAGCTGTTAGTGGATTATTAGCGTCTTTTATTTTCCTAGCATGTAATTCAAATTCTAATTAATAAAGCACAGCTTCATTCCCCACCTCCAGGGTTTTGAAATTTGCATGGGGCAACAAGTGGGCAACACCACTGGGCACATCCACAACAATACAAAAAATAGTCCAACACATTTCCCCAGATTATTTCTAAGTCAAGATCTTGCAAGGCTTAAAACAGGAGATAAGGAAGAATCAATTCTGCACAAGTAAAAAAAAATATTTTGTATAAAAAGTTACAGACTTTGCAAATTGTCCCGGCACATCCTTGACCCCTCTTCATGACTTTTTCCTACAGGTCACCTCAGTAGAAGTTCCAGATTTGGTCTGCTGCTCTCTAAATCACCCCCTCACCTCAAAAGTCTTGAGCGCTCAGACATTTTATGGACCCATATTTAGAAGGGACTCAACAAAATTTGTCTAACTTGGAAAACAAAAATAAGCCCTTACTTATTCCATCTCAAAAGGAGCCAGAGATAGCGTTTGACAAAAGGCATCCGAGCTAAGCCAGTTCATTATAGATTGCCTGTCCCCACTGAGTTTTAAACTCAGAGCCAAATTAAGATATTTGTTAATGGAGAACTTCATTAAGACCCCCGAAAGGAGGGACATTTCTTATAACAAAGACCTGAAAGCAGGGCTCTTTTTTTTAAAAAAAAAAAATCTTGTTCTGCAATTTCATGCTTTTTAAGACACCCTGGGCTTTTTCTCCATGAGTCTGAGTTTAATCCCATGCTGGACCCTGATTTAATTTTCCAGCTGACAGGGTGGGAATCTGTTCTGCATTACAGATGCTCTTTTCTCTGAGCGTTTCAATGTCCCTTGAATACCAAAATACGGCGAGTTGGAAGAAAAGCCCCTTCTGCTTCCTTTCACTCACCTGTCATTCACAGGCCCACAGTTTCAAAAAAAGAGAAAAAAAATGGACTGGTATTTATAGACTAAGTCATAGGAAGGAAAGCATGTTTTTTATTCCCTCCACCCACTTTAGAAAGCTGCCTTTGAAGCCCAGAGCCCAATTTTACCCGAGGCAAGTTCTAGGCATACAAATAAATGAGAATAAAAAGCTTGTTTAGTCCTTCGGATTTGTGCCGGATTAAAAAAAAAAATCGCACCAAGAGTTTCTCGTCTGTTTTCACCTTTTTGCCCACCTAATCCGTTAGGCAAACCCCAGCATGTCGTTTCACCTGAGGTCTTCTCCCTGTCTTGGGTGACCCCCCCCCAATCTCTTTCCCTCCCCTAAAATGCAGCAGGTCGTGGTGTTTGTTTTGCCCTCCCTTTAATTACCCATTTCCCCGAAAATACGACCTACCCTGAAAGTAAGTCCTAGCTTGATTTTTACACATGCACCCAATATAAGCCCTATCCCCCCCTCCCAAAATAAGCCCTAAATAAGATCCCACCCACTCCAGAGTGCATGGATAAAAATTAAGCTAGGATGGGGATGGGGAGTGGAGCTGCCCTACTACTTCCCTTTGGACAGTTGTAGCCAGGCCTCGCTCACCCCAACACCTGCCTTGCCGGCCCATTTCTTCTGCAGCCAGCAAGGCTTTCCTGAAGGCCTCTGTAGCTGATAATAAAGCTCTGGATCAAAGCAGAGCTCTCTTATCGGCTGCAGAGGCCTTCAGGAAAGCCTTGCTGGCCGCAGAAGAAGAAATTCCTGAAGGCCTCTGACAGCGAAAAGGAGGCCGGGGGCAACGTGTGCAAGTGAGGTTAGTCAGTGGAGGACATCCCCTGAAAATAAGACCTGGTGCCTTTTTTGGTGGGGAAAAAATTATAAGACAGGGTCTTATTTTCGGGGGGAAATGGTAACTAACTCTCAAAGCGGTTCGCAGGGAGTTGTTAGCTGTGCAGTTTCTGACTCCGTTTCTTCCTCTGCAGAACATGGGGTGGGAGGGCTCCTGCCCAGCCCTCCTCCAAGTCCATTCCCACAACCCAATTTTATCCTGCTCTTTAGAGTAGAAGACTGGGTTTAATCTTCTTCATCCTTGCAAGTTGAGAGGAAAGCGGTAATGAGAGGAAGGGCTAGATGGGAGATCTGAAGCCGTCCAGATTGGTCAGTCCAGATCTTCCACCTGCCCCTCGCCAGGTGTTTACTAGGGCAGTGCTGTAGAGTTGAACCCCACCTCGTCAATGACAACACAACTGGCCTATTTGGAACAACTGGAAGCGAATAGAAGATCCTGCCTGGTTGTGCCAATGGAGAGCCACAACAGGGCCTTGACCCACGGTGCAAGGGAAAGCTGGCACAGAGCAATGGGGAAAACTGCCAAATCTTTTCCTGCTCCTCCACTAAAGACAACCTCTCACTTCTTCCAATTAGTGGCCCAGCAGAAAGCTCGTTAACACTTGGGGTGTTTTGCTTTCTTTTCGTTTTCCTCCTCAGAAGGAAATGTCCGTCTCTTAGCCGATCCTGCTCCACTTCATTCAGCTACTCTCACGATGGAAAAGAATATTGGTAACTCTGGGTTGAATTGGGGAGAGGGGTCCTTGGTGCTCGCTGAGCTTGGTGGTCTCTTTGCAGTCATTTCATGAGCCAACTAGGTAACACCATCAGTGCTAGGAAAGGATGAAGTTTGCAGAGAAGAGGAGGAGGATGGTAGGGTCCTTGGTGCTTTCTTAGCTTGCAGACATTTCATGACCCAACTAAATAATATTATCAGTGCTAGATGGGGGCAGGAGGAGGAGGAGGAGGAGAAGGAGAAGGAGGAGGAGGAAGATGGTATTTGGTGCTCTCTGAACTTGGTTGTTTTCTTGCAAACATTTCAAGACCCAACTAGGTAACATCATCAAGGCCAGAAGGGAGAGAGACAAAGCAAACCCCATTCCCTTCTAGCACTGATGATGTTAACCAGTTTGGTAATGAAAACTACCTCAAGATGAGCCAATTTTTTGGTAGCAAATCCATCAAAGTCACTTTTAATCCGTTTAATCCGTTTTTCCATCTTCCTGGGTTTGTATTCATTTTCACATCCACTCCTTTTCTCTGTTTTTTTTTTTAATCCTGTAAGCATTTATGCAACGCCGATGCCATTACTGGCTACTATGTTTTCATAATATAGGCCTCTGGAATGCACTTTTTCAGCTGTGAACTCTGCTACAAAAACCGGAATAGATTTGTGAATAAGAAGCACCGGGTGGCTGCCGTAAGGTTTTCAGAAGCTCAAATGAAAGAAAATTTGTGTTAAAAAGGCAAACAGAAGCATCCCTATTTTGACCAGCAGTAGCAGAACGTGGGAAAAAGCTGAATTTTAAAAAGAACTCCTGTTTTCAAAACAAACACAAAACACAGCCTCAACCAGGAATTTCTAAGATATATTAAATATACCCAAATGCCCATAAAATCTGCAACTTGATATTAAGTAGACAAAAGTAGCAAAAGATACTCATCTTTGATACTTTTGTCTATTTAACATCAAGTTATTTATTTGTAAATTATACAGGGGAAAAAAAAGACACAAAGTCCTAGAGAGCAAAATAGGAAAAAGATACAGAATTAATGCCAGGAAGTTTTGACTGGTCAAGATTGCAACAATTCACTTTTATATTTAATCCCTGGTCCCAGAATACCTTTAAAAGATCAGTTAGATAAATGAATCTTTTCTCTCTCTCTCTCTCTCTCTCTCTCTCTCTCTCCCTCCCTCCCCCCTCCCTCTCTTTCTCTCTCTCTTGCAACGTAAATGAAGTAAAGTCAAAATTTTAGATTGGGTGCACATACAGAGACTGCAGTCCTTAATTCTTTATCGCATTAAGCTGGACAGCCAGGGACTTTTAATATTTTCACACACTACATGTTTTTTGCGCCACGTGGATGGGTCAGATTACCAGGTTAACAGAGCTGGAAGGGACCTTGTAGGTCATCTAGTCCAACCTCCCACCCAAGCAGGAGACCCTGCACCATTTCTGACAGATGGCAGTCCAGTCTCTTCTTGAAAGCCTCCACAACTTCCGAAGGCAACTTCTGTTCCATGGGTTGGTTGTTCTCACTGTCAGGAAATTCTTCCTTATTTCCAGGTTGAATCTCTCCTTGATTAGTTTCCATCCATTATTCCTTATCTAGCCTTGGGGTGCCTTGGAACATAGCTTGACCCCTTCCTCTCCCCTCAAATATTGCAACACTGCTCTCCTGTCTCCCCTGGTCCTTCTCTTCCCTAGACTAGCCATGCCCAGTTCCTGCAACCATTCACCGTATGTTGCCTCCTCCCCCCATGTTGGACTGCGTATGAACCCAGCCTGGAAAACAGCCCCCTCAAACCTGAACAGCCTTGCAAAGAACAGAAAGAGGACTCTCTGAAAATATGGGGGAAACTTCTAACTTGCCAACAAGCACAGGGTTCAGGGGGGGTGCAACCCCTTAAATTTCCGGAACGACCCTTGGAGAACTGTTTTATTCCAGGACTCTCAGGAAAGTTAACTGGTAGGGAGAAGTTGAAAAAGGAGAGAGTTCTCTGCATGGATCAGCAAAGATACGGAAACAAAGGAAGGGAATAAATGTCCAATTTTCTCAACAGAGAGGGGGGGGAGAACAGTGGGGTGCCCAAAAATTTGTTCTGGACGACCCTGCCTGTCCTTTGAGAGGCTCATTAATGGTCTTGGAAGGGAATGAGCTCGGAAGTAACCAAATTGGTGGAAACGCAGTCCTGTTTTCCGAGCACAAAGCCCATTGGGATGGAGAGAGTTTCCCAAAGCAAGCAAAGCGACAGGCCCAACCCCCTATATAGGCAGGAGAGTCTATTCCAAATATTAGGCTCTACCTAGGATCAAACTCACAGCCTCATGATTGTGAGGCAGAGAGCTAGCTATGTGACGATTCCAAAACCCTCAAGGTGAGGATATTATAAAATTTAAAAAAAAAAACTACACTCAGTTCTTTATGGAAGAGGCATTCGAACCAGCCATACACACAGACAAATAATTGCTTAAAAATTCCAGATTTCCCAGAGTGAGTTTTAAAATGATGGAAGCTAAAGCAAAGAGACAGAGGCCCACAAAGAATTAACTGGATTAATTAGCAAGGGATTTCAGAAGCAGTTTGAAGCTAGGAAACCAAAACACTAAACTGTTTAAATACTTTGACAGCAAATCATGGTTTCCAAGCAGCCCTCACTGTTTCCATCCCCTTCTTTTGAGTTCAATGTTTTAACACATTTAACCTGACGGAGGTACTTTATCACGAGATCTGAATGACGCTGTCAAAATACTCAAAAAAAGACGCTAATTTTTAAAAAATGCCACAAGCTGTTAGCAATTTTGCCAATATGCATCAGCCTAGGCAACATTAATTAAAAATCAATAGCCGGGGACATAAATAGCTCTTATCTGTGGTTTGTCTCTAGAGTAACTTCTTTTAATGTGGAAATTCGGGGGAGGCAGGGTGGGGGAGTGAGTGGGGAAAAAAGAGACCCTCACACAAATGTCTTTCCTATTATGCAAGACAAAGCTTCAGAAATAAAGTGAAAATAACAAGATAATGTTGAACACACCAAGCGGGGCAGGGAAGAATCCCAGAGACACAAACGTAAGGAATGTTTCTTTATCCACAATCATTAACCCATAATTAGGTGGAAGCCAGAAGATGAGATGGACTTGGTCAATGAGTCTCTGCAAAGTACGTTCTTTTTATGATGATGATGATGATGATGATGACCAACTGCATGCCAAGGAAGAATACAGAACCAGACATTCTCCATGGGTCCCATCTCTTTTCAAAGAGAAATGGCCATTATCCCGCCATTATCCCCTCGTAGCATGGCAAAGTGGAATGCGCAAAGGCACTTGCCATGGATAATTAGAAGTTCACCGAGAGGAAGAGAAAGCAGGAGATGGGATAGAAAAGAAAGGAGGGCAGGAGCTGAATAAAGCAGGGGAAGAAGGGAGAGAAGGGGCCATCAAAACAGCCAGGTTGCCAACTGGTGGAGGAGGAAGGAGCGAAGGAAGTAAGCTTGCATTTTTTAATAAGAGCTAGAAGGGACCTTGGAGGTCTTCTAGTCCAACCCCCTGCTCGAGCAGGAGAACCTATAGCCGTGATGGCGAACCTATGGCACACATGCCACAGGTGGCACGCAGAGCCATTTGTGCCGGCACATGAGCTACAGGCAAACTTACCTCACTGCGCATGCGTGCACCTCATAGCTGATTTTCAACCACTTTGAGGCCTTTTTCGGCCTCCCAGGGACTTGAGGAAGGCTTCTGCAGGCTTTGCAGGCTGAAATCTAGGCCTGTTTCATCACTTCCTGTTTTTCCGGAAATACTGGAAGTGATGAAACGGGCCTAGTTTTTGGCCTGTGAAGCCTGCAGAAGCCTTTCTCAAGTCTCTGGGAGGCCGAAAAACGTGTGATGTTGAGCTGGCCATGCCCACACACACCCCGGCCCTCCAAGATCGAACACAATCCTGAGGCGGCCCTCCATGAAATCGAGTTTGACACCCCTGGTATAGAGTCTCCTGCTTGAGCATGAGGTTAGACTAGAAGACCTCCAAGATCCCTCCCGACTCTTTTTAGTCTCTAATCCCAGATCAATGGAACTTGCCTCCAGAAGCTGTGGGTGCTCCATCACTGGAGGTTTTCAAGAAGAGACTCGGAACAAGATAAATCAGAATACCATAAAGTATGGAATAAATTATATTACTGGAGGGACATGAAAGGGAGTTCACAAAATTGAAATAGGAATTTAAGGTGAAATAGGGAAGAGGTGAGGGACCTCATACCTGAGGAATAATGAAAAAGAACTTTAAAAGCACAACGCTTAAGTGTTGTGTGTGTGTGTGTGTGTGTATCAATGTATATATCTTTTGTATGTTTCTAAATGTAAAATGCTTTGACAGAAATGTACATCAAAGAAGACCACCACGTTCAATGTTTTTTTAATGTATATACTCAACAAAATTATTACAAATAAAAATAAAAGAAGACACTGGGTGGGCACTTATCTGGAATGGGGATAGATTCTCCTGCTTGGACTCTATTCTGATAGATAGATAGATGGATGGATGGATGGATGGATGGATGGATGGATGGATTATAGATAGATAGATAGATAGATAGATAGATAGATAGATAGATTAGATAGATAGATAGATAGATAGAAGAGAGAGAGAGAGAGAGAGAGAACGAGAACTCTGGTGTTTTGTTATTCAGTTAAAACAGCCATGCCCCTTCTAGCAGCTTTATCTGCACCCCTTCTAGCTGGGAAATAGCTACTGATCTCGCTTGTAATAAAATTTCTGCTCCTTTTTTAGGCAGGTGACAATCTTATAAACCACCTTTCTGCGATAGGTCAGTTACTGACCATGCCACTTTGGAATTCCATATCCCACCAAGCAGTGGTGGGATTCAAATTTTTTTACTACAGGTTCTGTGGGCGTGTCTTGGTGTGCATGGCATGGCTTGGTGTGCATGGCAGGGGAAGGTTACTGCAAAATCTCTATTCCCTCCTCACCCCGCTAACCTGCTTTCCAGCTCCATTCTCCTGTGCAGGGCAACCCAGCCGATCAGCTGGGACTCAATGGGAAACAGACAAGAGATGGGGTTGGTGGGGCCAGTTAGAAGTGGGATTGGCCGGTTCTCTGAACTACCCAAAATTTCTGCTACTGGTTCTCCAGAACTGGTCAGAACCTGCTGAATACCACCTCTGCCACCAAGCCTGATCTATTTCAACAGCACCAGGATCTTTATTTTGCAATTAAGAGAATGGAAATTAAAATTTATGTGGTGTGTGTGTTATGATTAGCCTCTGTCACCACAAATTAAAAACCTGACTTAGCAAGCAAGGGAGAAGGATAAATGGATGCACCATTTGGGGGGATATCATTGCAGAACAAAAAGGACATGCATGATATTATAATTATGCTAAAATTAGGATGAAAGTTGAAAGAAAATAATAGTACAGGGATTTTTTTTTCCTAAAGGGTAGCATTTAGGCATTTTTTTTAAAAAAAACTATAGCCTACCATTATTTATAATTCAATTAAAAGGTGTCCTCTAAGCTTCCCTTTAAGCTACAAGCTATATAATAGAATTTTTTTTCCTGGACATCATTAAAATGTAAAGTTAATGAGGATTCCATGGCAAACAGAAGAAATATAACCTATTTTTCAGGCAAGAGTTCTAACACAGCAATCAGAAGAAAAGTCTCTTTCATGTCTTTTTTTTCTCTACTCATTAATTTTCTTTTGGTGGTTTTTTTTTTTAACAAAGGCTGTTTAAAAAATGCGCAGAAGTTTAAACCCGGTAATTACAGAGAAGCTGCAATGAGGTCATTAGCTTTTTAAAAAGCTGAAATAAACAAGAGCAAGATGTGTTTCTTTTAAAAGATGTCAAATTCTCCCGTTTGACTTGTCCATGGGAGACCTGTTGTACCACCATCCCCATTTCCCTCCACGCAAAGGTGCCAAATTTGGACTCACCGGAATCCTATGCCAACTGCAGCCATCTTGGCAGTTTTATTGATAAGATGACACCAACTCAACTCATGGGCTGCTCAAGGTGGGTTCTGCCAGAACTCCTTTGCTAAGGTCTACATTGGCTCAGCCAGCAGGGAATCTGCATTTATACTTCTCAGGGTTTTTGGAAATATCTCTATACCAGATGGTCATCTGCTGCCCTTAAACTAGCCTGAATCATTGGCCCAAATTTAAGGTCGATATTTAAGTTGAGAGTCAACTAATATGAGATCTCTGTTTGGATAAAATGGTCTATGAGTCACAAAGAGGGTTTATTTGGCTTCATGTTAAAACAATCTCTCTTTCTACACAGTAGAGAGAGAGAGAAATAGACAGAGGAAGAAAGAGAGAAAAAGTGATGAAGTAGATTAGGATTATAAGGAAACATGTAACCCCTAGTATATTGTTTCATGAATATGAGATTTCTGTTTGGATAAAATGGGCTACAAACCACAGAGGGATTTCTTGGCTCTCTCTTTAAAGAGGGGTGGGGAGAAAGAGAATGGGAGGAAGAGAATGAGAATGAGAAAGAAGAAAGAAAGAAAGAAAGAAAGAAAGAAAGAAAGAAAGAAAGAAAAGGACAGAATGGGAGAAAGAAAGGGAGAAAGAGAAAAAGAAAGAGAAAAAGAAAGAGAAAGAAAGAGAAGAGAGAGAATGGGAGAAAGAAAGAGAGAAAGAAAGAAAGAGGGAAAAGGGAAAGAAAGAGAAGAGAAAGAAAAAAGAGAGAAAGAAAGAGGGAAAAAGAAAGAAAGAAAAAGAAGAGAGAGAGAATGGGAAGAAAGAAAGGGAGAAAGAAAGAAAAAAGAACGAGAGAGAGAGAGAGAGAGAGAGAAGGCTGAAGTAGATTACTACATGATTAAAAGGAAACATAATCCCTAATGTTCTGCTTCAGTTAACTTTTCCACCATTTGCCAAAGCTATAAGCTGTGTATTTTGCTCAAACTGTATTCACTGCGTGAGTTCCAGACCTTACCATCCCATCGCCCCCTCCCCAAAAAAAGCAAGCCCTTTGGGTGAATAACTAGCATCCCAAGCATTTTGCAGCCTCCACTTGAGCTTGCAAAACTCCAGGAAAAGAAAAACCCACCCAGCTGCCCCCATGGTCAAGAAGCTCCAGCCCCAAACCTTGGACATCTCTATCAAAGGTGGCTGCGCAAAACAAACAGCTTAATCATTGTCATTACTCTATGGGAAATCTCCTTTTAAAGTCATTAGTTGTTCCCTGTTAGTCTTAATGACTCCCTAATTAAAGTTCTTGCCCCAGTCTCAAGATTTCAGTATGGTGAGACATACAGGAACAACAACTACTGTGCGTTAAGCTTAAAGCAAAAAAAAGTAATATTAACACTCATTAAGAAGATTACCTGTTGAACAAAATAAAACACCAACAGCAGGGG
Source organism: Naja naja (assembly GCA_009733165.1). Lineage (NCBI taxonomy): Eukaryota > Metazoa > Chordata > Lepidosauria > Squamata > Elapidae > Naja > Naja naja. The sequence goes on from CM019157.1 coordinate 1,397,433, forward strand.
AGGGGAAAAAACGGTTTGCAAATGTTGTGAAGGGAAAGAGCAGAGTTTAAAACCATACTTCTTACATTAAACCTTGATTTGGGGGCCTGCCACACAATCCTCCAACTTTTCAAAAGGTGGAGAGGGGACAGGTGGGTGGGTGGATGTGGGAGAGGGAGACCCCGGGTTATTTCAATGCAGCTCCCAAATCTTAACAAGCCCACTTAATACCGCAAAGAGTGTTTCCCCGAATGCTCAGGAATATCTGGAGTGATTCTGTTTACGGATTCAAACCTATTTTAGTTGCATGGGGGGGGAGCACTTTGAAAGACCACGAAAAGGGGTGAGGGCAGGATTTGGGGGGGGGACTTTTTTTAAAACATCATTAAAAGAAATATTTCTTCCCCGACTGAGGAGTTTCAAGCTTAGGAGAGAAATCTCAGCGAAGGTGGCATTGTCTGGGTGATTTCCAGCCCGTCTCCGTTCTGAAAAGAAAAAACTGACAGATCCGCGGCCTTTGTCAACCAATTCAGGAACTTTTTATGCTTTTTATTTGTTAGGTCAAAGGTTAAATTGCTGACCTGTAACCTCCTGCTTAGCGGCCTCTCCCCTTTCCCTGTATAGCTTTATTTCAGCTCCGTATTTACATGGATTAGTCTCTTTTCACACTAAGAAGAAATCTGTTCACAACTAAAGACTCCCGCTCTCCTTGGGCTAAAAGCAGCCACAATGATTCGATCCCGGACAATGGCCATGTTGTGGGTGGAAGAGAAAGAAAGAAAGAAAGAAAGAAAGAAAGAAAGAAAGAAAGAAAGAAAGAAAGAAAGAAAGAAAGAAAGAAAGAAAGAAAAAAAAAGAGAGAAAGAGAAAGAAAGAAAAAGAGAGAGAAAGAAAGAATGAGAGAAAGAGAAAGGGAGAATGAGAAAGAAAGGAAAAGAAGTGAATGAAAGAAAGAAAGAAAGAGAGAGAGAGAAAGGAAGAGAAAATGGGAGAGAGAGATAATGAAAGAGGGAGAAAGAGAAAGAAAGAGAAAGAAAAAGAGAAAGAAAGGGAGAAGGAGAAAAAGAAAAAGAAAAAGAGGGAGAGAGAAAGAGAGAGAATGGGAGAAAGAGAAAGAAAGAAAAAGAGAGAATGGGAGAAAGAGAGAGAGAGAAAGAAGAAAGAAAGCCAATTACTGCTTTATTGAAACAATGGAAGAGAAGTCTTGTACAACCTTTAGCAAACAAAGCTGGCCTGCTGTGAACTTGATGAAGATGTCAAACTCGGTTAAAAATATAAAAAACAATAAAAGGGATTCCCACCCCCAACACTCCCCTTTGCAAAGTCTTGTGACCAAGACCACTTCTACAGAGAGATTTCCTCTTTGGGATTAAACATGCCTGGGAATTTTTTTTTTAACCCAGTTACTATGCCAAAAGGCAGAAAGAACTTGCCATTGTGGACTTTAGAAACAGCACGTAAACTGTTTCCATCAGTATTTCAAGACCCCCTTTGCCCCAGACTTCCTTCATCTGATTTCCAGTTCAGAAGAAAACTCTCCTTGCTCTGCTTGGTGGCCAGACATGAAGGGCTTTTCGAGAGGGACAGTGAAAGGGCATGAAAGAAAACCCTGAAGTGGGGTCCAACAAGATATTATTCTAAATTCTGTCCAGTCCAAACACGGCAATGCTGATTCTTTCCACAAAGACTACAAACAGGGTGAAGAACCTCTTCAGAACCCCTCAAGATCAAAAGGGCTGCAGAGAAACCCATTGGGAGATCCACCTCGCGACAATGGACATTGGACTCGAATCCCAAAGGACCATCCGTCTCTTGAACCCTCAGTTCTGGGTTTTGGCATCAGCAGGAGCCCAGAAGGAGTGAATATGGCTGAGAAGAGCCCCTTATGGGTTGATTCAAGCTTTTTGGGCAGATGGTGTGGGACAGAAGACACCTGTTCCAGCTTCGATGAGTTTTAGATGATTATTAGGATTGATGGTAACACTGATGACATTACCAGTTGGGTAATGAAACGTCTGCAAGAAAACCACCAGGCTCAGAGGGCACCAAGAACCCCACAGTCTTCCTCCTTCTCCTCCTCCTCTCTCCTCCTCCCCTCCTCCTCCTCTCTTCTAGCACTGATGACGTTACCTAGTTGGGTAATGAAACATCTTCAAGAAAACAACCAGGCTCAGAGAACAATTGAGAGTGTCCCCAAAACCCAACTTCTGGGATACCCAGTAGCAGAAACCAAATGCTTTTAGTTTTTTTAATGGGATTCATTGGATTCAGTCCCTGGTTGATTGTGTTTTTATAAGGGTGCTGAGGTCCATTGAAAAGCACCTCTTAAATAGCATCCAGTTTTATCAAGGCTCTGCAAGTTTAAGACCAAACTTTGAGATACTCAAAGCTTTGAGAGTCTAAGAGGACCAAACTTTGAGATACCCAAAGATAGATAATTATGCATGTACCCACATATATTGTGACATAGAGAAACAACACAGTCTAATTCGGATGTATACATGTACATGGCGAGAAAAACAATCTTGCGAGATTACCAGATAGATGGCATAGGGAACAAAGCTGTTACCAAATCTAGTAGTCCTACTTCAAAACCTCCTCCCAGAGGGGAGCAACAGAAACATAAAGTGGGTGTGTGGGGTCTCTAACAATGCTTTGAGCTCTAAGCATGTAGCGCTTATAAGCAGCATCCTGAATAACGGAATATGAGCTTCCTATAATCTTCTCCATTGTCCTCACCACTCTCTGTAGGGACTTTCTATCTGAGGAACTGCGGCCACTGAACCAGACAGGCATGCAGTTTGTTAAAATGCTCTCAATGGTGCCTCTGTAAAAAAAGTGGCCACAGAAGGAGAAAGAGGTGCTTGTTTGAGATTGTTCGTTATCTGCGCCAGAGCCAGAGCCAAGAACTGAGTTGCTCCCATTTTTCCCTAACCCCCAAATCTGTCTGCTCCCATCCATCCTTCCTCCCTTGCGTAAGCCCTACCAACTTTATTCCTCAGCTCTGTTAGCTTTTTAAGGCAGAACTCTTGCGATCTACCAAGGCAAGGAAGATGCTATTAGGGAGAGGTCAAAAGCTGGAGTAGGGAGTTCTTCGTTAAACCAAGTCTATACCCATTATTCTAGCGGGAGCCCAGATTATGGCTTAGAGAGTTAGACTAAGGGCCAGTTCAAATGCAAATGGGCCCATTCTCTCAAACAAAGATAAACTCCCTCGGAGTTAATCAATTTCCTGGGGGAAGATTCTTCATTCAACCCAGTGTTATGTTAGCAGAAGAGACTCCCGGCTGCCAGCTCTTTTAAATGCCTTTGTTGCAAAACCAGGCTGCGGCTGTACGCCATTCCTTTTATTAATCCTGGGGAACATTTGTCAGGGAAGAGGGGGGGAAAGAGAGCTCTTTATTCCTCCGCTTTAGAAATACTTTCTCACTTGAGCTGCTGTTGTGTGCAGATTTTTGTGTCCTCGTTTTTAAAGAGGGGAGGGGAAAAAAATATATGAAAGGGAGTTTTACCTGCACTGAGCCATTTTAGCGCTACTCCTTGAAGCCGGAGAGAGTTTTGTGCAGCGTCTCTCTCACACACACACACACAAAAAGGAAAAGATAAAAGGACAGGCCCTTGCGTGGCGGCACCGAAGACCCAATCCTGCTTTCTGATGTCTTTTTTTTTTGCAAGCCTCTGTGGGCGAACGCACCCCTAACACACAACCCTCACACAAAAGCTCCCCTTATGCAGGAGAACACACACACATACACACACACACACACACACACACAAAAAACCCCAGACAGTTTTTTGAGAGCTCTTTTTTTTTCCCCCTTTCAAACATTCCCAGCTTTGGTGACTTGTTTTGATCAGTTGCTTTAGACTAACAAATGGACTTTTATTTTATTTTTAAATTAGGCACCGCTGTACCCCCTAACAAGGCTGAGCCTTCGGCGAGCGTCTCTGAGATTGGTGGATTCAGACAGGGGCTCACTTCTGGCCCATGACATGAGGAGGGGGGAGATTTATTTCAGAGAAACTGAGCAGGCCATTAGAAAGTGGAGGGCAGCCGAAGAAGACCTGGCTATGAAGGCCCGTTGTTCCCACTCCTGATTTTTCTGCCAGCTTACCTTCACTCTTTATCTGTAACGATCAATCTCTTTCTTAGGAGACAGGATTTTATTCTGGGCTGCAGAATATCAAAGCTAACAAGGCCGAGGTTTTTTTGGGGGGGGGGGGGTAAAAAAGAGAGAGACAAATGGAGCATGCACAAAGTTTGAGACACACACACACACACACACACACACACACACACTAAAGCCTCGGGACCTTAGAAACAGCAGGGAACATGCAGAAAGGGATAGGTCAACTCTAAAAATTAAAGAAAAAGAAGATTCAGAATATGTTATAACCATGGGAACTTTTCCACCAATGGTTCATAGATAGAATCAGAGAAGTGGATTTATGTGGAAATATGGACAACATGGGAAAAAATGGAGTCGTAAACATTTTGATGGTTATAGAACTGATGTCAATATGGAAAATAGTATACTTTCTAATAACGATTGATACTAATCATATATGCATGTATGTATGTATGTATGTATATGTTTGCATGTACATGATTATGTTGGTGAGGATGTTTATATTTTAACACTTTGGACACTTAGAAAACACACTGTTCAATATGGAATGTGTGATTCAAAACAATAAAAATATTTATATATAAAAAAGAAAAGAAACAGCAGACCTGAATGGGTTATTTCTCATCATCTCGTAATCATGGAAGACTTTATCTTGCAAAAACATCCCATTGCCCAGAGGCAGCTCTGTTGCAGTGCTCAATTGCCACCTAGTTTTTATTTGGGGAGGTGCAGTCCCTGAACCTACAACCGTTCAAAGTTACGATGGGGTTGGGGTTGGGAAAAGTGACGGATGTCTGGTCCTCGCACTTACAATCATTGCAGTGTCCCTAAAGTCGGATAGTCAAAAATTCAGGGGCTTGGCAATTGGCATGCCTTTAGGATAGCTGCAGCATCCTGGCTCCCTTGATCGCCATTAGCAAAGGAGGTGTCAGGATTCCAGCAGGTACCCCATTTAAATCATGAGTCTCGAGCCAAACTGTGATGACCTGGGGCATGGCACAAAGGCAACACAGTCAAATAAGTAATGAGTCCCTTTATTATCTCTAACTTTGCCCCCATTGTCCAGGTTAGCTTCGGCTGGAGAAAAACTCTCCCAGGAACAGCCTTTGACTGTAGAAAATTCAGTCCAAAACAAGGTACACACAAACTGTAACTTAAAATCCAAACAAACCAAGCTGAAGTAATTAACTTGACAGGGAAGGAGAAGGAATTGCAGAATTGAAAGCACGGCAAAACTCACACAGTTGGGAAGATGCCAGGAATACAGATAAGCCATGATGATACCAGATAATTTCATGTTTGCTCCCAACAATTTGCTGCGTGCAGCTTCCCTTTTTAAACAGTGTTCCCAGTTGCAGCTAATGAAGGGAATCAGGGCCCTTTCCTCCCCCGTAAGCCATGCAACTCACATTGCTCCCTTCTCAGTTCCTCCCTGTGCCCTAGGATGAAGAGGGGCTGGGCCTGGGTCTTCCTCTGAACTCCCTCTCCCTTGCTCTACCTCTCCCCTGCTCTGCGCAGCCAGACTTTGCCCTTCCCCAGTTTCCTCCACAGCCAACGGAGCCTCACTCCCACTCCCTATCAGCTGTTCGGCTTCCCCCTGTGAGTCAGATTCTGACAAGGCGTGACACAAACTTCCAAAACTTCAAAAGGATTTATTGCAAGTTAAAAGGTCTGCATTGCCTGGGTGTAGCTGACTCTGAGACACATCATTCATTGTCACCCTTGACCCTGGTTTTCCCCCACCCCCTGGGTATATCGTAATTCATATTCTCCAGTGGAACATCTCCCTAGGCCGGAGCCATCAACCATGTTCTCTGATTAGAATTCTGCGTGGCAGAAATTTTGGTCATCTAGTTATTATCTTTGAAAACATTTATGGAATGCACTTTCGGTTTGCAAGCTGCCGCACTGCTCCGCCCTCGCTTTCTGTTGGCAACTCTAAAAGGACCATAGAAATATTTTATGAGTTGACAGGGAGCTTTTGACAAAGCCAATGGGAATTCTGCTTAATAAGCACTGGGTTCACTTAACCAACACTGTGATTCGCTTAACAACAAAAGTGACAAAAGAATATTGTAAAATCAGGCACGATGCATTCATTCCCATGCAAAAAAATATCTGTCTTCCTCCATGGGGCTAAGCAAGGCTCGTTCCAGACTTTCAGCTGGCCCCTCCAGACTACAACTCCCATGCTAGGAACTGGAGGTACCAGGTGAGGATTTGCAGGCATTGTTCCGCTCAAAGGGCCCCTCTGGAGACCTTCTACCTCCCCTGCTCCGAGCAAAACCCCTTAGAAATAATCCAGCCAAGGGAGTTTACCTGTGCCTGCTGCCGAAGGACAGGTGACTTCCACGTAGACTTCAAAGGTGGTCTCCGGGTTTTGCCTGAAAGAGAAGGAAAGAGGGCTGGTTCAGGAAGGTTCGTCAAGATAAGAGGGTCTCTTAAAATCATGCAAATGGAAAGAGAAGTGGATTTAAATGAAGGGCCCTGAGAGGAACTCCTGCCTTCTCCAAATGGGAGCTGTCCAGCGTGGCTGAGCATCGCAGCAAAAGCTGGTGAGAGTTTTGACTCTCTTTTCTTTGGACAAGGGGATCCTGGGTGATCCTTAAGATTCTGGTCTTTGCCTCTCCAAATTCATAAGATCAACCCCAGTACCAGGTCTCTGAGCTTCAACCAACGAACCAACCACCTTCCTTCCCTTCCCTCTTTCCTCTTTCCTTCCTCCTTTCCTCCTTTCTTTCTTTTTCCTTCCTTTTCCTCCTCCTTCCCTCTTTTCCTTCCTTTTCTCCCTCCTTTCCTTCCTTCCTTTCCTTCCCTGTCAAGCCTAGTTGAGACCCTCCTTCTTTCCTCCCTTTCCTTCTTCTTTCCTTCCTTTTTCTCCCTCCTTTTCTTCCTTCCTTCCCTCCTTCCTTTCCTTCCCTCTGTCGAGTCTAGTTGAGACCCTCCTTCTTTCCTTCCTTCCTTTCCTTTTCCCTTCCTTCCTTCCTTTCCTCTTCCATCCTTCCTCTTCTTTCTTTCCCTCCCTCCCTCCCTTCCCCAAAAAACCATGGGGCGTCCCTCCAAAGAACTGCTTTCTAAAAGTTTCCCTTCCCAACAACTGCCCAATCAGTCCACTCTTTGACCAGGGAGCCCAGCTAGAAGATCAATGTTTCCTCAACTCAGCAACCATAAGATGGACTTCAACTCCAGAATTTTGCAGCCCGCCAGAATTCTGTGAGTTGAAGCCCTGACCGCTTAAAGTCACCAAGGTTGAGCCACAGAAGTTCCATGAATTTGTTCTAGTCCTCTAGATCCAAACATGGATGAAGATTGATATATTATAAGGTCAAAAAAGCACCCTTTTAATGCAGTAAATACTTTAGAATCTGACAACACATTAGGGTCCTATTGCTCTCTCTCAATCAGTGAAAGAAGTTTGATAAAAGCGCTTTGAAGTCTAAGGAAGAAACAGCGCTGAGAGATGACCAAGTCCAGGCCCTGCCTCAGGATAGTAAATTCTCAAAATTGCCAGGAATCTGTCAATGGTGACCACCATCAGGGCAAACCTGTCTATTTGGGAAGACGGAGGGGAGGGCAGTAGATTTAAAACAATGGTTTACAAGACTCAGCACAGCCCCCAGAAACTAAGTTCACCCCCAGGAGGCATTAAATTAAAGATGGAAAGTGCCCTCAAATAAAGTTGAATTAGTTCGTGCAATTTTGAGCAGAGAATAGTGGAGCAGGAGTCAAAAAAGATGACACCGGCTGTTGAAGATTTATCCTTCAGGGAGGGCAATTTTTCTGGAAACCCCCCAAGTCCAACTGGAGAAAATAATAAAGCCCTTGCAAACAATCACAGTCTTGAAGCAGATACAAGCAAAAGTCTGTCTGCTGGTGTTGCAGGCACGTTTGCCGGTCCCAACCCGCCTCCCCTTCCCTTCTAAGCCCAAGAGTTGACGATTAATTATTGCAACACATTATTTAACAGTAGCTATAATTAAACCAAGGCAGCTTTTCAACACCTGCTGGAGTAGTTTTAAAAATGGGCCCACAGTGCACGAGTCCTGTTTTCATTTTAGCTAAATGCAGGCGCTTTAATAGTATTTTCCCAGTCTGCTGCCAAAGACGCACAAAAATGGGTTGCGCGTCCACGATTGCAGCAGCTCTCAATGTTCACTAGTGGGGCAGGAATCAGAGTCAGAATACAGCCGGGTCCCTTCTCCTCACAATTTCACATCTTAAAAGATGTCACCCAAAAGCATCATCTCCTATTGTCAGGTTTCCAAGCTACTTCTCCTGGTCTCCAGGAGGGAAGAATTCGCACTTGCTTTGTTGCTAAACAGCCTTCTCCTTGATTATCACCCAGGCAATATTTGACATTTACCACCTTGCACTGGCAGTTTGCTTTGTTCGCTGAAATGCAACAACCAGACTAAAACTGGAAGTGGGGGGGGGACTCATAATAAGCAGAGAATAAATTAAGGAGTAAGGATCCTCTAAAACTTTGCCTGAAAGAAATGTCTTCATTACCCAGAGAGTAATAGTAGAAAGAAGGCAAGCAGGAAGGAAGGTGCAAAGAAACAGCAAAGCAGGGCAAAGTGAGGGTGGGAGGGAATTTCACTTCTTAAAGAAAGGAATTTAACAGGAAGAAATACTGCTGTGGTTTTCTGCATGGAAAATGAGAAAGGGATTACCTGGTCCTGTTTATTTCTCAAATAATATTTCCAGCTTTCATGCCCTCCCTTGGCCTCAGATGGCGTCCTTCTGACTAGTTTATTTTTTTTTAAACTGGCAGATTCAAAGCACCTTCCGAAAATCTGCAAAATCTTTACCCACGTTGTGTCCAAGTTGACAAGACAAACAATAAGCACTGGGTGCAAATTCTGCACCAAAGGAATTCTGAGAGCAAAGGAACACAGCAGGTCAACAAGGGGAAAAGTCACCAGTCAAATCAGAAATCCGATTTCAGCTGACAAGTTTTGTTTTGTTTTTTTTTCCAAAAGCGACCTCTTGAAAGTTCACAAATCTCTCTCTGCAAAATTGTCCAGGGAAAGCCTAAAGTCACAACTAATGTCAACTAGGACAAGTCGTGTTCCCCGAAAGTCTTTGGCTCACATCCTTCCCGTGGTGTGATTCAGCAGCACCAAGCGCTGAAAAACAGGATCTCGAAACTAAAGCAAATCCTTCCCAGGAACCCATTTCTGACTTGACAAAGGTCCCTCACTTAGCAGCCCACCAAGCGGGGGAATTGGCTAAATGAAATACATTAAAATAAAGGCCACAGGCCCAGCTTCTTAAATCCCTCCCCCCCCCCGTTCTTTTCTCATATGTAGGGAACAGTCAATATAGGATGAAGAGAGGGTGGGCCTGGGGGAGGAGAAGGGAGGGGAGGAGGGGAAGGGAAGGGGGAGGAAAAGTGTTTCTTTTCATCCCAGAGGCTCCAGGTTCTTCCCTGCCCTCTTTCCAGAGATGCCCCCCAGCCCGGCACTGCCCTCTCTCGGAGCACATGGGCGGCGGGCAGGCGCTGCAACAGAGCCTCTGCTCCGGACCGATCCTCACATGCCCTCCCAAGAGCCTGGGCTGCCTTCTGCTGCACAGGGACGCCCCCACAAGGCAGCCAGGCATGCCGGCGACCCCCAGAGCCCCTTTGGAGCAGTGGGGGGACCCGGCTCCTCCCACCTCGCAGACCCTGCACCGCCCGCAAGGACGGGAAGTGGGGAGGGCTTGGATCCACAGCCAGCAAGTGGAGGCAGGGAGAAAAACGCAAGGAGGTATTCAGTCCCAGCCACCCCCGCCCCCATCGTCCACAGTCAGAGGCGGCTGGGGATGATGGGGGCTGCAGTCTACCTTTCACCATCATCTCAAGTCAGAGGTGGCTGGGAATGATAGGGGGTGCAGTCCTGCCCGCCCCCATCGTCCCCAATGAGAGGTGGCTGGGGATGATTTTACAGAAGACAATGTTGAAAAAGCACTATGCAATCTAAAACCATCTCTATCTACTGGACCGGACGGAATATGTGCCTACTTCTTAAAAAAGCTATCCGCTGCCATAGCCGAACCCTCTAAGCATAATCTTTGAAAAATCTTTCAGGACCAGCTCCTTGCCAAACCTATGGTCACTAGTCACAGTCATCCCCATCTTCAAAAAGGGAGACCCCAGCCTAGTTGAAAATTACAGACCAATCTCTTTATGCTGCGTCACCTGTAAAGTCATGGAATCAATTATTAACCAATCCATTATCCTCCACTTAGAGACAAACAACCTACTCTCTAATAAACAATTTGGTATCCTGTAATCTGCAACTCTTACACTGCAAAAACATATGGACTACACAACTTGATCAGGGCAAAGCAATAGATGCAATCTACATAGACTTCTGTAAAGCCTTTGATTCAGTGGTACATGACAAACTACTATTAAAACTAAAATCTTATGGTATCTCTGGACACCTGCATAACTGGATAGAAGCATTCCTGTCAAACAGACAACAAATGGTCAAAATTGGGAGCATCCTATCAAATTCTGTACCTGTCAACAGTGGTGTCCCCCAAGGCAGTGTTCTAGGACCAACTCTCTTCATACTCTACATAAATGACCTCTGTGATCATATTAAGAGCAACTGCGTTCTCTTTGCTGATGATGTGAAGCTATTCAACACCACAGATAATTCTGCTATCCTTCAAAAAGTCCTCAACTATGTATCAGAATGGTCAAATGGCAACTTCAAAACTCAACAAATAAATGCTCTGTCTTACATATTGGCATAAAACAAAATCAGAAAATAAAATACAAGCTGAATAGTCAAGACCTTGTTGATGATCCAGACCCTGTCAAGGACCTTGGAGTACTCATCTCAAATGATCTAAGCGCTAGAGCCCACTGTAACTACATAGCCAAAAAGACATTAAGAGTTGTTAAACTAATCCTGCGTAGTTTTTTTCCCTGGTAATATCACACTACTAACTAGGGCATACAAAACATTTGCTAGACCAATACTCGAATACAGCTCATCAGTCTGGAACCCACATTACGTATCTGATATTAACACAGTAGAGAAAGTCCAGAAATATTTCACAAGAAGAGTTCTCCACTCCTCTACTCGTTGCAGAATACCTGATGCCACCAGACTTGAAATTCTAGACCTAGAAAACCTAGAACTACACCGCCTTCAGTCCGATCTAAGTATAGCATATAAAATTATACACTGCAATGTCCTACCTGTCAATGAATACTTCAGCTTCAACCATAACAATACAAGAGCACACAATAGATACAAACTCAAGGTAAACCGCACCAAACTTGATTGCAGGAAATACCACTTCAGCAACAGAGTGGTCAATGTCTGGAATGCACCACCTGACTCTGTGGTTTCTTCCCCAACCCCAAAAACTTTAACCTTTACTATTTAACCTTTAACCTCTACTACCTTTGAACCCCTTTGTCCTATTGTTTCTTAATATCTATGTAATAAATAACTTATAAAATAAATGATGGTGGCTGGAGTCCACCTTTCTCCATCGTTTCAAGTCAGAGGTGGCTGGGAATGATGGGGGCTGCAGTCCAACCCGCCCCCATCGTCCCCAATGAGACGGCTGTGGATGATGGGGGGTGCAGTCCACCTCTCTCCATCGTCCCCAGACAGAGGCGGCAGGGAATGATAGGGGCTGCAGTCCTGCCCGCCCCCATCGTCCCTAGTCAGCGGTGGCTGGGGATGATGGGGGCTGCAGTTCGGCCTGACCCTATCGCCTCCAATCAGGACGGCTGGGAATGTTGGGGGCTGCATGCCAACCCGTCCCCATCGTCCCCAGTCACAGGCGGCTGGGGATGATGGGAGCTGAAGTCCATCCGCCAGCAGAGCTCTCTTTCCCACACAGCCCCTCCCCGTGCACGCGCCCTCCCCCTCACGCCCCACACTCACTTAATGCGGGACCCCATGGCGTCGGAGGGCCCCGCATGGGCCCCGGGCGGACAGGCGGGCGGGGGGGGTCCCGGCTGGAAGGGAGGAGAGGGTCACTCCATGCCCGTCCCGAGGACTCCGAAGCAGAGGCGCGACCCGCGGACGGACAAGGCGATCGGGCAGCGGAGGACCGGAAGCGCGCGCGGGAACGGCTGGGAAACGTAGTCTCGCCGCCGGAAGGCTCACCTCACCTCACACACGCACAAACACACCAACACACACACCCGCCGCCCCTCTCCGCCCGCCGCAGGGTCGCTACACTCCCCACTCCCAGCACACACACACACACACACACACACACACACACACACACACACACACACACACTCCGCCGCCCGCCGGCCCGAGCAAAGATCGAGCCTTCCCCTGAGCGCGTCCAGAACGCCTTTCCCCGCCTGGGAGCCCTTCCCCTCAGCTGTTGAGAACTACAACTCCCGGCGTCCCCTGCCGCCCGGGGTCGAGAGCTTGATGGGAATTTGCAGTCCGGCGCGCGTTGAGGGGGCGAGCGGGAGGGAAACTGGGGAAGCTAGGGGTGCTGGGAAGTATTGTCTGTAGCCCCCCCCCGGAAGGGAGAGGGGGCGGCAGGTAGGAAAGGCGGGCCGGGGACGATGAGAGTTCTAGTATAAAGGGCCGCAAGCTCTTTTCAAGCTACAAATGTATCACAAGTTTCATAATCCCAGTTTAACATCCGGAGTGTTTCCACTTCTTTAACTGTAACAAGGCAGAAGGGAGGAAGGGAAAGAAGGACTTCGAAGTGGAGCGGAAACTAATCGAGGAGAGAAGCAACCTAGAACTGAGGAGAAATTTCCTGACAGTGAGAACAATTCACCAGCGGAACAACTTGCCTCAAGAAGTTGTGAATGCTCCAACACTGGAGGTTTTTAAGAAGAGATTGGATAACCGTTTGTCTGAAATATTATAAGGTTTCCTGCCTACACAGAGGGTTGGACTAGAAGACCTCCAAGGTCCCTTCCAACTCTCTTACTCTTTTCTAAGTGCGTGGAATGAAAAGAAGGACCAGGGGTGACAATGATAGCACATCAAAACAATTGGCCAAAATCTCAGCTCTGGGCTATTCTGGGCTCTCATAATGGTGCTTCTTAAAGAGGGAAAAACAGTAAGATATGGTGGTTGTTGCAACTCTGGTATTCTATATTCAATGGAACAGAAGTTGCCTTCGGAAGTTGTGGGAGCTTCATCCCTGGAGGCTTTCAGGAAGAGACTGGACTGCCATCTGTCAGAAATTGTGTAGGGTCTCCTGCTTGGGGGCAGGGGGTTGGACTAGATGACCTACAAGGTCCCTTCCAACTCTGTTAATCTAATCTAATCTAATTCATCAATCAATCAAACATTTATTGTCAATGCACAAACATGTCTACAATGCAACTGAAATTCATGTTTTGCTGAATGCATTGCAACTGTCTGTGTTTGCGGAATAAACAAATAAACCACAGTTTTCAAGCCACAAAGGATAAACCCACACTAACTTTAACCTGGGGTGTGAAAAGAGCCAACCTGTGCAAAGAAGAGCAACTAAGATGATTAAAGGCCTGCAGACTAAAACATGAAGAACAGTTGCAGGAATTGGGTATGGCCAGTCAAGAGAAAAGAAATGCTAGGGGTGGCATGATAGCAATATTTCAGTTTTGGGGGTGCTGACACAGAGAAGAGGGGGTCAAATTATTCTCCATAGCACCAGAAAAGAAAGACAAGAAATAATGGATGGAAATTAATCAAGGAGAGAAGCAACCTAGAACTAAGGAGAAATTTTTGTGACAGTGAGAACAATTACAGGTATGCCTCTACTTACAATTGAGTGACCCTTCAAAGTTACAGCAGCCCTGAAAAATGAGACTTACGACCGTTGTTCACACGTACAACTGTTGCAATCATCTCCGTGGTCACGTGATCAAAATTCAGGTGCTTGGCAACTGGTTCGTGTTTATGATGGTCACATGATCCCATTTTGCGACCTTCAGTGGGGGAAGCCAGATTCACTCAACAATCGAGTTACTAGCTTAACAACGGCAGTGGTTCACTTAACAGCCGTGGCAAGAAAAGTTGTAAAACGGGGCAAAATTCACTGTCTCGCTTAATGGCATAATTTGGGGGCTCAATTATAGCCATAAGTTGAGGGCTACCTGTAATCAGTGGCACGACTTTCCTCCAGACGATGTGGGTGCTCCGTCACTGGAGGTTTTTAAAAAGAGATTGGACAGCCATTTATCTAAAATAGCATGGAGTTTCCTGCTTAAGCTGGGGGTTGGACTAGAAGACCTCCAAGGTCCCCTCCAAATGTTTTTTTTCCAACACTTTATTGGGTTTTTCTGTTTATACATAATACCATTATTAATACTGTGACAATATATATACATTTATACATCCTACCTAATCTTTCAATACACACTGCTTCCATATACCCTCATAACTATTTATATACATTATTTACATTTTCTATTATATCTATTGTCAATCCAGATATACCATGTTTCCCATATTGCATTGTATTCCATGTCAGCTTCCCCTTTTAGTTCCATAATTTATCCATTTCCACGCACTCGAAGATTTTTTTAATGATTAAACCTTCCAGCTCTGTTATTCTGATATGGATATCTGAATGGAAACATTTCCTTTGGGTCAGAAGATGCCCCCACGCCACTCGGGGAATGCCTGATAGGAGGAGCAGGCACCTGACCATGCACAGAGTGCCTTCCCTTGCCAGCCAAACCCTCCCTCCAGCAGCACTCTGGGGAGCTCTCCATTCAGGAGTGGGGGAAGGAGCCCACCTTGGTGGAGGGGCACCCCCCTTATATTAAATAAAGGTAGTTCTCGCCTTGCAAGAGTTCAAAGTTGCAACGGCACTGCAAAAGGAGATTTGTGACCGTTTTCACACTTATGACCATTGCAGCATTCCCAAGGTCACATGATTGACATTCAGATGCTTGGCAACCCCTCTCCCTCTCCTCTCCCCCCCTCCCCAATTAGCTCTATGGCTCCTGTTCTGCGATGTGCTAATTAAGATGAGTTTTTACGCATCATTTCTCTTAGAATAGCTGTTAGCAAGGATATTCCCCTGTAGAAGATATGATGAGGCGGCCGCCCAGTCCTCCATCTGTAGCCTGGAAAAGGGTGCAATGGGGAGGGGGGCCTTCTCTGGGGCTATGGGCAGTCTCCCAGGAAGCCAGCATGCTGCCCCCATGGTCCAGACCCAGCTGGGTGGGTGGGTGTGTCCAGGGGCAGAGAGGTGAACTTAAGAGAACCAGGGGCCAGTGCCTGAATCCAGAATATACTCCTTTGAGGGTGAGAATTAGAAATTCGCTGGGGCTGTGCAAGGACGATGCTTGAGGCAGTCAGGCTTAAATGCAGACAGGCAGGGAGGAGCTGAGGGAGTCCCTGGGCTCTCTGAGCCTGGTGGTTTTCTTGCAGACGTTTCATGACCCAAACTAAGTAACAGCATCAGTGCTAGAAGGAACTGTATGTAAACATAGAGCAAACTCTACACCCTTCTAGCACTGGTGATGTAACTTAGTTGGGTAATGAAACATCTGCAGGAAAACAACCAAGCTCAGAGAGCACCAAAGACCCTACAGTCCCATTCTCCTCCTCCTCCTCCTCCTCCTCCTCCTCCTCCTCCTCCTCCTCCTCCTCCTCCTCCATATTTGCACCATATTTCATAGACCTGCCATTTTAAAATTCCTTTGTGGCTGGGTGTGCTGCACAAGGTCAGCCAACTGGGGTTTATTTTAAAGGACCTGGTTAAGGAAATCGTGGCTTAGTGCATGTGAATCCCACCCTTGTTCCTGCCTCTTGCAATGCGTGTGGCCAAAGACTACAGGGCTGGACATTTTTATGAACCCATCAGCTCCATTTTTTTCTACCTGGAGGGTCCCTTTCTTTCTTTTCAATGATGGCTGTTAATCTCTGCTCTCATCCCCAGTATAACCTTGGCTATGCAGACGTAATTGCCAAGGCCCATCAGTGACTCCCTGGGATTCCGGATACCATCATCCAGGCTGGCTTGCCGAGGTCAAACCTGACTCATTGGTCTAACAGCATCTCCTTCGAACTGGACAATCTCCATTGGAAGACAAAATTTGCATCTTATTCCAGAGGTGAGATTATGAGTTCTCTTGCCTATTTCTCTTTCAGTGGCTGCATTCACACCACTGACCTCCCTCGACCCATCTTCCAGGTGCAATAAGTAGGCTCTAAAATGAACGGATTAACTAAATTAAATTTATGAATTAAATAAGGTTAGCTAACATTAACCAAGTTTATCACGGGGCATGGAACCAGCCTCTGTATCTCTCCTTCACCCGTTTTCTCTTGTCCAATTTCCACTTTTCCTGAGGAGGGAATTTCTCTGAATCCAGATTCCTTCTTCCCCTCAAAGCTTCTTCCATATGCTGCGGCATCTTACCTCCATCAATTAATCAGAATAGAGCTGGAAGGGGCTTTGGAGGTCTTCTAGTCCAACCCCATGCTCAAGTAGCAGATGATATATGATTAGAGACAAGTGACTGACCAGTCTCTTCTTAAAAACCTCCAGTGTTGGAGCACCCACAACTTCTGGTGGCAAGCAGTTCCACTGGTTAATTGTCTGTTAGGAAGTTTCTCCTTAATTCTAGGTTGCTTCTCTCATTGATGACTTTCCATTGTTTCTTGTCTTTCTTTCTGGTGCTTTGGAAAATAAGTTGACTCCCCTCTTCTTTGGGGCAGCCCCTCAAATACTGGAATGCTGCTATCATGTCCTCTCCTAATCCTTCTTTTCTCTAGACTGGCCAGACCCAAATCCTGCAACTGTTCTTCATATGTTTAAGTCTGCAGGCCTTTAATCATCTTAGTTGCTCTTCTCTGCACTTTTCCCAAAGTCTCAACATCTTTCTTGTAATGTGGTGACCAAAACTGGATGTGGTATTCCAGGTGTGGCCTTACTAAAGATCGATAAAGCGGTACTAATACTTCCCTGCATGCTTCAGTTCCCATTCTCACATGCAGAAAAGCACTAAGTTTGCAAGTGTGTGGAATAGTTCCCAGCCCCAACCATACACCACACACACACATTAAAAAAAAAACATTTTGGCCCAGCTTGTTTCTTTCCACCTATGGCTAACAAGCCCCTGGCGTCCATAGGATAATATATTTCCCTTGAAGCACTGTGTATGACCTCTGCATGCCTGATTTGCAAAGAAAATAACAGCCCCCACCCCACCCCACTTCTTCTCAGGCCTATGATCATCTGGACAGCAATAACTCACCTCTCCAAAATTCCCCTTAATAAGGAGTGAAAGTCAGCCCCCTCCGAAGACAAGAAGGCTGACTAATTGACCTAAAATGAAACACACACCCCAGAAAGAGATTTAAATATGGACACAGAGTGAAGACTTACAGCCAACATTCAGCCTGACTGCAAAACCTAGATGGTTAGCAACAAACCAGGATTTACAAACACAGAGACAGGAACAACTTTTCCTTTGACCATCATTTGCCAGGACGTACAAACTTTCCAGCATTGATTCTTTATCACTATCTCCCCATTTGTTTAAGAATATTATCACAGTGCTCAGCTTCTCATAAATCATTGGTGAATTAAGCCTCTCAGCTCCCTGCCAGCAATTACAGGCATGGGCAGGTACTAAAATCCCAGATAAAGAAAAAAAATACATAAATTAGGCTAGAATTTCCCCCACCCGGCTGTCCTGTAAAACTTGTGACAAAATATTGTTAAAATTTATAGCACTCCGTCCATCCACGGACTTCAGGTAGTAAAAACAAGGTGATCATTTAGGTGAGAGTAGCCTCATTTCTGAAATGTGTAAAGTGCTAGTGAGGCACACTTCTGAAATGTTAAAAGAATATTTGTGTTATTCTCTGGTGTAATGTACAAGGTCTCAGTGCATCAGTGTGACATGCAGACATATATATAGAAATATGATTGTGTGTTCTCTCTCTTTAGATAAATGATAGATAGATAGAAATAGATGTAGATAGATAGAAATGGATGGATGGATGGACAGACAGACAGACAGACAGATAGAAGCTGATAGAAATATAGGTAGATAGGTAGATATGAGAGATAGAGAGAGAGATAGAGAGAGAGAGAGAGAGAGAGATAGATATGAGAGAGATATGATAGATTGAAATATAGGTAGATAGAAATAGATAGATAGGTGATAGATAGATAGATATTTATTTATTTATTTTGACTTGTATGCCACCACTCTCCAAAAAGGACTCGGGGTGGCTCACAGATAAAAACACAGAACAATAAATTATAGATAGATAGATAGATAGATAGATAGATAGATAGATAGATAGATAGAAACAGATATAGTTAGATAGTTAGATGGATGGGTGGATGGATGACAGATGATAGGTAGGTAGGTAGAAATAGATAGATAGACAGACAGCATATCTCATTAACACCTTCATCACAGTCTCAATTTAATCTCAATTTAATAAGGGAGGGGAAATGCTTTCAAGTAAGGAAAGGCAACGCAGCAGTGGTGTGTCGCTGTCCAAAAGGTCTCACTTAATTGTGCGCCGGTAGACAGCATGCTCCTTAGAGAGCTTTTGGGGAGTGGGCACCAGTGTGGTGTTGCCAGGCAACAGCATGCCAGGGTTGGTGAAGAAATGCTGGTACGCAAAGACACACCCGTGTTCTGGGCTCCAGGGATCCCTGTTAGAGGAGGAGCATTGAACACTGAAGTTTCCATCGGTTGTTTCTTGTCTTGCGTTATGGTGCTTTGGGAAATAAGTTGACCCCCCTCCTCTTTCTGGCAGCCCCTCAAATACTGAGATACTGCTATCATGTTTCCCCTTTTCTCTAGACTGGCCACATCCAAATCCTGCAACCGTCCTTCATATGTTTTAGTCTCCAGGCCTTTAACCATCTTAGTTGCTCTTCCTTGCACTTTTTCCTTGACCTGACCATCAGGGGAACATTTCCTAACCCATCACAGGCTGTTCCCTCTGGGAGGGAGCAGGGCCAACACTTTGCTTGCCTGCTGGTGAGGGAAGAAATTGGATCAAGCAGCAGAGCCAGTGGTAAGAATCCTTAGCTTCCTGGCTGTTGCCAAACTACTATTCCCAGCATCCCTCTCTACCATGGCTAAGAGTGGTGGGAGATGTAGTTCCACATGGCTGGAGGGCACCCAGGTGAGAGAGGCTGAAGGGCTAAGAAATAGGAGAACTGGAGCCTACTTCTAACCTTCAGGGGAAATGGTGTTTCATTTTCCTCCAACAATTAGAAGCATCTATTTATTTTCCTTTGCTGCTAGGGGAGAAGGACGGGTTTTCAGGTAAAGCAAGGGGGGAAATCAGAGCTTTTCTCTGAATGAAACAAAATATATTTTGTTTCTAGGTGTCTATGGAGATTTTCAGTTGTCCAGGTCATGGTTATCCCAAAGGTGCGTTTTTCCCAGAGATAACTGGACTTTCTTGTTTTTCTTTGAAGACCTTTCGCTTCTCATCCCAGAAACTTCTTCAGCTCTGACTGGATGGTGAGGAATGGAAGGATTTATACACCTTGCAGACAGCTGGTCCTTTGCATTCCACAAAGCCCACATTTTGGACAGAGAGGACCATGGGTTTGAAAGAGGGGCCAAAGAGGCACTTTTTGTCAAAATTGAAGAGCCCCCTCAATGGAAGGGGAGGGATAGGACATCATCTTTCTCCAGTCTACAACTCAGTCCTTTCAGCAGTTCCAAGAAGGCTCCACACCCATTTGCAACACTCAGGTGACTCTGAGGACACAGATAAACCTCCAAGTGGCCCCAATGACCCTCTAAAAGGATGCAGATGACCAGCTTTGTCTGCAAGGAGGATAAAGCCTTCCATTCCTCACCATCCAGTCAGAGCTGAAGAAGGTTCTGGGATGAGAAGTGAAAGGTCTTCAAAGAAAAACAAGAAAGTCTAGTTATCTCTGGAAAAAAGCACCTTTGGGGCATTTGACTCTAGGATTCCAGCAGCTTCAGCCTAAGGCACAAGAGAAGGAAATTGATCCCTGTTATTAATAAAATGAGGTTGTTCTCCAATTCTTTGGTATTTTTCCATCCCTGATCCAATGCTCACTAGCCACAAACTCCCATTTCTGCAGGTGGCAATGGGATGAAACTATTGCCACCTTGCTAGGAAATAAGTTCTTAGTAAAGTTGTAGGCTGAGACTGATCAGCCTCACGGCTCAATTCCTTGCAGGTGAGTTGCGGATCTGCAGAAGACATCCCAAAACACTTCCTGGATGGAGATTGAAAGGGAAGGTAAGCCAGCCCCCTAACCCTCCCCTCAAAAAAGACGTGTGGAAAAGTTTCAGTGGGCTGGCATCTCTGGGAAGGACGAGTGATGCGAGGAATGAATCCATGTTGAAAGCTCTTGAGATGCTGGTCAGAGAGGACAATATCTCCTGAAGGCTCCCCTGAACCCAGGACCCGTGCTTCAAAGAGAGCGGGGGGAGGGAGAGATTGGAGGTGCCCAACTGGTTTTAGGAAGCCACCACTATTGGGAAGTTCCACAAAACCGACCCCCAACTATCTGGGTTGTGCGTTCGCGTGATCTCTCTGTCTCTCTCTCCCGCCCACTGTTTTCCACCTCACAGCTGCCCCTCTTCCCTCAGAGTGGATTCTGGATCCGTTGCATGAAGCTGCGCCCTCTTGCTTGGGTGCCATGCTCTGGGTCACCCCATCAGGGAGGGGCCCTTGGTGCTCTTGGAACTTGGTAGTTTTCTTGCAGAGGTTCCATGACCCAAATTTGATTATCAGTGCTAGAAGGCAGAGAGGGAGGGAGAGGCGGGAAAGCCCACATCTTTGTAACACTGATGATGTAACCTAGTTCGGGTCATGAAATGTCTGCAAGGAAACAACCAAGCTCAGAGAGCACCAAGGACCCCACAGTCCTCCTCCTTTTCTTCCTCTTTTCCTCCCCTTCCTCCTCCTCTCCATATCCCACCCCCTTCTAGCACTGATGATGTTACCTAGTTGGATCATGAAACGTCTGCAGGAAAACAACCAAGCTCAGAGAGCACCAAGAAACCAGTCTTCTTCCTCTTCTTTCCTCCTCCTCCTCCTCCCCTCCCCTCCTCCCACCACCACAAACTCCACTCCCTTCGAGCACTGATGT
The DNA here is from genome assembly GCA_009733165.1 of Naja naja. Classification (NCBI taxonomy): domain Eukaryota; kingdom Metazoa; phylum Chordata; class Lepidosauria; order Squamata; family Elapidae; genus Naja; species Naja naja. Next base: position 1,418,594 of record CM019157.1, read on the forward strand.
TGTTACCTAGTTTGAGCCATGAAACGTCTGCAAGAAAACCACCAAACTCAGAGAGCACCAAGGACCCTACAGTTCTGCCCACCCTCCTCCTCCTCCTCCTCCTCCTCCTCCTCCTCCTCCTCCCCCCACTCCCTCCCTTCTAGCACTGAAGATATTACCTTGTTGGGGTAGTGATATGTCTGCAAGAGCACAACGAAGGTCAGAGCGTTCCAAGGAGCCCTCATTTCAACCCTAAATTGCAAATATTCCCTTTATTGGCCCCTCCCTCTGTACTAGGGGATCCTCTTTTCCGCCCCCCAAGCCAGGACCCCCAGGATTAGTGCTGGAGGAAGCACCTCTGGATTTCCAAGTGCCTTCTCTCTATCACCACGGGGGCTGCCGTCATGCCCAGAACCATGTGGGCATTTTTTGGGGTGGGAAACGCGGCTGTCTCGGAGGGCAGGCTGGTGTAGGCAGCCTCAGGGGCTCCAGCTGAGTGTGCCTTTATTTAATGAGTGCCGTTTTGCTGACAGATTCATTATTTGTGTTTGGTTGCTTCAAGTCAAAACTGATTAGTTACACTTACGGCTGCAAAGATGTAATGATTTTATTGTTTATCTTCAATTTATTTTGATTAACATCTTAGTTTGTTTCATTGCCAGTGCAATTAGGTGTAGTGTAACAGTGATGACTTTAATTTTGTTGAAATTAAGATGAATAAGTGATGGAGTATGGCACTTTGTTTAACAAATAAATCACAGTTAAGAGGATTGTATTAGTAATAAATGGAGGAGGGAGAGGGGAGGGGAGGGAGGGAGCATGTCTAATTTAAGTGCCTGGATCTGTTCACTTGAAGCATGCCAAGCAGCATGGAGGGAGCGGAGGGTGGGCTCGAATTTTTAAGAGGAACCATTTACGCACCACTTTTGTTTTTTGTTTTTGGCCTGAAGATTAAAAGAGCTTTTTAAAAAAGAATTCATTCCACAATTTGCAGAGAAACTGAAATAAAAGGAAAGACAGGGCAAGTGATGAACGTAATTCTAGGATAAGATGGGACTGTATATGTCAGAAAAGGGAGGGAGGGAGGGAGGGAGTGGGAAGGGAAGGAAGGAAGGAAGAAGTGAGAGAAGGAAGAGAGAAAGAAAAGAAAGAGAAGGAAGGAAAGAAAGAAGAAAAGAATAGAGGGAATGAAGAAGGAAGGAAGGAAGGAAGGAAGGAAGGAAGGAGAGATGAGAGAAGGAAGGAAAGAAAAAAGGAAAGAATGGAGCGAGGGAGGGGAAGAAAGGGGGGAGGGAGGAAGGAAAAATACCCTGAGTGGGAAGGAAGGAAGGAAGGAGAAATGAGAGAAGGAAGGAAGGAAAGAAAGGAGGGAGGGAGGGAAAAAGGAGGGAAGGAGAGGTGAGGAAGGAAGGAAGGAGTCAGTGTCTGTCTCTTTTAATTCACAAGCAGTGCTCAAGTGTTTGAGCAGATCCCCCCAAATAATACGATTTCACTGTTTTGATCCAGAAATCACATTTCAGACCTGAGGGTGCTGTCATGTCCTGACAGCAGCACCCTCCCAAAAGTTTGGGGTGCAGGTGGAGCGGAAACCTACCGAAGAGGCTAACTATGGCTCCAAAGAGAGACTGACAGGAATATCTCCTCGCGAGTAGGGCGAGAGGGAGCTTCACCTGCCCAAAGAATTCTCTGCAATTGGGGGTGGGGGCGCCCTCTGAATCAATGCAGGCTTCCTAACAGAGCCAGAAACGTCTCTATGCTACGCAGGAGAGAAGATTGGGGTTTTTCCCGGAGGCTGCAGAAAAATTGCTCTGGACTCAGAATCCGGATGAAAGTTCGTGAATTGTCCAAGAAAGGGGGAGCCCCTTCCTCCTCGTTTTATGTCCGCCTTGCCAAGCAGGCAAGGGTTGACCCCAAAACGAGCCCGGCAGGCTCGCTCCCCCATCTCCACCCCTGAGCCCCAGATTCGATCTTGCTTTGGCTTCACTGAGAAGAGAGAGAGAGAGAGAGCTGGTCTCAGCCGCCAAATCTCCCCGGAGCAAGCAGGGACAGTCCTTGCCTGTCTGTGCCTGGATTCCGATAATGAGATAGACTGCCGCTCATTATGGAAGCTCATTAGCTGATAACGTCTGTCCTCCATGAAGGGGAGCGCCGAGGATGAGGATGATGTAACCCTTAAGACCACCCTAATTAAGCCCACTGTCTTGGGGGAAAGGAAAGGCATGGCAGGTTGAGATCCGCCTGCGGGAAGGGAAGGGGGGGAAAGAAGGAAGAGAAAGAAAGAAAGGAGGGAGGGAGGGAGGGAAAGAGAGAGAGGGAAAAGGAAGGAAGAAAGGAAGTGGAAGGAAGAAGGAAGGAGAAGGGAACAGAGGAAAGGAAGGGAGGGAGGGAGGAAGGAGAAGGAAGGAAGGAAGGAAGGAAGGAGGAAGGAAGGAAGGAAGGAAGGAAGGGTTCCTGTATTTCGCTTTCCGTTTGGGAGCAGTGATGGGGAGGTGGAAGACAGCTGAGAAGCTCAGCTTCCGGACGGGGCTTTTCCCCTGTCTCGGCCCGGCCCGGCTCAGAGGTCCACCGGGCTCAACTTCAAGGGCGCGTCTCGAAAAGCGCTGGCGGGGGGCAGGCTTGCGCGTCCCCGTCCGGAGCCTCCGCGCGTCCCCTCGCCAGCGCGCCGTGCCCGGGCGCAGGGGCACCGCTCCTCGACTGAGCTGGGCGTCTGCGCGGAGCGCGAGGCAGGTAAGGCAGCGGCGGCCAGGTGCGCGCTGACTTAGGATGCTGGCGAAGGGGCGGGGAAGCGGGGCGGGGGCGCCTCGGCCGCCGCCCCAATGGCTAGTTCCTCCGCGCAGGGATCCCCGGCCGAGGCGACGAGCGGCGGAACTCCGCGCTTCCTCCTCCTCCTCTCGGTAGGTCTCTCGGCGCGGGCTCTGGTTCCACTCGCCATTCCGTTTTCTTCCGCTTCCTTTCCTCTCCTCCTGGCGGCAGGGGCTGCGGGGAAGGGGGATGACGGCTGTGGTTTGACAAGCCTGGCTGCGAAGTCTCCGTCCCATTGTCATTATTTGCGGAGCGCCTCGTTGTGCGCGTCGGCGCCGATCCACGGGATCCGGGATGTCGCCGGCAAATCATTTCGCTTATTCGGAGTTTATTCGGAGGCTTCAAACCCTTTCTGTGTTCTCGAGCGCTTTCTGGCTCCGCGCCTCTCGTGGCTACTCTCGAAAGGTTGGGGGAAAGCAGACCCCCCACACCTCACACCCTCCGATCCCTCAGGAACCGGGCTTGGCGAGCAGCGAAGGATCGGCGTCTTCTCTGCGCTCGTTGCGCTCCTGCGTTTGACTCCGTCCTTTTCTTTGGAGCCGCATTAAATTCTGTTTCCGGCTGCACAACCCGCTATCGCTTTTTTTAAAGTCCTCCCCTCTTCTCCTTCGGGGAGGGGTCCGGGAAGGTCCCCACTCCAGTTTCCCGTCCCTAATATTGAGGGAGGCTGCGTACTTCTGCCTCAACGAAGACCTAAGTACGCCTCCCTTTTTTAGCGGCTGCCTTGCCGGCGAATTCGGATCAATGCCCCCCATTCTCTGCTTTCTCCAGCAACCCCCCCCTTCCCAAATCCATCCACCCAACGATGCATTTTCCGCTTTTGAAAGGACAGGTGCATAGCGAGGCTGCGAGTTCTCCAGGCTTCCGCTTGGTCTCCGCGGGGGCGCGCAAGACTTCGCTTCTGAGCTCCGCGAGCGCTTTGCTCCCGGGAGGGGACCGTGAGGAGGGAGCCCTCTGATCCGCGAGTTGCCCTTGGAGGTTTTCGGAAGAGTTTGGCCTCCCCTATCCCCCTCACCTCTCCCGGTCTCCCTCCCGGCTTTGTCGGCGGCTTTGCAGAAAGCTGCTTCCCCACTTTCGCCGGAGAAAAGTGGCTGGTGGGAGAAAGACAAAAGGCGGGGGGGTTGTGCCTTTTCAACATGGAAGGGAGACTCTGCTTTGGGGTCCTGGACTTTATCTGGCTGTCCCTTGTAAGAAGCTCTGGAATGTCTAGCAATTGTGTTGTAGAGATGCGCCTTAGCAGAAGCCAAGAAGGACGCGGCAGGTTAACAGTGAAGGCTGGAAGCTGACTAACGGGGGTTTGCAGGCGAGAGGTTTCCTGGACTCCCAACCAATCAGTTAAGAGTTGGAAGGGACCGTAGAGGTCTTCTAGTCCAACCCGGCTTTACAGGGAGAGAGGGCCCATAGAAGCGGCTAGGCTGCGCACTCTCAACCTGACCTTTGTGGTTTGTTTGCAGCGCCTTTACGCGCAGTGCTGGTCTGCTTCCCGCCCGACCAGCAGCTTCACTAAAACCAGCCCGTGTGTGTGTGTGGAGGTGGGGGACAGTCAGGGGCTGCGGTTCTCCGGGTCCAGAGCGGCTCTGCCGGCACTGGGGTCTGGTGCAGGGCGAAAACTGACGGTCCGCTTTGGTGTGACAGAAGGGAGAGCGCAAAGATTGGATTGGGGGCCCTCAAAAGCGTCAGGATTGTGGATCCCACGTCCTTCTTCTTGTTGTAAGGCGCACAGCCCAGGTGTGGGGGTTTCCTTTTTTCCTCCCGCGGTGGCTGTTTTGGTGGCGCAGACATACCCGCGCGCGTCCCGTTAGATCAGAAGTGCAAAACCTTACATCGGATGGGGGCGGTTGGTGGGGTCGGGGCTGCGGTCCCGGGAGCGGGGCAGAAGTCGCGGCCCGGTGCGCGCTTGGGAGAAAACACCGGCAAAAGCCGTCCCGGCTCGGATCCCCGAAAATTGACGCCTTCGTTTGGGGGTAAACTCACCTAGGGCAGAGAAACAGCTACTTCTCTGTCTGCGCTGGGAGGAGGGGGGTCACAAGTGGACCCCCTCCCGTCCCACCCTCCCTTCCAAGACCTCCCCCTACCACTGTCAGAAGCCCCTGCGCTGCCCAGGCGGGTTGCAAAGGCCCCATTCGCTCCTAGGCGCGAGGAAAGGCCCATGTGTGTGTGTGAGATAGAGGGGGGGAGGGAGGGAGGGGGAGAGAGGGGGGGTGTCCCGTCTCCTCCTCTTTCTTCCTTTCCTCGGATCGGCCTTTGGCCTTCTTCCTCCTTGGACAAAGAATCCTGGACTCTGGATCCAACAGTCGCTAACTGCTGTTTGCCACGGGAGGGGCACCTCTGTTTTGCTTCGCTGCCATGGCGCTTGCGCGGGATCCTAAGCTCTGAAACCCGGCAAGGCCGCAACACACACACACACACACACACACAGAGCCGTCAAAAAAGAATGGGCTAGTAGTTAACCCAAGGGGCAGTTTCCATGCCTTCCGTTGCGGCATTTCTTCGCCGACCCTTCAAGCCACAGAACAGAAGAGAGAACTCGACCGGTTGCCCCCGCTTTCATTAAGACGGGGGCGGGTTGGGGGGGGGTCCTGGAGCCCAGCCCGGAGTAGGAGAGGCCCTTTGGGTCCGGAGCCAAGCTCTCCCCCCCCCTCCCCGCCCACCTTTCTCTTAACCCGCCGGCCTGCTCTTCCAGTGGCATTTAATACCGGATGAAAACGGCTTTTCCGAACAAAAAGAATGAGCTTTCAGAGGCATTTGGTCCTGTTGAAGAGGAGGGCTTTCACACAGCACTTGGAAGGGGGGGTGAGAGGGGTGGGGGGAGCGAGGGGAGGAAAGAATCGCCCTCCGTCCTGGAAATCCGGACGGAGGGGAAGAGAAATAAAAGGTTGAAAGGGTTTATTTTTAGCCCGCTCTCCATATATCCTGCAGTCCTTAAGAGGAAAAAAAACAGGGTTCTTTAGCAGGTGAGCATCCCCATTTCGGGGTCCTGCGTTTAAGCCAAAGGCTTCTAGGGAGGGAGGAGAGAAACCCCCTTCCCCCTTTTCAATCCGCCTAAAAAAGAAAGGAAGGGAAAATCCCCCGCACCATCCAGTGGCAACGAGTTCCATAGTTTTGCAGGCCGTCCTGCTCCCGTTTCAGCTGCCTGACCCGCAACCTCTAAGTGCTCTCCGCGCCTCTGCTCCGGCCACCGCTTCCTCCACCAGGAAGGAAATCCAGGGGAGAGGCGGGGGGGGGATTGCGGGGGGGGGAGGCGGAGATGGGAAGGTTCATTATTTAGTAAGTTTCCTGCGCAGGGTGGACTAATTAAAAGGATGATCTTAAGTGATTCCGACGTCGCCTTCTCCAGCCGGGCAGAGTTAGGGAAGAGGCAGCTTCAGCTAATTATTTACAAATAAAACACAAATAAAATCGAAAGTGGGGGGAGAAGGGGGGTTGAGGGAAGATGCCGCTAATTATTAGCTCATCTCGGGGTCCTGGGAGCGAATTAATAGTCCAGTGAAGAGAAAGGGGGAGGCATTGTTCACCCCCCTCCCTTAGCAAATGAGGAGGGGGCGAGAGGAGGCGACCCCTTCCTCTAATGAATTTGTTTTTTTTTTAAATGGAGGGTCTCCATTTGTTGTTGTTATGACTGTTTAAGGAAGAATTCTGGTCCCGGTTAAAGAATATATCCCCGCCTTTAACCTGTCCGTCTTTCGGGGTCTTCGCACCCCCTCCCCTTCCGAATTTCGACCTCTCTGGAACAGATGCGCGGAAGACAAAGCGTTCACCTCCCGGGAAAGTAACGTAGTTGAGGGTCTCCCTGGAGCATCCGAACCCCCCGCCATCCCGCCCGCTTCGTAGATCCTGCTCCGGATGGGCGGGATGCGGCCTCGGTTCTCCGTTTCTCTGGCCGCCCCAGAACGGCGGGCAGACGGATGGGGCATCTGACACCCCGCAATTAAGCCGCCCCCTCCCGCCTCCCCCGGAGGAGCCTTCCTTTTGTCTGGCTTGCTTTAGGCGGAGCGGCTCCCGGTTTGGCGGGCTGGTGGGCGGCAGATGGTGGTGGCCCCGGCCGGCAGACGCTCACCTGTCGCCTCCCAGAGGGACAGGTGGATGGGAGGGGCGCTTCTTCCTTCTGGGATGGAGAAAGCCCTCCCTCCCTCCCTGCCTGGAAGGAAGGCGCCAGAAGGTTGTTTTTGAAGTCGCTGCCTCTCGTTTCTAGCGCTCTCTTCTTCCCCCGACCCGCCGGACAAGGCCTGCAAGGTGGGCCTGCAGCGCATCCCATGTTCGGGAGAGCGGGGCCCCGAACCGAGCGAGGGGAAACGGAGCGGCCCGCCTTCGCCTCCCGCCTGGGATAAATTATAGCCCCGGCGCTTTAAATCAGTCCAATTACCGACCGCAGAGACGCCAGGCCGGGCGAGATCATTAGTCCAGGCAGACGAAGCCCGGGATGGGGACGGGCGGGGGGCGCGGTGGGGTTGTCCGGTCCCGGCGCAGCCCTGGCCCTTGCTCCAGGGAACCCCAGGAAAATCGGAGCGGAGGCCGGTCGGAGGTTATACAGCAGCCGCCTCCCTACCCAGGAGACGCTTCTGAGTGCGCCCTGCTTTATTCTTTTTCGGTACCCCGGCACATCTTCGCGGGGTGGGGTGGGGTGTGTGTGGAGGTCGCTGCGCTGCCCTTCACGGCCCCCGGATCCAAGACGATTTGGTGGAGGCGCGAAGGGCTGACCAGGCAAAGCCCCTCCCCCAGATTTGAAGCCCTTTGAGGGCGCAAAGAAAAGGAGCTCGTGGCGCTGGAAAGAATCCGGCGTCACTCCGGTTCCCGTTATTCCGGCAGTGCGGCGGCCTCGCTTGACGGGGACCGCGGGGAAGCCGATGAGTAGCTAGGGGGCCCTTGATGAGCGCTTCCCTGATCTTCCAGGGAAGCTCCGGTGACCCCCCTTCCCCCCGGAATGACGACAGGGAGACTCAGGCAGCTGGGAAAGTTCCAGCGAAGGCTCCGAGTTCTGTCGGCCGTTGCTTCTTTCCTTCCCCGGCTCTCTCTCTTCTCCATCCAACTCGGTGTAAGCTCCGCCCAGCAGGAAGAGAGGGCGGGGCCTCCCACAGAGGGTGGGGGGCTTTCACTCTTCGGTGGAAACGAACGCTGGGTTCTCCTCTCCCTGGATCGAACGAGACTTGCCACGGTCTCTTGGCCTCCTCTCGCCCCAGTTGAAGAAGAGGAAGAGCAGGAGGGGGAGGAAGAGAAAGAAGAGGAGGAGGAGGAGGAGGAAGAGAAGGGGGAGGAGAAGGGGGAGGAGAATCCGGGATGCCCAGCCCCTTAAAGAAAGAGCCCTGAAATGCGCAAAAAAAAAGGCTCTTAAGAAGCAAAAACGAAGAAGCAGAAATTTCTTCTGAATCCGGCTTCAAATAATACCGATGGTGGGGAGGGAAAGGGCGGGGGGGGCTCAGGATATTCTCGAGTGAATGCTAGAGGGAGGCAGGAATGTTCTGGTCCTTCGGAGTCACTCTGGAGCCATGCCCAATTCTCGGCAGCCTTTGGAACTGGTGGGCCTCTATAGGAGCTGGTCCGAAGTACCCTACACACTCACACACACCCCCTAAGGAAAGACGGTACTGGGGTTCTCCCCCCTCCCTTCCCTCTCCCCCAGTCTGTCCTTGTCCTAACCGGCGTCCCCTCGAAAAGCTGGTCGTGGTTCTGGGGCCCTGGTTCACCCAAGGCCTTCCGTTCCCCAAAGCTGGGCCAATGCAGGACTAGCTTTCTAGCGCAGGTGCTGAAGGGCTCGCATAGCCCGAGGGGGCCAGAAAAGGCTCTTGGCCACGCCCCCTTCACTGGAGGGGGGTTTGTCCTTCCTTCCTCTCCCTTTTTTCCTTCTTTCCTTCCTTCTTCCAGTTTCTTTCTTTGCTTTCTTCTACCTTCCTTCCTTCTTTCCTTCCTTCCTCCCTACCTTCTTTCTTTCTCTTTCTTTCCTCCCTCACTCCCTTCCTCCAGTTTTTCTTTCCTTCCTTCCTTCTTCCTCCCTTCGTTCGTTCTTTTCTGCCTCCTTTCTTTCTTTCCCTCCTCTTCCTTTCCTTCCTTCCTTCCTCCAGTTTCTTACTTTCTTTCTTTCCTTTCTTCCTTTCTTTCTTCCTTCCTTCCTTCCTCCCCCCCTTCTTTTCGAGAGTCCACTTCTTCCTTCCCCTGCAGATTCTTCTCCCTGACTTAAGTCTCCAAAGGACGGGAGACGACGCCTTTCCCACCCGAGTGGGACGGGGGTTCTGCCTCACTCTTTGCGGGACAGAAAGGAAGGGGGGCGTGTTGGGGGGGGCGGGCAGGGACCAATGAAACTCCTAGGAGAGATCTGAGCGGGCAGGACGTCTCTGCGAGGAACAATTTCCTCGCCGGTGATGCCCGAGCGGTGAGGGAACATCTTTGCGGCGGCCTGGACGGCGCGGTCTGGCCAGCTTAAAGCGAGGGAGAGGATGGTTCCCCAGGCGGCGGGGGAGCCTTCGCCCTTCCCGGGCAGAGTCGGCGACCGGCGAGCACATGGTGGACGGAGCCGGGCGGGCGGGGAGCAGCCAATGGGCGCCGTGCCCGACGTGATGTCAGAGCGGCGCTAGAAAAGGCGCGGAGCCTTGCGCGGGCTGGGACTGCGGCGGCTTCTGCCCGGAACGCGGCTCCTCCTCCCGGTCCTCCCCTCCTCCAGCCTCGCGTTCCCGCCCCCCTGTCTCGGTCCCCGAAGCGGCAGCCGGGCTCAGCCGCCGCCACCGCCACCGCCGCCACAACCTCGCCTGCCGGAGGAGGAGGAGGAGGAGGAGGCGCAGGGGCCGGCCCTGCTCCCGGTTGCCTCCCTCGTCGCGCGGATCCGGCCCTCTCGGCCGTGCCCTCCGCCCGCCGCAGCGCCTAGGCCTCTTCCACCACCGGAGCCGTCCCGAGAAGCGGAGGCGGCCGCCCCTAGCTAGTCTCGCCCGCCGTCCGTGCGCCCGGTCCGGCGAGCGGACCTGGAACCCGCGATGCTTTAAGGCCGTCCGTCCCACCCTTCGTTTCTCCGCCGGCCTGGCCGGGGCGGCCTCCCCCGCCGGGAAGACAGAAGCCAGCCGGGGAGGAAGAGGAGGCGAGACGGGGCGTCCGGCCGGGTCGGGGAATGGCGACGCCTCGCCGCGGGTAACCGGAGAGCTAAGAAGCGGCGGTCGCGGGGAGCGGCGGAGAGGCGCGGGGCCTCCGGCGCGGCCATGCTCTTCCACAGCCTAGCCGGCTCCGAGATGCAGGGCGTCATCGACGAGATGGACCGGCGGAGTAAGGGAGACACGCCAGCCATCACTTCGGCCATCGACCGTGGCGAGACCGAAACGGTAGGGCCCGCGGCGGCGGCGGCAGGCCCGGAGCCCCACTTTTAAAGCAGGGAAGGATTCAGGGCGAGGCCGGGCTAGGGGGCTCGGCTTCTCGGCACCCAGTCGCGGTCCCAAAAACTGCTGAAAAGCCTCCGCCAACGAAATACGGACCGTTGCGGGGGAGGGGGAAGGGTAGCGCGGCCGCGGAAACGGGAGCGGTTGAATCCTCCGAAAAGGATCCGCAAAATTGCCAGCCGAGGCGAAGCCGTAATTCTGCGCCGACTTTAAGCCGAGGAAGCTGGGTTTTAAGAACCCAAATCTCCCTGCCCCCCAAAAAAGTCATATTTTGAGTATATTTTTCAGCTCCTCTCTCTAGTTATCCCTCCCCCGCCTGAAGGAAATAAAACCAAACCAAATCAGGTTTTTAATTCTCAGTAGGGGAGGCAAAGTTAGACCACCTTCTTAAACCGAGCCAGAAAAGTGACTTTGGAACGAAGAGGCTTCGTTTTAATGGCGATGCTTTAAACATTTCATTTACAATGGCCCCCTCCCCAAATCTGAGTCTCTTGTCTATCTATGGGCTTTGCTCCCCCCCCCTTTTGCTTTGAATGTGTTTGCTTAACCAAGTGGCCTCGGTCGGCAACATTTTAATGGGGGGATTAGCATTTATAGTTTTTGTGCTGGTTTCTTTTCCTTTCTTCCAACCGTTTGCTTTCCCAGGTTTTAACTAGAAAAATGAACATTACCCGTAAGCGCTTTCCAGCCTTAGATAATATTATAAGTAATGGCAAAAATAACAATAGCATCGTGAACACTAATCTGTGCATAAATGCATGGTGCCAAATGCTATTTATTCGGGAACATTATTTCAAAGTTGAACGAAAGGGCCCTTTCAAAATATTTTTCATCTGCGTTGTCCTATTTTTCTGCGAGATTTCTTCGCACTCGGGAGTCGGGAAAGAGAAGAGAAAGACAATAATTTTTCCTCCCGTTTTTCTTGTTTTCTTTTTAACGATTGTTTTGTTGTTGCTATGATTTTTTTTCCCCAATGAGCCTGCTATTTTTGCCCTTTAGAATTATTTTCTGCAGAGATGCATGCTTTGAAAAGAGAATCCAAGAAATCTATTCACTTATTTTGCAGAGTTTTAAGCTTGGGCTTCTAACCATTCTGGCAGGAATAAATAATAGGAACCAACTACTTATCTGCTTCCAAATAATACATGGATTTTCAAAAGATTCCAGTAATTTCTCCACTTTCTCATTCAAATTTGAGGAACAGATTATTATTATTATTATTATTATTATTATTATTATTATTGCAGGATAAATAAAATTAATCTGATTTCAGCATGCTTAGGGATCTCTATTAAAAAATGCCTGTCTCCTCCATTTCTAATTAAAATAATTATTTGTCTTATTTTAAAAGAAAGATGAGAGAAGAAGGGAATTTTCCTCCTCCAAATACCAGCTGAAATGGGGTTGGATAACTTTAAATTTTAAAATATTTTTTATAAGAAAGAGGAAAAAAGATCCTTTGACCAGCTTGGTTATTTAGGCAGGAGGAGAAAAAAAAACCGAGCTCGGATAAATTGAAACTTAGACTCCGCGGAGGCGCCCAATCTGGCAGGAGTTCCAGCGAGCTCGCCCGGGGCAAATTTCCGCTGAAGTCCGTTAGAATCTCAGGCAGGGCTGATGGCAGCCAGACGCTTTGCGCTTCCTCCGAAGTAGCTGCCCTGGCTGGTCGTGGAAACGCGCAAAAACACGGGCTCGGCCCTGTACGAAACGCCCTTCCCTTCCTCTGATCCTCCCTGCTTAAATTTCCATTTTTTTCCTTAAAAAACAAAAACAAAACAAAACTGGAAAATCTCGGAGGAATAAGGTGAGCGGCCGTTTATTTTGTTAGCAGAATAATACTTTATTTTATTTATTTATTTGATTTGTCAATCGCTTTCAAGATAACAGGTATAAGTATAAACATAGTTATGAATACATGAAATGGATACCTACAAGGAAATACGTATATTATTATACTTGTGCTTTTTTAAAAAAAATTCTAATTTTTGCTTTCTACAAAGAGTTGAAAAAGGAGCTGAGCTTTCGGGCGGGACTAATTTGTTGCTTTTAGGATTTCCACGCATATTTATTTTACTGAGTTTATCCCACCTTCGCACCCCTGCACAGGCCTCCGTTTTGCTTTTTACCGTCGTCCCCCCATCCCACTTTCTGTGGCACAGTCCATACTGCGAGACACACAGAAAGGAACAGGAGGCTCGGGTGGGTTCACACGACACGGCTAACTCGAATTAAAAAAAAAAACAACCCAGTTTCGGCTTCGCAGACTCGCAAGAAGGGCTGAATTCTCCTAAACTGGAGCGGGGATTACAGCTACTCGGTTCTGACCGGGGTAAAACGCAGCCTGTCCTGCCCCAGTTCTGACCTGACGCCGTGGGTTGTGAGAAGGCAGCCAGAGAGATGGAGAAAGGATGTGGGCGCTCGCTGGCGGAGCCCCTCTCCGGGTTGAGCCCCCGGGGAGGGGAGAAGCGCTCGGATTCGCCACCAGTCGGGAGGGGAGGGAGAGCGGACCTTCTAGCTTTACCCATTGCCCCCTTGCCGGATGTAGGTATTTCCCGGCAAGGCTTCCCAAGCCGGACAGGTGGACGAACCGCTGGTATAAGCGCCGCTTTTTTCCCCCTCCCGCAGCACGCCATGCCGTCGGTCAGCAGCGAGCGAGCCGCCCTGTGCGCAGGATGCGGGGGGAAGATCTCGGACCGCTACTACCTCCTGGCGGTGGATAAGCAGTGGCACATGCGTTGTCTGAAGTGTTGCGAGTGTAAACTGAACCTGGAATCCGAGCTCACCTGTTTCAGCAAAGACGGCAGCATCTACTGCAAGGAAGACTACTACAGGTAAGGAGTTTGGGAAGGAAGGAAAGGGGACAGGGCAGGTTTGGCCTGCGGCGGGGGGGGCGGGCCTGGAAGCTCCGCGGCTCGCTGTTCTTCTTTAGGACATACCTTCCTGCTCACCTGGCCCAGCATCCGGCTTATCGGGGCGGCCCTCCGAAAGGGCTGGCGCTTCCCGGTGGGACGGGAGAGAGCGCAGGGCAGGCTGCTTTTCCGCGTGGTGGAGGCGCTTCCCTTTCTTATCCCCCCCACCCCCACCCTGTGAAGAAAGGGCGGTGCACCTGTTCAGGTGAAGACCTCAAAGAGTTCTCTTTCCCCCCCTCCTTCTCTCTCTGGCTGGCAGGAGGTTCTCGGTCCAGCGCTGCGCTCGCTGCCACCTGGGTATCTCCGCCTCGGAGATGGTGATGCGCGCCCGGGACTCGGTTTACCACCTGAACTGCTTCACCTGCTCCACCTGCGCCAAGATGCTGACCACCGGCGACCACTTCGGCATGAAGGACGGGCTGGTTTACTGCCGCTTGCACTTCGAGGCGCTGCTGCGGGACGAGTACCAGCTCCACTTCAACCACGCCGAAGGGGTGGCTGGCAAGGGCCCCACGCTGGGGGCCGCCGCCCCGCTGGGCCTGCCCTACTACAACGGCGTGGGCACCGTGCAGAAGGGGCGGCCCAGGAAACGGAAGAGCCCGGGTCCCGGCGCCGAGCTGGCCGCCTACAACGCAGGTAAAGGCCCAAGCGAGGCGGCGGGGGAAAAAAAACGGGCGCTGCGCCCTCCTGGTTTTGCAAAGTTTTGCGCCGCGCTTGGTTCGGCCGCCGCGCATTTGGGGGCACCCCCGTTTGTCGGTGATTTCGGGAGAGCGGGCCAGTTGGAGGTTTTTTGGGGGGAGTGCTTGCATCTCCTCCTCCCCCAGAGCCTCGGCCTTGAACTCGCCCTGAAATTGCGGGCTTGGGACGTTCCCACGTTAGGAATAGCGGCTCTCCGCCTGTAGACAAGGGAGCTTTGGCGAGGGGCAGGGCCGTCTTAACAGCATTATGGGCCCCGGGCAAAGCAGTGTCCTGGGGCCCCTACGACAACCACTCACAGGAATAAAAATGTAAATGGTCGATAAAATGAAACATATATTTGCATGTTAGTATTCGTTTAAAAAATGCAGTAAAATGTAATAAATACGTTGCTGTATTTATATGATACAAGGTGCATTGAAGGGTTAACAGACACAGATTAGTATGGCGCCTCTATGCCTCGTGGGGCCCACGGGCAAGTGGCCCTGGCCGGGGTGGGGGGCTTCTTTTAGCCTCGATGTTGGAGCTGCGGGTCTTAGCTGCCCAAGAGACGAATGGGGGACTCCCGGGTTTCAGGAACGTGAGGAACGTCGGGTTTCCTGCAGGACGCGATGGGGTTGAACTTGGCCGCGCTATTGCCCGGCCGAGCAGAGCTTTCCCAGAGGGTGGCCAAAAGGGATTGGTGGCCAGTTGTGGGGGTGTTTGTGCGTGCGTAGGGTGGGAGAATAGTTCTGCGAGGCAGGAGCGTTATCCCGGCTTGCTGCTGGTTTTTTCTGTTTGCGGTCGGCCACGGTTTAGCTCGGCGTCCTGACCTCGGCGAGAACTCGTGTCTGCCGGCAGAGAGAAAGTGCGGTCTGAATCCGGGGCCGAAACGCATTTGGAGAGGGGGTGGAGAGTAAGGAAGCATTTGTTTTCTTTCGTTCCCTCGAAACCCCCCTTTTTAAAGCGCCTTCTTCCCCGCCCCGCACCTGGGAAAGTTTATTCTTCAACCGGGCGCCCGTCTGCCCGTCTGCCCCACCCCAAAAACGTAGCCACTGTAATAAAGTTGGGGCGGGGTGAGAGAGCAGAGTGAGCTGCGTGCTGGTGAGCTGAAAGCCCCCCCTGCGCCCCCCACCCCAATTGCAAACCCAGGAAAGAATTAGAATTAAACCCCTTTCCTTGGTGGCGGCCGGATCCGAACGCGAGTCGCGCCTTGGTTGCATTTCCCCGTAAATGTTGGGCGGGGAGGAGGGGGGCAGGAGAGGAGGAAGAGGAGAGGTTGATTGAAGGCGCCGATGAAGAACTGGAGGCTAACTAACCGGGCCCGTTTTGTTTGGCGAGTGGAAACGCGCGCGGGAGACGTTTTCCTGGACACGAATGGAGTCTGACAAGCGGAAAACGGCTTCGGAGGGGGGGCGAGATTTCAAAGAGACTTCCCCCCACCTCCGTTGCCCCAAACGATTTTCTCCCTCCCTCTCGCCATTCGGGAACTTTTAATTCATTCTTTCTTCCTTTCTTCCTTCCTTCCTTCCTTCCTTTCTTCCTCTCTCTCTTCTTTCTTCCTTTCTTCCTCTCTCTCTCTTTCTCTCTCTTTCTTTCTTTCTTTCTTGTCTCGTTGGAGTGACATCATAGAACTTGGAGGGGGCCAAGTAAAACTAAATTCAAAGCCATCTCTTCTTTCCTGTATTATTATTATTATTATTATTATTATTATTATTATTATTATTTAAATCTTCAAAAAAACCTTCTCAGATCGCAGCAAACTCCCCAGGAAGAAGGAAGAACAGGAAGGGGGAGACTTATTTTTCAGAGAGACCCTTCCCCTATTTGTTTTGTCCATTGGAAACCGGCCCTCCTTACCCTCCCCACTTTCCTTAGGGTTGCACCCCCTACAATTTCCCCCCTCCTGGGCTCCTTTCTTGTGGGGGAAGAGTAGAAGAGTCATGCCTGCCTATTCAGAAACAGCCCCCTTCCCCTTTTACCCAGGAAGGATAAAAGCTGCTCCCAAATCTACACTTTCACTTACCGAGTTCCTTCAATCCGACCTATTATTTCTCATTTGATTTGTCCCAGTTCGAACCTGGCTACAGAACCCATTAAAGTGAGGTGGGGAGAAAATAATCCAGGCTGAGAGCTGCTTCTCTATAGTTCTCCTTCTCGCTGCTCTTTAACTTGTGGTGGCACCCCAATTAATTCGGATTTGCCCCATAGCTCCAGCCCTCTCTTGCACAGAGATTCTGGAGGCTGCCGAGAAGCCATGGGAGCCCATATAAAGCCACATCTTATAACAAACTGGAAAGAAATAGAAGAATAACAGAATAACGCAGTTGGAAGCGGCCTTAGAGGTCCTCTAGTCCACCCCCCTGCTCAAGCAGGAAACTCCACCCCATTCCAGATAAATGGCTGCCCAGTCTCCGTGTTGAAAAACCTTGGAGCAGCCAGGACTTCTGAAGGCAAGCCAATTCTGAGCCAGAAATCTCTTTATTGGGAGCCGATCGACCTTTGGCTACCAGGAAATCTTCTGCTGATCGGTGGGGAAAGAAGGAGGCCTCGGTGGTGATTCCTTGGCTGGTAGATCCTTGAGAGAGATTCTAGATTTGTGGGTGGGGAGGTGATCCTTCCTCGATTGCTGCAGATGCTGCCACATTAGGGTGGACCTGGAAGAGTTTGGGGTGGTTTTCTTGGCCCCCTATGAAGGCTCAGGTGATTGACAGCGACATCTAGACGGTTCAGTGTTCGAGAGCAAAACCCTTTTCTCTCTGTCTCTCTCTCCACGCATTTCTGGCCCCCAACTGCAAGACTGTGACCCACACCTCCAGGCAGCTGGGAATGAATGTCCAATCTTGGAACACTGGTAGACTAACCTATCCTATGACCCATCAAAGCTAGAGAGCCACAGATCCCCCAACTCTCCGGCAAACCCATGGAGAAGGTGGTGGGTGGTGGAGGGGAGCACTGTTGGAGTGGGGGCTCTGGGGGCATAAAGAGTCTTTCAAGAAAGAAGTCTTTTTCCCACGTGGGTGGGCTGACGTGGGGCCTGACCCTCACAGCATCTTCATGGGGGTGGGGGAAAGGTTCTGCATAGTCAAAGAGGCTATTTAGGAAAAGCCTTATGTCCAGGAGCACTAGCACTGATGATGTTCCCTAGTTGGGTCGTGAAACGTCTGCAAGAACACCAAGCTCAGAGAGGATTGAAGATCCTACAGTCCTCCTCTTCCTCCTCCTCTTCCTCCCCCTCTTCCTCCAAACCCCACTCCCTTCTAGCACTGATGATATTTCCTAGCTGGGTCGTAAAATGTCTGCAAGCTCAGAGAGCCCCAAGGACCCCAGAGTTCTTGTTTTCCTCCCCCTCCTCCTCCCCCTCCCCTCCCCCCTTCTAGCACAGATGATGTTACCTAGTTTCATGGCATCATGAAATGCCTGCAAGAAAACATCCAAGCTCAAAGAACACCAAGGACCCTCCTCCTCCTCCTCCTCCTCCTCCTAGTACTGATGATACCTAGTTGGGCCATGAAATGCCTGCAACTTTATAGAGCACCAAGAACCCCACTGTTGTCTTCCTCCTCCTTCCTTTCTCCTCCTCCTCCTCCTCCTCCTCTCTGCAAATCCCATCCCCTTCTAGCACTGATCGTGTTACCTAGTCAGGTCAAGAAATGTCCACAAGAAAACCACCAAGCTCAGAGAGCACCCAGGCCCCCTCATTTCAACCCTGAGCTACAAATATTCTCCTTTCTTGGGTATCCAGGCCTCCGGCAAACTTCTAACTTAGGCTGCAGTGACTGTGCAATTGTTAACATGTATGTGATATTCGCTGCTTTTCACCTCTTTTATGGCCACATCCTTTTGGCCGTCTTCTTCTTGGTGCAATCTTTCTGGGGCCTTCAAGGAGGCCCTCTCCTTTGAGTAACTGTCCACCAAACAGGCTCCCCTGTGAGCTCCTCTTGGCTGTACAGGTAGACCTTGACTTACAACCAGCCACCTAGTGACCCTTCAAAAAGGGACTGTCCTCACACTTATGGCCACGATTGCACCATCCCCATGGTCGCACGATCAAAATCCGGGCCCTGGCATGTATTTATGATAGCTGCAGAATCCTGGAGGGCCGGCCCTAAGACCGTCATTGGCAACCTGCCGGGCCCCATGGGGGAAAATCAGATCTGCTTAAAGACTGTGTGCTTCTCTTAACGACGGCTGTGCTTTGCTTAACAGCCATGGCAAAGAAAAAAGTTGTAAAATCAAGCACGGCTTGCTTAACAACCGCTTTGCTCTGGAAGGGAGCAAAGTTGTGCCCTAGTTGTGATCAAAAGTTGATCTGCCGTAGCCCGTTCCCTTGGCAGTGTTGTGGCTGGCAGCAGACTCAGAGAGTGAGGAGGTTGGGGAGGAACATGGGCCAGTCCTGGAGTCTGGGAAGGCTCAGACAAGGGCTCTGTGTCGGAGGCAGAGATGGGGTCAGGGCCATCTGACAGTTATCAGCTGCCTTCGGAGTCGGAGATCAGTGGGGCAGAAGAACAACTGGAGCCTGTTCCCAGTGTGCATGCACAGAGCTGCCAGGAGAAAGGAACAGCTAAGGAACAAGGGTCGACTCGGGTGTAAAGCCACAGGTGGAAGGTGAATGCCCCCCCCCATAGGGAATCCTTGCCAAGTATTTTCTTGTACAGCATTGCGCTTGGAAGCTATCGGCCTGGCAGTTCTCCAAGCCTGATGAGGTCTGTGGTTGCAATTTACCCTTGAAAGACTGTTTGCCAGGACTTTGCTGAATGTGAATGATAGGAATTCACATTAGCTTAATAAAAATGGGTTTTGTCAGGACGAGGAGTCTGCTTTGTGGTTTTGTCAAGCCTAGGTCAGAACAGGGACATTGTTTCATTGGGTTCAGGACTTAGGGCTGGAGAAAGACACAGTTATAGGGCAAATACTTAGGGGTACCCTTGTAGGATACCTTGCCGTTTGCACATGGGTGAAGGAAAAGAATCCATATTGGATTGCAGTGTTCACCAGGTGCAGCAAGAGCTGGGAAGTCCATCCTGCTGGCTTGGTGCTGACTGTATCTCCTACCACATGGAGGTCCTCCTTCTGCAAGCACTGTGTGAATAGGTACGAAACAGGTGTGTGTGCGTCTCAATGTTTATCTCATGTCTATTATGACATCTGCTTGAACATCAAATGAAGAACATTGATTTGGGGCAGAGGTGACTTTGGGGTTTATCGTTGTGGCTGGATGTGAGGGAAAATATCTCCTTCTCCTGCAAGTACCCCGAAAATACTACCTACCCTGAAAGTAAGTTCTAGCGTGATTTTTTACATGTGCACCCAATATAAGCCCTACACCAAAATAAGCCCTAATTAAGATCCCAGAGTGCACGAGTAAAAATTAAGTTAGGGTGGGGATAGGTTGGAGCTGCCCTACTACTCACCTTTGGACAGTTGTAGCCAGGCCTCACACACCCTGACACCTGCCTGGCCGGCCCATTTCTTCTGCAGCCAGCAAGGCTTTCCCGAAGGCCTCTGAGGCTGATAACAAAGCTCCGGATCGATCCAAGCTCTGTTACCGGCTGCAGAGGCCTTCAGGAAAGACTTGCCTGAAGAAGAAGTTCCTGAAGGCCTCTGACAGCGAAAATGAGGCCGGGGGCAACGTACACAAGTGAGGTTAGTCAGTGGATGACATCTCTCTGAAAATAAGACCTGGTGCCTTTTTTTGGTGGGAAAAAAAATATAAGACAGGGTCTTATTTTTGGGAAAATATGGTATTTACGTCAACTGAAGGAGACAAAGTTGCCCATTTGCTACCTGGTCTATCCTTCCCACGTTTTAGTTAAGCATTTCTAGTTCAGCTCCTAGGACGTTGCATTAGTTTAATCCATCTTCTTGGACTTGTAAAATCTTGATTGGGTGGTACCGAGACTCCTTACCCGCATCCTTAAAATTTGCACGACCTTTTCCTTGTTTCATACACACACACACAAAAACACACACCCTGGAAAATTCACCGCTCCTCTCTAGTGCCACCATCCCCAGGGAGTGTTTACGAACGTTGTGTGACACAGCGGCATCAGCTGCCTGCGGGCCAAAGAAAGATCTTGATTTGAGCCAGTGACAAAGATCATCTTAACTAATCTGGCTCCAAATTGGCGTGCAAGCAGCCCCCGCACTAGGGGTGGGCCGCCTCGTCCGCCCCCTCCCCAGCTCATGCCTTACGCTGAACAAAACATGCTCCTTCAGACGCAACGACAATAATGCTCTCATAAATAAGGCTGCTCCAGTGGAGGGTTGCTTTGGCTGGCTGCAAGAAGTTGTGTTCGATTACTGATAACTTTTAATTGGGATTTTTTTTCCTAAAGGCAAGGTGGCAGAGAAATGAAAGGGTGAATTAATTATATTTGTGTCCGCTCCTCGATGAAGAGGGCAAGCTTTGGCACAAGGATCCTGAGAATTTATTAAAAGTTGTGTCAGGGGTTGTGTAGAACATGCAAACAACTTGCAGGCAACTTCTGGTGGGAGGGTTAGGTTGACTTAAATGGATACACTTTACACACTTGGGCGGGGGGGGGTTGGACTAGATGGCCTACAAGGTCCCTTCCAACTCTGTTAATCTGTTAAAACTACCTCTGTGGTCATCAAAAGCCACCCTGTTCTCTTCATATCACGGCTCCAAATATTTGGGGCCCCTTTTCCTCAATGAGTTCTGGAACCTTGCAAGAAATCTGGGGTTTGCCTCTTGTATTAACCACAATCCGTCGAATTACGTCCTAAAATCATCTTTCTCTTTTATTGTTATTACACTACTTTTGAGTACATTGGGCCTTTTCAGGGCAAGGACGGAGCCTATTCAAAAGTGGTGTGCTGTGCATTATGGGTTACTTTTAGCAAGCTGTTGGAGAGGAGGGTTTTGATTTCTGCCCATTCTGGAAACATTCTGGTATTTTTGCAGTGTTTGAGCAATCGCAAATTATGACATGTAAATTTGGGAGCCGGGTTTAATTCAGAACTTCCAAAATTCTGACCTGCACTTGACTTAATCGTACTGGTTTGCAGAGGTCCCTGTCAGAAGCAGATCATATAATCCAATGAAGGACAATGTTAAAAGCCTTGCGCAGATACGTTGAGACAGCTGGATCGATAATTCACGCATTAGCACTCCCATGAGAAATATTTATCTCTCTTTCTCTCTCTTTTTCCCTGAGTTTTTACTCCTTTTGGTAGAACGAGTAAATAATTATTGAGGGAGCAAATCCAACCAAGCTTTGCGTGGGTTTTTTTCCCCCTCCCACACCGTTGTTTCAAAAATCTGGAACACAGACAGGAAATTGTAGAAAATTTAGTTCTGATCCCCTCGCATCCCAAAAGAACAGGCTTCCTCCTTTCTGTTTGCTATCCCAAAGGCGAACGTGCGTGGCAGCTTTTAAAAGCTCTAGATGCAGCTATTTTGGGAAGGGGGTGCTCAATAGTTATATATTAATTTAAACTTGCTTTGCAAATTGAAGGAGTTGTAGTTAGTGACGGACACCATCCTTTTAATTCTTTTCAAGCGTTTCCTTGGTTTGTTGGGGGTTTAATTGTCTTCAGTTAGTGGAGAAGGAGGTTGGAGAGAGAAAATAAACTCAAACCCAGATTTTTATTTGGATTTTTAATGGCCTGCAAAGACAGAGAGTTACTTTTTAAGTTTTCTGTCTGGGCCTCGGAACTCAGCTCAAATCTTCTGCTCTCTTCTTCCCTCAAATTATAGGTCAGTTTTTCCGTCAGGTGGGGACATCCAAGCCCCCTCGCCCCCAGGGCTCCCTGCTCCTTCCCTTCCTTTAAGGAGTCTTTTACTTAGCTAATGGGCTGCTTTCTCATCCTGCAGAGGGGACCTGGAAGGGAAGAGCCGGGGAAGGTTTTGAATGAGGGTTGTTGTTTTTTTCCCCTATTGAGGCTGGAGTGGAGTTGGGAGTTTGCAGCTGTGCCATGCCGCTGAACAATCTGAAGTGCGTTAAAACATTTTTTTTTTTGCAAAGTGGTTCTTTTCTTCTCCGGGGTCTGGAAAGGGAGCGCCAAATGGAAGATTGGCATGAGGCTCTGTGTGTTTTTGTGTGTGCGTGTGTGTGTGTGTGTGTGTGAGAGAGAGAGAGAGAGCAACCAAAGATGCAAATGCATTAAATAGTAGCAGAAAGCAAGAGGCCTCTTTCCCAATCCCACCTCTCCCGGGGTCACTTTGTAAAGGAAGCGAAGGTGAAGGTGAAGGTGGGGCTCTCGCAGGCCGAGATGGTGCACAAGGCGGGCTCACATCATGCATTTGGGAACCTGGATTTAAATGCCCTGCACACGACTGGCTTAGATGGGGAGGTAGGGAAGGAGCCCTTGGTGACACGCATTAACTCCCTGATTTCTGAAAGCACCAGATCCATCATTATTTAGGTCTTTTGTATCCCACTTTTATTTATTTTATTTTTTAATAAATAACTCAAGTTTTGTTCTGAGGAACAAATCTAACAGTCCTTCCTCCCCCTGTTTTCCCCACAACTACCACCCTGTGAGGTTGGTTAGACTGAGAGAGAGAGGGATTGGCCCAAAGTCACGCAGCCGGCTGTCATGCTAATGGCAAGACTAGAACTCACTGTCTCCTGGTGGTTGGCCCAAAATCACCCAGCTGGCTTTCATGCCTAAGGTGGGACTAGAACTCACGGTCTCCTGGTGTTTGGCTCAAAGTCACCCAGCTGTGTTCTTGCCTAAGGTGGGACTAGAATTCACTGTAACCTGGTGATTGGCCCAGAGACATTCAACTGGCTTTCATGCCTAAGGTGGGACTAGAACTCACACTCTCCTGGTTTCTATCCCGGTCCCTTCACCATCCGACCAAATTGCTAAGCGCCTTCTGGGCTGGGTGCTGAGCGGTGCCATGGATGGCTGTGCCCAAATCTTTTCCTGATGCCCCCCTTGCTTGTTGAGTGGGGGGGACAGGCTGGGAGCCCAGACGGGGGTCTTTCCCCTGGGCAACATGTTGACGGTCTCTTCTCCACCTTGGTGCCCCTAGCTCTGAGTTGCAATGAGAACGACGGTAGCCCCCTGGACCGAGACCAACATTATCCCAGCAATCAAAAGACCAAACGCATGAGGACTTCCTTCAAACACCACCAGCTGCGGACAATGAAATCCTATTTTGCAATTAATCACAACCCGGATGCCAAGGACTTGAAGCAGCTCGCGCAGAAAACGGGTTTAACCAAAAGGGTGCTCCAGGTAAGCAATCTCCATTCTTGCTTTTTTGGGGGCTCAAATGGAGCAGCAGTCTTTGGCCACAGCTGCAGGTGTCCCCTGCTCGCAGGTGTGATTCCCAGCAAGCCGCGTCTCTCAACCCCGAAGGGTGAAGATGGGTGAACTTCAGCTCCCAGAATTCCACCCTCGGGTGGAGAATCCTGGGAGTTGAAGTCTCAGAGATAACTCCCAACCAAAGTTGGCTTCTGCTCCGAGACAGGGAGGATGGATAGGGGGATATAATGGAAATATTGGCCTTGCGTTACCTCTGCTTCACCTGTCCAATGGTTGGAGGGGAAAACATTGTCCTCATGGGTGGAGCACCTGATGCAATAGCAATAGCAATAGAACGTAAACTTCTATATACCGCTTTGCAGTGCTTTTACAACCATCTCTAAGAAGTTTATAGAATCAGCCTCTTGCCCCCAACAATCTGGGTCCTCATTTTACCAACCTCGGAAGGAGGGTAGGCTAAGTCAACCTGGTGCCTGGTGAGATTCGATCTGCCAAATTTCAGGCAGCCAGCAGTCAGCAGAAGTAGCCTGCAGTACTGCACTCTGACCACTGCGCCACTGTGGCTTATGGTGGGGATGTCCTACCTGAGGACTTTAGGTCGGTCAACTCTCCTCTGTTGTGATTTTGAAGGCTGCACATGGCAAAATAGTTTTGTTTTTGAGGAACCACTTTTGCAAAACTAGGACTTCCTTAATGTGATGTTAACAGCATAACAGAATTGGAAGGGCCCTTGGAGGTGTTCTAGTACCAGATAACAGAAGAAAAAAAAAACACTATTGATTTAAATTTCAAGATGGTGCAATTTTGGTTGGTCATCAGGCAGAACTTTCAGCACTGAAAAGCTTTTTTCAGCAATGGAATAAACTACCTGGAGAAGGAAGAAGAGAACGTTGCTGGAGATGTTGAAACAAGAGCTCTTTTCTGAGGCCCTGGGACTGGTTTTGTCTACTTTTGGGGGTGTTTTGTGAAGGATGGAGAATCCTCATCATGTTCTCAAAAGCCAAGCCAAGGCTGTTTTGCTCAGGAAAACTTTTTGCTGTCCAGGAACAAGGGATGGCTAGACTTTAAACTAGACTCCTGTCAAAAAGGATCTGTTGAATTCTGTCATCTGACCAACAATGGTGAATCCTGGAAAGATGAGACCCTCAAAACATTAACAGAAAGCCGGTGGTGGAGAAATGGGGATTTTGCCCCATGGCTTCTGCAAGTGATAATTTTGGAGAAAGGTTACAGATAGTTGCCACTTTGGCCAACACTTCCCTCAAAGAAGACAAAGATTTCCAAATCCATTCTGAATTTTCCACCAGCTTGAACCTACCTGTGGTTAAAGAAATCTGACATGATTTGGATGTTTAAAACTTAATTTCCGCTTGGCGTTGTACAACTGAAATTGTTTAATCTGAGTGTGCCTCTTAATTAGCCTAAATTAAATTGATTGCGGACCAAGCCATAAACCTCAAGAGTTTTTTGGCAGAGCAACCCACTTCTGAGTGAAATGGCATATAGGGTTTCCTGCCTGAGCAGGGGGATGGACTAGAAGACCTCCAAAGTCCCTTCCAACTCTGTTATTCCATTGTTTTGTTATTATTCTGAGATCTTCTTCAAAAGAAGCTCATTCCCACCTTCCACTTAGCTACAGTTTGATGAATCATCTTTACACACTAATAGGTTGCTGTGGGCTGGATTTGTTTTTAACTTTTGATGTTTTAGCTGGTATGTAACTCTAAGCCACCCAGAGTTACCCTCTGGTAAGATTGGGGGGGGGGCAATAAATTTGATAGATGGATGGATGGATAGATAGATAGATAGATAGAGATGATAGATAGATAGATAAATAGATAGATAGATAGATAGATAGATAGATAGATAGATAGATAGATAGATAGATAGATGGATGAGAGAGAGAAGAGGCAAGGAGGGAGGGAGGGAGGGAGGGGGAGAGAGAGAGAGAGAGAGAGAGAGAGAGAGAGAACTGCAGGAAGAGGGCTGCTGTCATGGTTACCAATCTCCTCCAGAGTTGGAGCTATAAGTTGTGTGCTTCTAAGCAAAATGGGAAAGGTGACCATGCCAGGCTCCATATTTCTATTTAAGGTCCCTGTTTATTCTTCAGGAGATGCGTTGTGAGTTGCCATCCCAGTTCTCCTCTTCTGCTTCTGCAATTGCTAAATATTGGTCCCTCAGGCTGAGGTTGAACGCTTTTAGCAGCCCAGCTGGAGGGCGGGCAGCTGGTCACCCTGAAATATTCCATTTAGGATATTATTATTTCAACATTGGAATATTTTTAAAGGCTTCTGTGTCTGGACTTCAGGGACGCCAATAGCATCTGGATTATCTATCAGGAAGTCCAGTTGCTATAATCTGCTGCAAACACTTTTTTCAGTGTGTGTTTGGCAGGGAACGTTTGTGTGCAACAGTGGCTATACAGACAAGCTTTTTGTGCGTTAGGGTTTCCTAATTTTTATTTAATCATTCTGGCACCTAATTTTGTAAAGAGGCACCTGACAAAATATGATCTAACGATGCCAAGCCTGCTTGCAAATTCAGACTTTTGCATCTAACTCCTTTCCCGTTACTGCTTTGTTTCTCTGCCTCAGTTTCTCCCTGAGGAATAATGTCATGCGTGAGGTTTCCCACTTACAAAAAAGAGAGAGGATTATTGTTCCTTTAAGGGATGAATGCACGATTCTGCTTTTTTTTCCCCCCTTCAAAAAATGAAAACTTTGCATCGCACTTGTTGCTGGAACGATATGCAACTCAAAAGAACATTTATATAGCACGGGTTCTTTCCTTCCTTGTAATTAACTTCCAAATTCCCTTTTCTACTGCAAAGAAAATCCAGAAAGAACCTATGGTAGCCCCTTTTCCAATGTTGAAAACAAAAGAATGAAAATCATAATTTTTTTTTCCTGCCATACTAATATTTGGCAGAAACTAGGACGAGGAATGGGAGCTCACTTCGTGACGTAGCGCTAGGGATTTGAACTGCAGGTTTTGGGTCTGGCTAGTCTAAAGGAAGGGACGCGGTGGCTCGGTGGCTAAGACGCTGAGCTTGTCCATCAGAAAGGTCGGCAGTTTGGCGGTTCGAATCTGTAGCGCCGTGTCACGGAGTGAGTTCCTGTTACTCGTCCAGCTTCTGCCAACCTAGCAGTTCGAAAGCATGTAAAATAAATGCAAGTAGAAAAATAGGGACCATTTTGGTGGGAAGGTAACAGCGTCCTGTGCGTCTTCAGCGTTTAGTCAGGCCGGCCATGGAGATGTCTTTGGACAGCCCTGGCTGTTCAGCTTTGAAACAGAGATCAGCACTGCCCCTTAGAGCCAGAAACAACTGGGACGTATGTGCAAGGGGACTCTTTACCTTTAATAATCTAACAAAATTCTCTGCTGACCTACCCTGTCATCCTGCTGGAAAAGAAGAAGAACTTTCTGAAGCCAAGAATTCATCCATCCATCCCTGAAATTCTTTTATTCCATCTTGGCAGAGGGCCTGGAAAATAGGAAAACCTGTTGTAATTTCCATGTAGACCTCAGAAGTGAAAGTGGATATTTTTTTTCCTTCTCCTTCTGTTTCATTCCTTCCTGCCTGAGTCACCTACCAGGGCGTCCTCAACCTACACCCGTTCATTTAGTGACTCTCCGAAGTAACAGTGGCACTGGAAAAAAATGGTCATTTATGACCGTGTTTCACACTTACGACCACTTACTGCCTTCCCCATAGTCAATGGGATCAAAATTTGGATGCTTGGCAAACTGACTCATATTTATGACGGTTTGCAGCCTTCTGGCAAAATCGATGGGGGGAAGCCAGTTTCACTTAAAAACTGTGTCACTAACTGAACAATTGCAGTGATTCACTTAACAACTTTGGCAGGCTGGGACGTAAAAACGGTCGTAAACGCACTTAACAAATGTCTCGCTTAGCAACGGAAATGTATTTATTTAAAAATCCTTATTCTGGAGCATTCACTTGCGTGCATTGCACTGAGGATGCAACTCAAAGGGTTTCTATTGTTAATAATCACATATCATTGGATCCATCTCTTCACATTCCTCTGAGCGGTTCCAGATGTTAAATATGATTCTTTCCCCCCTCATGTTGTTATTTTAAAAGTATTAATAATTTACCTTTGCATGTAAGGCTAGCAGGTCTTCCAAAATGATCTGACGCCTGACCTAAATGCCGTCATAAAAATAAATATTAATATTTAAATATCGACGAACAGCGCAACAAGAAGGAAACATGTTTGCCTGGATGACATCTGGTGGCTATTTCCCTTTGATTATCTCACTCTTCTCCACCCCAAAAAATGTATATATGATTTCACACCATTTGGTACCCTGTTTCCCCAAAAATACGACCTACCCTGAAAATAAGTCCTAGCTTTATTTTTACACGTGCGCCCAATATAAGCCCTACCTCCCAAAATAAGCCCTAATTAAGATCCTGCCCACTCCAGAGCGGACAGGTAAAAATTAAGCTAGCATGGGGATGTGGGGTGGAGCTTCCCTACTACTTACCTTCGGACAGTTGTAGCCGGGCCTCGCACACCCCGACACCTGCCTTGCCGGCCCATTTCTTCTGCAGCCAGCAAGGCTGGCAAGGCCTTCCTGAAGGCCTCTGGAGCTGATAACAAAGCTCTGGATCTACATCTTCCAGAGTTTCCAACCACGATAGCCCCAGGAACCTTGAGAGGTAGTTGATCCGTCCTCTACGGAGGTCCACCAGATTGAAGAAGACTTTTCAAGGGTACTGATGAGACCACAGTTACTGAAGGCGTTCGATGTATTGGTAGTTATGAGGTTTTTCCAGAAGTTAGGACTTGAAAACAGGTAAATAAGTAGCTGAAGAAGCTTCTTGGATGAGAAGCGAAATGTTTCTTCGAAGAAAAACCAGACAGTCCAGTTGCCTCTTGGGGAAAAAAGCACCATTGGGACAAATAAATAAGCAACAAATGAATAAATAATTCGTATATTGACCACATTGACTTGGCATTAACAAAATGTAAAAAAACAACAACAGCCATAAGTCATGTTTTTTCGGTGGTGTGGTAACTTTGAAGGATCTGTTGTAAGATAAGGACTATCTGTACGGCTAGTCCATGTATGATATGCCAAACTCTAAATAACTCATGGCCGTCACCTGGACAGCCCCGATGCCCAACCATCTGTATTGGGAATGGGACAGGTTCTACATGTTTTAAAGCAGGGATCCCCAACCTCCAGTCCAGGGACCAGAACCCAGTCCATGGTATTTCCCTGTGGAATCTTTCTCCATGGAACCAGTCCCTGGTGCCCAAAAGGTTGGGGGAGCCACTGTTTTAAAGAATGTACCGATCTACCTACCTTGTCTTTATTCATTTGTTCTTTTCCTTCCTTCCTTCCTTCCTTCTCTGCTTCTCATTCCCATCTCCTTCCTTCCTTCCTTCCTTCCTTCCTTCCTTCCTTCCTTCCTTCCTTCCTTCCTTCCTTCTTCCCATCTCCTTTCTTCCTTCCCTGCTTCTCCTTCCCTTCCTTCCTTCCTTCCTTCCTTCCTTCCCATGCAACGCTTCTAGGTCTGGTTCCAGAATGCTCGAGCCAAATTCCGACGGAACCTCTTACGCCAGGAGAACACGGGAGTGGACAAGGCCTCCGATCCGGCCCTCCAGGCCGGCACCCCATCCGGTCCAGCTTCGGAGATCTCCAACACCTCCCTGAGCCCCTCCAGGACTCCCACCACCCTCACAGACCTGACGAACCCTAGCATGCCTTCCGTGACTTCGGTCTTGAGCTCCGTCTCCAGCGGCTTGGATGTCCACGAATCCCGCAGCCCTTCACAGACGACGCTGACCAACCTTTTCTGATGACCACTCGGATTCCCGGGGGAGGTGCGGGGGGAGGAAGGGGAGGGGGATGTCTTCTTTTTAAGGAAAGAAATTATTCTTAGTCCAATTCCAATTGGATTTTTTTTTTAAAGAAAGAAAAAAGAAACTTTGGATGTTCCCACCGCTGGGTTGGAGCTCTGCGGTCAGGCGGGACAACTCCGGCTGGGTCTGAAAGCCAGCGTGGATTGGAGGAGTGTGACTTGGAATATACAACTGCCCACACAACATTTGTGTCAATGTACAGTTTTATGGACTGGGCCAGGGAAATGGCAATTAATTTAAGTTGGCTGAAGCTTGTGTAATTTTTTCAGAGACTGCCACGTGCCTTATTTACCGTCCATTCCTTTTCTCCTACCCCAGCCCCCACTTTTCCCCCCTCTCTGTATATTTATGACAACGTCCGAGACCACGCAAACTACACACACACACACACACACAAAAAGGGGGTGGATGGGTGGGAGGGGGCGGGGGGAGAGAAGCGAAAATGTTAATACGAGTTTTGCTACCTTAAATTAAGTCCTAAACCCTTTCACTGGTCATTCTGATGTCTTAGGATTGAAACTCAAAAGAAGTGTCTGTTCCGCTATCAAAATTTGTACAAAAAAGGAAAAAAAAAACCCCATTCTAACCAGTAATAAAGCCACTTAACGGAAACTACCTCCACATTAGTTGCCCTTGCAATGAAAGGCGAGAGAATATCCAGATTTGGGCAAGGAAGAGTAAGAGGAGGAGAAAGAAGAGGAAAAGGAAGCATAGGAGGAGGAGGAGCAGGAAGAGGAGAAAAAAGAATGGTGGAAAGAAAGGAAGAAGAAGAGGAGGAGGAGAGGAAGGAACAGGGGAAGGGAGGAGAAAGAAGGAGAGAAGGAGAAGAGGAAAGAATGGTGGAAAGGGAAGAGGAAGAGGATGAGGATGAAGAGAAGAAGAAGAGGAAGGGAATGGTGGAAAAGGAAGAGGAGGAGAGGAAGGAACGGTGGAAGAGAGGAAGAACAGGAGAAGGAGAAGAGGAAAGAATGGTGGAAAGGGAGGTGGAGGAGGAAGAGGAAGAGGAGAAAGAAGAAGGAGAAGAGGAAGGAAAGGGGGAAGGTGGGGAGGAGGAAGAAGAGGAGCAGGATGAGGAGGAAAAGATGGAGAAACCTTCAAGAACCTTTTTTGGACCTCTCTCCACCATAAAATTGAGAAGAAGCTAAGACGTTCCTCCTTTTTCACTTCCCAAACAAAGAGATACTAATTCTGATGAAGTGTTAACCCTTTTTTTTCAACACCCTGATGCCCTTCAGATCACTGGATTACAACTCCCATCAGGCTAGGCAGCCAGAACTGTTTTAACACCCAAAGCCAAACTTACCTCCCTCCTCAATCCTTCAATGCATTACAGGATAATGTCAAAGAGGAGAAGGTAATTTGGGTCTACTATTTGGAGGAGAACTGGTGTCCTTACATTTCTTTGCTGGTGGAAAAAGGTGCCAGGAATACTTTTGGTTTCCCCAAAGATATTCCTCAAGGTTTTTCTCCTACCTGGTTCTTGATATTTCCAGCTTCATTTACTTCTTCTGACCCAGAATCTCTACCATGCTGAGTGGATTGAATAGTGATTTTACTACAAGGACATGTTTTGGTTTAGTTTGGCCCTAAAAATATCCTTGATCAGCCTCTTGGGTAAGTTTCTATGGAGACTCTGTGTCCTCCAGGTCATGGTTGTCCCGAAGGTGCTTTTTCCAAAAGGCAACTGGGCTTTTTTGTTTGTTCTTGAAGACATTTCGTTTCTCATCCAAGAAGCACCTTCACTCAGAACTGAAGAAGCTTCTTGGATGAGAAGCAAAACCTCTTCAAGCAAAAACAAAGTCTTTTTTAAAAGCCTGTTTGGGACACTGAGTAGGTCCTTCCTCAAGAAACATTTGAGGCATCTTCTTTTAACGACACCATAATCCCTTGCATTGGGGTGGAGCCTGGGCAACTGAATGGAGCTGAGTGTTTACTGGCCAGATGCCCTTCCTGTTGCCAATGCAGAGTTTTACTTCAGCAGATATATTCTCAGTGTACCCAAAGAGAGGAATATCTGGCTTCCCCTAGGATAGAACTTGCAGCCCCCTGATTGTGAGGCAAGAGCTCCACCTGTAGGCCACCGCACCACCCTCAAGGGATGCTTGGGTGAAGATTGAAAAAACTGACCCCAAACTGAAGATTGGCCAGTGTAGCTGATCATATTTTGAAGTGGAAAGGCTATTTTACGTGTGAGAAATCTACCTGATGGTCTGTATTCTCACTGGGCAAATTAGTGGGAGAGTTGGATAGAGTTTGGGCCACCCCTCTATGGAGATGCTCAATCATCCAGGTCATGGTTACCCTGAAGATGCTTTCACTAAAACTGGACTTTTTCTTTTTCTTCTTCTTCTTCTTCTTCTTCTTCTTCTTCTTCTTCTTCTTCTTCTTCTTCTTCTTCTTCTTCTTCTTCTTCTTCTTCTTCTTCTTCTTCCTCCTCCTCCTCCTCCTCCTCCTCCTCCTCCTCTTCCTCTTCCTCTTCTTGTTTTTGGAAAACATTTTGCTTCTCAGCCAAAAAGCTTCAGAACTGAAGAAACTCCTTGGATGAGAAGCTTCTTGTACCTTGACAAGGGGGGGAAAAAAACCCCAGAAAGTCCAGTTGCCTTTTGGGGAGGGAAGTGTCTTTGGGAGTTTGATCCATCAAGAGCTCCTGGGTCTGAGGGAAGCACCAACAGGAAGCGAGACGGACTGAGATTCGGGCGAGTGGGATTGTAGCCGGGTCTGATTCTAGCTGGCTTCGCTTCGGGTCCTCCTGGGGTTGCCTTCGCTAATCATCTCTTGCCTCATTCTTAACGGCCACCTGCTTCCCTTTCTGACGTCGCCCCTTTCCTGATTCTGATTGTCTCGTTTCTCTCCCGGGAGACCTGCAGCGCCAGGAATAAAAAGCTGCTGCCTTCCCCCGCCTGGAGCCCAGAAGGCATTTGTAGCCAACGGACTCTGTTGAAACAACAGCTTGGGGTTGCATCAGTGAGACACCCTTCTCTCTCTTTTGCGTCGTGCCAACTCTTAAAACAAGCTTCAAGGGGAAGAGAAATCCTCTCCCCAGGAATGGCCATTAACTCGGCCACCTCTGCCCCAGGGGGGGAGGAGGTCAAGCTGTTTTCCAAAGCACCCGAAGGCCAGACAAGGAAGAATGGATGGAAATTGATCCAGGAGAGATTCAACCTGGAAATAAGGAGGAATTTCCTGGCAGTGAGCAATCAACCAATGGAACAGAAGTTGCCTCCGGAAGTTGTGGGAGCTTCATCACTGGAGGCTTCCAAGAAGAGACTGGGTTGCCATCTGCTTGGGCAGGGGATTCGACTAGATGGCCTACAAGATCCCAATTCTTTTAATCTGTTTAAAAAAAAACTTTGCTTCCTTCTAGATGCATGGAATATTAATCCTTCCACGTCCAACAACCAGCAAAGAATCACAATCAGAATAGAGCTGGAAGGGACCTTGGAGGTCTTCTAGTCCAGCCCCCTGCCCAAGCAGGAGACCCTCTACCATTTCAGACAGGTGGCTGTCCAGTCTCTTCTTAAAGACCTCCAGTGATGAAGCAGCCACAACATCTGAAGGCAAAGCTGTTCCACTGGTTAATTGTCCTCACTGTTAGGAAGTTTCTCCTTAATTCCAGGTTGATTAGTTCCCAATCATTGTTTCTTGTCCTGCCTTCTGGTGCTTTGGAAAATAAATTGACCAACTATTCTTCTGCTGCTTGAGCAGGGGGCTAGACTAGAAGATCTCTAAGGTTCTCTTCTCTTCTATTCCTTATTCCATTCCATTCTTTGTGGCAGCCACTCAAATACTAGAATCCTGCTAATCATGTCTCCCCTAGTCCTTTTCTCTACCCAAATCCTACAACCGTTCTCCATATGTTTTTGCTTCTGGGCCTTTAATCATCTTAGTTGCGCTTCTCTGCACCTTTCCCCACCCAAAGTCTCAACATGTTTTTTTGTAATGTGGTGACCAAAACAGACTGCAGTATTCTAGATGTGGCCTTAGTAAGATTTTATAAATGTACTTCATGTGATTTCGAAGGAATCAGTTGGGGAATTCGATTCAGAAGTGAGGGCAAACCCTTCCCCTCATTCCTCACCTAGAAACAGGCCTGGCTTGGCAGGGCCACTTCATGGCAGCCGTTCCCAAAATTCTCTGCTCAACGCACATCTGACCAGCCTCCAGTTTTGTACCTTTGTCTCCACTGGAAAGTAGAGGAGGAAACTGGGCATATTTGACCCTATAATTTGGCAGGTCTTTGGTCTTGGAAAGCCAACTTGCTGGGTTAAGAAATTTGGGATGCTACAACTGCTTTTCTGGCCACTAACCCTGCTGGCCTCAACTGAGAAAAAGAGTTTATTCCACATCTATCCTGCAGAGTTGTTAAAGCTCTTAGCACGGACGATGGAGCTTAAAAGGTTCCTTGGAAAGGGGCCAAACTGGCACAGCTCACCTCCTCTGTTTGTGGGTGGGGGGTCCCTTCCATCCCTCAAAGGTTTGCGTGGAGGCAGGAAGGGTGAGGAGGACTGAGGAAACTGCCAGAAGCAGATCCGTTGGGAATCAGTGCAAAAAGCAATTAGCAGAAGGATCCTGCTGGATTGCAAATCCTTCTGCAGTGGGGTCAAGTCCCCGAGCAGCAGCTATATAGATTAACAGAGTTGGAAGGGACCTTATAGGTCATCTAGTCCAACCCCCTACCCATGCAGGAGAACCTACACCATTTCTGACAGAAAGCCACCAGGGATGAAGCTCCCATAAGGCAACTTCTGAAGGCAACTTCTGTTCCATGGGTTGGTTGTTCTCACTGTCAGAAAATTCCTCCTTATTTCCAGGTTGAATCTCTCCTTGGTCAGTTTCCATCCATTATTCCTTGTCTGGCCTTCAGGGGCTTTGGAAAATAGCTTGACCCCTTCCTCTCTGTGGCAGCCCCTCAAATCTTGGAAGATGCTATCCTGTCTCCCCTGGTCCTTCTCTTCCCTAGACTAGCCAGGCCCAGTTACTAGCAGCCCTTGAGCCAGATTTGGCCTGCTGGATTCATCGTAGCATTTCCAAATCCTTGATCAGGGACCAAAAATGCAAAAGGCAGAATAATAGAATAACAAGACTTGGAAGGGACTTTGGAGGTCTTCCAGTCCACCCCCCTGCCCAAGCAGGAGACCCTAAACCATTTCAGACAAGTGGCTATCCAGTCCTTTCTTTAAAATGTCCAGTATTGGAGCAGCTACAACTTCTGGAAGGAATGATTAATTGTTCTCACTGTCAGGAAATTTCTCCTTAGTTCTAAGTTGCTTCTCTCCTTGATTAGTTTCCATCCGTTGCTTCTTGTCCTGCTTTCTGGTGCTTTGGAGAATAATTTGACCCCCCTCTTCTTTGTGGCAGCCCCTCAAATACTGGAAGACTGCCATCATGTCAACAAGACACTGAGGCACTTGGGCAAAACACTTAAACCTCTTAGACAATATTATGTTCTGTGCATGTGAATAATTTCACCATGGTTTTAAGAATGAGAGGGGAAAGGGAAACGAAAAGACTGGACAGCCACTTGTCTGAAATGGTAGGATCTTGTGCTTGAGCAGGGGGTTGGACTAGAAGACCTCCAAGGTCCCTTTCTGCCCTATTCTGATTGAAATGGAAACCGAGGGGCCAGTTCAGACATGCTATTTTATCTTTTCCGAGTTTTAAGGCCACTGTTTCCATTGTTTGGAGGAAAATGGTTGCTTTGCATGCCACAGTGCCCAATCTGGCTGGATGTTTTGGAAGCTGGCAGGGCCTGGGTTCCCATAAGCCTCAGCCCAGTGACGCAGCCTCCTTTAAATAGCATCTCCGCAGCCCTCCACCCACTCCCTCCTCTGTCTCGTCTTCTGCTAGTGAGGCTCCAGCACAAAGCAGCAGCAGTGGCAGCTGTCACTGGGAAGGTGGCATTTTTCTCTGGCTGGGCTGACAGCAGCTGTCCAAAAAGTGGATGAATGGAACGTGAGTGACATCATGTTTATTCAAAAAAGACAGTCCCGGCTACAGATCGGTGTCAGCGATATTGTGGATACGTTGCAGAAGGCAGAGTCCCTCCCCCCTGGCTTATCCCTTCCGCGGTGCGACACCGCACGGATGCTGGTTTAATTGAAGGCACGTGGGGTGGAAGTGCCGGCTGGTAGCTGGGAGAAGCTGGGGCCTCTTCTCCTCCCTCGGGCGCCAGTGATCAGGGCGCAGGGAGTTACAGAATAACAGCATTGGAAAGGGGTGGGGCTTGGAGGTCTTGTAGTCCACCCCATGCTCAGGCGGGAGATCCTAGGCCACTCTGGACAAATGGCCGTCCAGTCGCTTCTTGACGCCTTCCAGTGATTGAGCACCCACTCCGCCTCTGGAGGCGAGCTGAGTTCCGTCATCTTGGTCCATCCAGCTTCCGAGGTAGACTGCTTCTGGCACGGAGGCTCTGCTGAGCTAGCTTAGGTGGGGGCAGGAAAAGCCCTACCTGGATTGAACCAGAGACGTGCCTGCAGGGGCAGGATTCAAAAATCCCAGCAACCGTTTCGCTGCCCGGTTGCTGGGTGGCTGTTGCCATGGTGGACGTGGCCTACTGGAACTTCCTGTTTCCGGCTTCGGTGGGCCTCCAGAGCCTGGGGGAGGGCTGTTTTTGCCCTCCCAAGGGTCCAGAGCTTCCATGCAACCCTGCACTTACCTGCATCACGTGGAGACTCCTGGGAGGGGAGGGGCCAGCCGATCGGTAGAAATACTGGTTCGGTGAACCAGATGTACCTGTAACATCTGGGTCAGATGAACCAGTCCGAACCGGTAGAATCCCACCCCCGTGTGCCTGCTTCCTCCTCGGCTTTGAGGACCCTCTAAAGCAGGGGTGTCAAACTCAAGGCCTGCAGGCTGGGTCCAACCCACGGGGTGCTTGGATCTGGCCCGGGGGGCCACGCTGGAAGCAGCAAAGGACTGGCTTGCGGTGCCTCTGCAAGCGAAAACGGAGCCTGGGAGCAGGCTGGCAAAACAAACTGAAAGCAAAACAAAAGGAAAGGAGAAATCTTTCCCCGTTTGCCTTTGAGCATGCAAGAAGGGACAGGAAAGGAGAAGGGGAAAGAGGGAGGAAAGAGAAAAAGAAGGGAAGATGAGAAGAGAGCAAGGAAGGAAACAGAACGAAAGGGGCAGGAAGAAGAAGGGAGAATGAAGTGGGAAGAGAAGGAAGGAAAGAAGGAGACTATAATGAGAGGAGGGAGGGTCTGAGGGAAGTCCTGCCTTAGCAGGCCACCACAGGTGCTCCCAATATGAGTGACGTTGAGCTGGCCACGCCCACCTCGCAGTGGTGGGATTCAAATATTTTTACTATCAGTTCTGTGGGCGTGGCTTGGTGGGTGTGGCTTGGCTTGGTGGGCGTGGCAGGGGAAGGATACAGCAAAATCCCCCTTCCCTCCCCACCCCACTAACCTGCTTTCCAGCTGTGCAGGGCAACCAAAGGAGACCCAGCCGATCAGCTGGGACTCGATGGGAGGCAGAGAAGAGATGGGATTGGTGGTGCCAGTCAGAGGTGGGATTGGCCGGTTCTCTGAACTACCCAAAATTTCCACTACTGGTTCTCCAGAACTGGTCAGAACCTGCTGATTACCACCTTGACCACCTTGGCCACACACACCAGCACCCCCCCAGGTCAAACACAATCCTGATGCAGCCCTCAATAAAATAGAGTTTGACGCCCCTGCTGTAAGTGAAGCCCAAGACCCAAAATCTCAGCTGTGATTGCCTTGCTGTGACTGCAGGAGGCTCCATCGAACCCAACAGACCATACAAAGGTCCCTTTTGCCCACCCACCCTTTTAAAACGGCATTTAAACTCCCACATCGCCGTTGTGCCTCTGGAGAGCAAGCGCTGGCCTAAAAGATTCCCACCTTGCGCGAAATAAATCAGGGCTTTGTTTGAAATCTGCTTTCCTCTTGTGTGTTGCAGCCTCTGCTCGGAGATCTGGTTGCACACAAATGGATCCCAAGGGAATTGTTCACTGAAGGGGCACCACGTTGGAAAATAGAAACCTGTTGTGCAGGTAAACCTGTCCAGATGTTACCTTCTCATCCCTCAATTTCTGACCGGTTTCTACTGCAGGCTTAAGTTACCGAGAGAGACTCAATGAAGTCTCTATTCCCACCAAGGGGATTGTTTAAATATCAACGCGGGAACCCTACTGTTCAGTGTGTGTTTATGAGTTGTGTGTGTGTGTGTGTGAGACAGAGAGACAATGTGCCTAAAGGAGAGGCAAAGGTTGAATCTGGCCAAGAACTTCCTTCTCTACTCCTTGGCCAATTTTCGATGGATGGATGGATGGACAGACAAATGGACCAATTGGTAGATGAGCCTTGAGCTCAAATTAAGATTGAGCCGCAGAACTTTATTCAAAACCTTATCGGTGTACTAGACGTACCTTTTCAGTTTTATTTTATTTATTTATTGAAAGTTTTGTTTTAAGTTTTATTACTTCTAAGGCTCGCTGCCTTAGAAGAGTGAGGAAAATCCTCAGGGATGACTCGCACCCCGGTCAGCCTTTCTTTGCTCTCCTGCCATCGGGTAGGAGGTAGAGAAGCAGAGCCAGCTGCACCAACAGGCCAAAGAACAGTTTCTACTCGTGGGCTGTCAGACTCCTGAATGGAAAATAACTTCATGTCAACATAGTAGGACACTCTTGCAGGGCCGGTGCGTTGTGCAACAAGGTCACGTAGTGTAATAAGGTTGGGACTGGGTTAGGGACTTCTGTCCTCACTGTGAGTTGTGTTCTGCCCATTGAAAAACGTCCTTCTTTTCTTCATCCTACTTTAGAAGTACCTCATAACCAGCCAGGGGTGGGATTCAATTTTTTAAACAACCGGTTCTGTGGGCGTAGCAAGGTAAGCATGGCCATGTGACTGGGTGGGCATGGCTTAGAAGAACCGTAGAACTTTCCAGCGGTTGATTTGCTGGTGTCCATTTTGCAGGTTTGGGGGGGGGGTTGTATCCCAATTAAAAAAACCCTCTCCTCCTCTTTCTCTGTTCTCCACCCTCCCCACCACAATTCCACCACTCCAGAAATATTTCTTTAAAAACAAACCAAAGTTGACTTTCACAGCTCGGCACGGAACATTTCCTGAGCTTCCACTGCAAGTCGCCCTCACGTGCTCCTGTCCCGCAGCTCTCCACGAACTGCGAAGCTCCACAGATCGTGTTTATAACACGTTTGTCTAAAATTATCTCGAGGCGCATGGCAGGCGCCTCTGAAACAGATGCTCTCTAACCCCCAGTTCTGTTTTGATCTCAAATCAGCGTGTTTAAGCTGCTTGTGTGAACTATAAATTGAAACGAAGCGGAGGGAAGGAAAATGTTGTGATATTCACCACAGCTTTATATTCAGAGCCTGGGGGGGCGGCGTTGTGGGAAGAGGGGGGATCTGGCAGAGGCTGGCTTTATCGCCTGGGAGAAGAAGCATCTGTTTTTTTGGTGGGGGAATTGGGGAAGGGGGGGGAATCCCTCCTGAGAAGTCATCCTTTCCCTTAGTAGGGCCTGCTAGTGGGGGCACCCATCAGAAAAACCCTAGAAGCTACTTGGGTTCAACTTCTCCACCACTCAAAGCAGATCTGAATAGAAGACCATGTCTTGAAGGGCAGAAGGTCCATTTGTACACCATGAATTTATCACCTGGAGTCATTGAGAGCCAAGTGGCATACAAATTTCATAAACTATGATTATTATCAATCAATCACAATAAGAACTGGAAGGGACCTTGGAGGTCTTCTAGTCCAGTCCCCTTGCTCAAGCAGGAGACCCTATATCATGTCGGACAGGTGGCTGTCCAGGTTCTTCTTAAAAACCTCCAGGAATGAAGCACCCACAACTTCTGGTGGCAAGTTGTTCCACTGGTTAATTGTCATTAGGAAGTTTCTTTTTAATTCCAGGTTGCCTCTCTCCTGGATTAATTTCCATCCGTTGCTTCTTGTCCTGCCTTCAGGTGTTTTGGAGAATAATTTGACCCCCCTCTTCTTTGTGGCAACCCCTCACATACTGGAAGACTCCTATCATGTCCCCCCCCGGTCCTTCTTTTCTCTAGACTGGCCAAACCCAAATCCTGCAACGTTTCTTCGTATGTTTTAGTTTCCAGGCCTTTAATGGTCTTAGTTGCTCTTCTTTGCACTTTTAACAGATTTAACAGATTCGCAGAGTTGTAAATCCTTGTAAAAACTTGTAAGTCATCTAGTCGAACCTGCACTGTCTCTCTCTCTCTCTCTCTCTCCACGGATCTCTGGATTTCAGCTTGCCATTGGGGATCAAACTTATCCAAATCTGAATCAAGGTCCAGTTTGGGACTCCCTCGTTTTCCTCCCCCAAGGATGGCCATCTTAAGATCAGGTGCAGGGTCAGCGTGGCCCCCCCTCCCCTTTCAAAGCCATTCAAAGCAAAGGTGCTGCAGCTGGCTGGTCCTTCAACCTCCTTCTCCCAGTGCAGAATGAGTCAGCTTGGGGTCACCCGGAGGCTGTTCCTGATTTTTCTCAACCTCCCCGGCTAACTTTTGTTCCTCCTTTTTCTGCCTCCATTCTCTGTGTCGGTCCCCGTCTGCAATGTTTTGAGTTGGTGGGGAGTATGTGTGGGGGGGTGTCAGGGAGTTGTGGGGAGGTGGGGGAGAGAGAACAAGAAAGGGGGAGGTTTCAACAATGGCCAGACCTCCCAGCTCTCCTGCAGCTGCGTTGGGGCGCCCAATGCAACCGGGATGGGGCTAGAGATGGGTGTGTGTGTGTGTGTGGAAAACTGATGTTGGAAAAATCTGAGGCCGGGGTGGGGAGAGAGTTGATCCTTGTGAAACTGTTGTCATTCATCTGTCACTCCGCGTTGGCCAAAAGGAGGTTTGAAAAGGCTCTTGCTAGGCCGGGCTGGTGAATGTACCCCCTACCTAATTGTTCACCCTCTCCCTTCTATGGTCCTTTGGCAAGGGAACAATGCGTCCGGTCAAAGGCTCCATGTTGAACAAGGCTCGGCCGGTGAGAAAATGCACGCATGGCCTCCCCTGCAGCGGGGCCAGGCTTTCTTCACTGGCGCCACTTCCTCTCTCTGCCCATCCCCCTGGTCCCCCACCCCCACCCGGGACAGCCTCCCTTGGCCTCCCTGCCTCTCCTTTGTGGCTGGGAATACAGAAGGCAAAATGCCCACCTTTTGGAAGGGGGGAGAGGGCTGGGGTGGGTCACCCCTACCTTGGCACACGGTGGCACAGCAAGGGGGCAGGAAGTGGCAGCTTCTTTATTTAGTTAGTTAGTTTTGTTTGTCAAGCATGTATGAGAAAACAAGTATAAGTAGGAACATAGGTAGGTAGGTAGGTAGGTAGGTAGGTAGATGATAGTGATAGAGATAGTAGATAGATGTAGATGTAGATATAGATAGATAGATAGATACTGCAGATAGATGATAGATAGATAGACAGATAGATAGATATAGATATAGATGTAAATATAGATAGATAGATATAGATATAGATAGATATAGATATAGACAGATAGATAGATAGATACTGCAGATAGATAGATAGATAGATAGATAGATAGATAGATAGATAGATGATATAGATAGATTTTTTTTAAATATAAGTTTTGCAATCCACAAAAGGGATTTCCAAACACCCTCTCCGAAAACTGACTCAGACATTTGATTTGTCAAATCTGCAGCAACTTCATGAGGCTCTTCACTCTTAAAGTATCTGCTTTCAAAGTCTAGATCTAGATGATATAGATATATAGACAGATAGATAGATAGATACTGCAGATAGATAGATAGAGATAGATAGATAGATAGATAGATAGATAGATATAGATAGATTTTTTTTAAATATAGGTTTTGCAATCCACAAAAGGGATTTCCAAACACCCTCTCCGAAAACTGACTCAGACATTTGAAGCGTTTGTCAAATCTGTCAGCACAACTTCATGAGGCTCTTCACGTCTTAATTTTCTCTGCTTTCAAAGTCTCTCTCCATGGCAAAGATGGTAGGTGTCTTCAGGCAACACACTCAACTGAAAACTAACGGTTTATTTTACCTTTACCATCTGGCACGAACTGGGTCTCTGTAGCTGGCTTGCAATTCAAGAACCAGATGGAGTCCAACCATTCCAAGTTATGATAAAGATTGCTTTGAAGTACATCAGTCATTCACTCACTGATCTGGAATAGATACAGGATAACTGAGTTGGAAGGGACCTTGTAGGTCATCTAGAATAGTCCAACCCCCCCCCACCCAAGTAGGAGACCCTACACCATTTCTGACAGATGTCAGTCCAGTCTCTTCTTGAAAGCCTCCAGTGATGAAGCTCCCACAACTTTTGGCGACGTCTGTTCCATGGGTTGATTGCTCTCCCTGTCAGAAAATTCCTCCTTATTTCCAGGTTGAATCTCTCCTTGATCAGTTTCCATCCATTATTCCTTGTCTGGCCTTCAGGTGCTTTGGTAAATATGACCCCCTCCTCTCTGTGGCAGCCCCTCCAATATTGGAACACTGCTCTCCTGTCTCCCCTGGTCCTTCTCTTCACTAGACTAGCCAGGCCCAGTTCCTGCAACCATTCTTCATATATTTTAGCCTCCAGTCCCCTAATCCTCCTGGTTGCTCTTCTCTGCACTCTTTCTAGTATCCCAATCTCTTTTTTTTTCATAGCACGGTGACCAATATTGGCTCCTTCTACATCCCAGGTTGAGGTTAGTGTGGGTTTATCCTTTGTGACTTGAAAACTGTGGTTTATTTGTTTATTCTGCAAACAGAGCTAATGGCAACGTGTTCAGCAAAACGTGAATGTAAAAGAAACAACAACAATGTCTTCGTGCTTTTGCTCTTTAAGAAGCACCATTATGGGAGCCAAGCATAGCCCACGCTTGAGATTTTGGCCAATGGTTTTTGATGTGTTTTCTCTCTTCTCCCCTTTCCCCCCCCCCATTCTTTTGTGCAGAGCCAATCAAGCAAGCATTTTGTCTTATTCTCACTGCAGCAAACTTTTGCCCTTTCTCCATCCCTAATGCGAAATCTGAATTTTTCTGGGCCTTGTAGCCTGACCCAGTTTGTGCCCGGTTTTTGCAACCTCCCATGGCATCCATCAAGTTTGTCGGGAAATTGAATTAAAGCTGCGGTTTGCTTTTTTCCTTTCTTTCTTTTTCCCCCCCTCTTCTTCCTGCAAATCCAAAGAGACCCACAGCTTTCCATCCCTGAAGCAAATTGCCTTAGAAGTTTTCTTCCACTTATTGAAACTAAATTTCACGAAGCTAATCAGGCAGAGAATGCAGAAGACAAGAACATTAGAGATCAAATTAATGCCATTGAATCACTGTTTTCTCCTGACCTAGAAGGCTATTAGTGGGCTCAGAATTAATTAGTTTTCCGTTAGTCCGGGGTCCTGGAGGAAGGGGGGGCAGGTGGTCTGGGCCAGGGGAGTCGGGAAAGGAGAATGCAATGTGACTCTCTGGAAAAGTGTCACAAAAGGGCAGCTTTCCTGCAGGAATCCTGGATTAGAGACATTTCTGAACCCTCCTGCCAAAAGAGGCCAGCCAGGATCATCCGAGGTTAATCTCCTATCTCCTTGCTACCCAGAATTTATTTATTTTTCTTGGTTCACAGAAACATGGCTGGCGTTTGGTTCTCTTAAAGGAACTATCTCCGATCTCGGCAACTTTTAAGACCTGTGGACTATAACTCCCAGAATTCTCCAGCCAGCCATGGTGGGGAATTCTAGGAATTGAAATCCACACCAGAGGTGGTCTTCAGATGGTTCTGACCAGTTCTGGAGAACCGGTAGCGGAAATTTTGAGTAGTTCAGAGAACCAGCAAACTCCACCTCTGACTAGCCCCGTCCTCATCTCTTCTCTGCCTCCCATTGAATCCCAGCTGATCTCTCTCTCTCTTCTCTCTCCTCTGTCTCTCCTTTCTCTTTTCTCTCTCTCTTTCTCTTTCTCTCTCTCTCTCTCTTGAAAATCCCACCCCTCCCTCCTGGCTGCCGAGCTGGCTTACCGCCGCTATAAAAATAACAAGGTCCCAGCAGACTCTTTTAGAAAGAACAATTTAGACCCAGGAATAAGTGTTGGGGGGATTGAGATGAAAATAGAAAGCAAGAGTGTTAATGTGATATACAAGTGTGATTCGGGTATTATATCAAGGCAGGAAGGCAGCAAGTCCTGGGAGAGCAGGCTCTCTGCTTGGAGACGGATGGATCTGGTGACAGTAGTAGCTTCCCACACTGGGCCTTGATATCTGGGCAGTGGGAAGTGATTTGGGGGGGGCTGTGGTAAGTCAACTGGGCTCCTCCCTTGGTAACAGCAGGGGTGGTATAGCCAGGGGTGAACTTCAAACATTTTAGCTAGGGGTTCTCTGCCTGGTTGCTGGGTTGGCGTGGCCATGGTGGGTGTGGCATAGTCAACCTCCTGCACCAGGGCGTGGGGGGGTTGCCCTTCCTGGGCTGAAGCCTCTGGGAGGGCGAAAATGGCCTTTCTGGAGGCTGTCTGGAAGCCAGAAACAGGCCTGTTTTCGGCCTTCCCAAACTCTCTGCGAGGCCCGTTTTTCACCCTCCCTGAGCCTCCAGGCACGCCCTGCACTTACCTGCATCCAAAACGGGCCGCGTGGGGACTCCAGAGAGCGGAGGGGAGGGGTGAGCGAGTGGGATTTGGGGGTTCTCCGAACTGCACAGAATCTTAGCTAGGGGGTCTTCTGAACCCCTGCGAATCCCCCCCAGCAGCCCACCCCTGGGTATAGCCCATAAAGCTGTCCCTGGCCATTCGGTGCTTGATGGACTTTGAGTCATGCCATTCTGTTTGCTTAGAAGGTTCAGTGTCATCTTCTTCACCTCTCCGTGGTGCTGCCCCCAGTCCTATGAGTTGGTTTGATGAGCCTGTCCTATGTGGTTGGCCAACCCATGGTTTAGGGCAGGGGTGTCAAACTCAAGGCCTGGGGGGGGCCCAGATCCGAGCTGGACTGCGGGGCCGCCCCGTGTTCTGCCCCTTTCCCAACAAATCAAACACAATCCAAAGGGAAAAGAAACCTTGTAATGCTTCTGCAAAATAATAAGCTGTGATAAGCACAAGCCTTGCCAAACCGTGCGAGACTTGCCAAAAGATAACAGACAAGACAAGAATCTTCAAATACAAACTCAGGATACTGGAATGTCCACAAGGCTGGAGTTTCAAAACGTCTTTGCCTTCTGCAAAGAAAGTTAGTTTCACAGCTGGCTTTTATCTCCTTGAAAGAGGGGCCATTACCTTGCAACATTACTCCGGAGTTGTCCATGCTGTTGTAGCTGCTCTTCCCTGTGAGCAATCCTGCTCACACAATACTTAGCACAGGCTCCTTGGAAACCTCCTCATCGCTGCTGCCAGCCCCCACAATCTCTGAAAGCAGCAGTCGACTCCCTAATGGTCCTGGCCCCTCATCTCAGTCCTCGCTCTCCTCAGCTGCTGGCGAACCACAACACCCTGGAAACAGCAAAAGACTGGCCTGTGGTACCTCTGGCAGCCAAAACAGAGCT
Source organism: Naja naja (assembly GCA_009733165.1). Taxonomy (NCBI): domain Eukaryota; kingdom Metazoa; phylum Chordata; class Lepidosauria; order Squamata; family Elapidae; genus Naja; species Naja naja. Next base: position 1,462,927 of record CM019157.1, read on the forward strand.
CAGGAGTGCCGTGGGCAGCCCTCCCGTGCTGTGTTTTCATTGGCAGAGGGTTGCAGGAGGCCGTTGCAGCCGAAAACGGAGCTCGGGAGCCCGTTTTCCCTGGCAGAGCACTTTGGGCCACCACAGGTGCCCCTGATATGAGTGATGTCAAACTGGCCATGCCCACCCTGGCCACACCCATTCCCCAAGCTCCCCCCCCCGAGGTCACTCACAACCCTGATGCAGCCCTCAATGAAATTGAGTTTGAGCCTCCCTGGTTTAGGGCTTGACATGTTTTTCTGCAAAGCAACTGTGGTTGAGTCAGCCAATCCCGGTGGTTGCAACTCACGGATTAGCTCCAGCAAAGCTTGCCAAGAAGGCATTTTTCTCTCCCTTTCTTGCATCCCCATCCCGCTAATGGTCTAAAACAAGTAACTCTACCTTCTTTCTCTCTTTCTCCCAGGAGCTTCCAGGAGGATTTAATTACTCGTAGGAGACAGAACCACAGCTTTGTCAAAGATCAGGAGAGTTGTTTGGCACCATTTCCCCACAAAGCGGCTGGTGAGCTCCCATTGAAATGACTTAACGTGTGTGAGGGAAGGAAGGAAGGAAACAACAGCTGTTGGCCCTCCTTTTATGAAAACAAACAACCCCACATTTTGGTTAGAAAGCGCTCCAAACCGACCCATTCATTGGGTCCCTCTATGTATTTCTTTAGCAAACATGGCACTTAAAAGCGTGATAGGATTTCTGGAAATTTTGGCCTGTCCAGTTCCTTTCGTGGCTGGATTGTTTTGCTGGCACTGGAGAGAATGTCTGGTTAAAAAGTTGAGAAAGGAAGTAGTTTTATGGTGCCAGGTTCAAGAAAGTATCTAAGATGCTATCAGCAAGGCAGGGAACTCCGTCATGGTTTCTTAGCAACACCGATGGATAAAATGGTACGATTCTGAGCAGGGATACCTTCCGTCTTTCTGCTTTTGGTGTTTCTCCAACTTCAGATGGGCAGAGGGACCACTCAGATGAAGCATGGGGGCAAATCTCTCCAGAAGACATGTCAAGGGACGACCCATCCCTTTTGAAGAGAAGGTCTACTCATTCCATATCTAAAAGGACTTCTCCACATCATTGGAGGGATGACTGGATGGTGGTACAGAAGGTTTAGGTTTGGTCTTCTTGGTGGGACATCTTAAATTTCCGTCAGGATTCTGGCAGTGACCCCCATTTAAATCATGAGTCTCGAGCCAAACTTCCAAAACTTCAAAAGGATTTATTGGAAGTTAACATGTCTGGCACTGCCTGGGTGTAGCCAACTCTGAGACACCTCATTCATTGTCACCCTTGACCCTGGTTTCCCCCCACCCCCTGGGTGTATCATAATTCATATTCTCCAATGGGACACCTCCATAGCATGATGATGGGACTGGAGACTAAGACATGAAGAACGGTTGCAGGAACTGGGCAGGGCTAGTGTAGGGCAGAGAAGGACCAGGGGAGACAGGAGAGCAGCCTTCCAATGTTTGAGGGGCTGCCACAGAGAGGAGGATGAGGCCAAGCTATTTTTATTTATTTATTTATTTAATTGGACTTATATGCCGCCCCCTCCGCAAGGACTCGCAAGGACTATTTTCCTGAAGGCCAGACAAGGAATAATGGATGGAAACTGAACAAGGAGAGATTCAACCTGGAAATAAGGAGGAATTTTCTGACAGTGAGAACAATCAATCCCTGGAACAGAAGTTGCCTTCAGAAGATTCATCCCTGGAAGCTTCCAAGAAGAGACCAGATTGCCATCTGTCAGAAGTGGTGTGGGCTCTCCTGCTTGGGGGGGGGCTGGACTGGATGACCTACAAGGTCCCTTCCAACTCATGTGTTAATCTGCTAAAGGTACCCTCTCTGGGCATTCTATCAGTTCCCATTGGAGACCCCCATAGTATTATCCCCCCCCGCCTTCCTCAGATCTCTTGCTGGGCAGGAATGCAAGGAAGCAAAAGTCACACACACACCCCCAATCATCTCCTCCTAAATGCTTCATCATCAGACTGTGACTGCTCATGGCAACCGCCCATTAGCAACCAGTGTTTGCCTCCTCGTCTTCATCCCGAGATTGCTGACATCTTCGGGGCTGCATTGCACAGGCTCCGGGCCCTGACAAGAATCCAGAGAGGCGCATTAACGTGGCATCTTTTGCTCATGCCACAGGCGTTCTGGTCGTGGCGTGATTCCTGCCCGGCCCAAGAAGCACTGCTTTGGGAAGCCAGATATTTCTGAATCAAGGTAAAAGTGCCAATCAAAGGCTGTGGGGATCGAAGATCAACCGCCTGTTACGGTCAGGGTCCAGCCTGGGCCCCTCGCCCTCCCAAACGGTACCATGCAGGTATTCCTTCCAGTTTTGGAACCACTCCGTTGGTATAACGATCTGGGCAGGTGAGGACAAAATGCAAAAAAAAAAAAAAATTGCAGCAAAAAAATATTGAGTAAAATCAAAACTGTGTGGATTCAATCAGAATAGAGCTGGAAGGGGCCTTGGAGGTCTTCTAGTCCAGCCCCCTGCTCAAGCAGGAGAATCTATACCATTTAAGACAAGTGACTGTCCAGTCTCTTCTTCAAAACCTCCAGTGATGAAGCAGCCACAACATCTAAAGGCAAAGCTGCTCCACTAGTTAATTGTCCTCACTGTCAGGAAATTTCTCCTTAATTCCAGGTTGTTTCTCTCCTTGATTAGTTGCCACCCATTGTTTCTTGTCCTGCCCTCTGGTGCTTTGGGAATAAATTGACCCCCGTCTTCTTTGGGGCAACCCATCAAATACTGAAATATATCTATCATGTCTTCCCTAGTCCTTCTTTTCTGCAGAGTAGCCAGACCCAACTCCTGCAACTCTTCTTCATATGTTTTTGGCTCCAGTCCTTCAAATAATCTTAGTTGCTCTTCTTAGCACTTTTTCCAAAGTCTCAACATCTTTTTGTAACGTGGTGACCAAAACTGGTTGCAATATTCCAGGTGTGGCCTTACTAAGGCTTTATAAAGCACTGCTAATAATACTAATAGATGAATTCCTTGTGTGTCCAATCATACTTGGCCAATAAAGAATTCTATTCTATTGTGATCATAAATAATGGCTGATTCGGCATCAGCCATTCAAACATTTTAATCCAAAATTAAAATTTAGAACTGTAGGAATTAAAATATAATTTTAGAAGCCTGTTGAAAAGCTCTTTGCTGGGTGATGAAACAGTGCAAAGGTCGGTGCCAGGCGGGCATCTCCGGGGACAGAACCCCATAACTGGGTGTCATGGCTGAAGCTTGGCTCTCTTCCCAAACCCAGCTCACAGCCAGCGAAGAAGCAACGGGGGAGAAAGGAAGGAAGGAAGGAAGGAAGGAAGGAAGGAAGGAAGGAAGGAAGGAAAGGAAGGAAGGAAGGAAGGAAGGAAGGAAGGAAGGAAGGAAGGAAGGAAAAGCAATAGCACTTAGGCTTATATACTGCTTCATGGTGCTTTCCAGCCCTCTCTAAGCGGTTTACAGAGTCAGCCTCTTGCCCCCAACAATCTGGGTCCTCATTTTACCCACCTCGGAAGGACGGAAGGCTGAGTCAGTCAGGATTGAACTGCTAGCAGTGGGCAGAGTTAGCCTGCAATACTGCCTTCTGCAGATGATTGATAGACAGATCATCTACCACTGCAGATGATTGACATACAGACAGACAGACAGACAGACATAGCACTTAAACTTACATCCCGCTTCACAGTGCTTTACCGCCCACTCTAAGCGGTTTACAGAGTCAGCCTCTTGCCCCCAACAATCTGGGTCCTCATTTTACCCACCTTGGAAGGATGGAAGGCTGAGTCAACCTTGAATGAACTGCATGGGACGGTTGACACCTCAGAAAAAGGTCTTCCCCTTTTAAAGACACCCCTCAGCTCCTTTATGGGAAGAAGACCTGGAGGAGATTGGTTTTCTCTGATGCCCAGCCTGGCTTGTGTCCGATCTAGTCCGTAGGGCATCTCAATCATCTCAAGAAGTAATCTCCTTTGTCAAAGCAACATTACTGCTTGATGTCCTGGCAGGGGACTGTCAAAAACCAGGGCGTTGTGGGAGGAATTAAGTTGCAACTACGACCCTCTAATAATTCATCCGGTGGCTTTAATTGGGCTTATTTTGGCAGCTAAAGAACAGCAGAGGGCGATGTTCCAAAGGATGTCTGAGCAGGCTCTCTTTTTTCTGGGGATTTCCTCAGAAATTAAGCAAAGGTGTTGCAGCAAAATTATGACAATAACCCACAGAATCTGGAAATCAAAGGGGAGTCTGCTTTGGCTATACAGAATTGCTTTTCCGTCTTGAATAAGCAACATTTCTGTTTGTTTCTGCTTGTCTGATCCCCTTACATCAGATTTCTGCTTGTTAGGGCCCCTCTTTTTATTTCAAAAAGAGTGATTATTTGCGGAAATGCATGTGGCTTCGTTCTTTTTCCAACTTAGTGATTTCCAGGTGCCATGAAGAGAATTTTGGGCCTGGGACGCCCTTTTTGAGAAAGCTTTTAGTGGCAGTTCAGTGGTGGGATTCAAATTTTTTTACTACCGGTTCTGTGGATGTGGCTTGGTGGTAGTAGGGGTTACTGCAAATCCCATTTCCTCACTAATGCTTCAGCTGGCAGGGCAACCAGAGAGCCAGCCAATCATCTGGGACTCGGGAGGAAGAGGAGAGATGTGGGCGGGGTCAGTCAGAGGCAAATGCCACCTCTGACTGGCCCCACCCCATCTATTCTCCACCTCCCGATTCCCAGCTGATTGGCTGGGTCTCCTTTGGTTGCCCTGCACAGGAGAACGGAGCTGGAAAGCAGGTTAGTGGGGTGGGAAAGGAATGGAGATTTTTGCAGTAACCTTTCCCCAGGAGTGGGGAGGGAATGGGGATTTTGCAGTATCCTTTCCCTGCCACACCCATCAAGCCATGCCCACCAAGCTACGCCTACAGAACCAGTAGTAAAAAAATTTGAAGCTCACCACTGGTCTGGGGCATCTCTTTAAGGCCTGAATTTCAACTTTCTGCACTGTGCTCAGACTGCACAAATGCCCCACCTTCGGACGCAGAATCCTTGCAGAATTGGTAATCGAGCGAAAACAGTATTCCTGGTATTTAAGGACATTGAAAAAAGCAGACCTTTCTTTTTCCCTCCCTTGCTTACCGGTCCTGTGTCTCCAGGGGCCAGTGGTTTGCTGTCTCTGCCGTTGGCCATCACCGGTGTTTATTACAGTAATTTATCACCCCCATAAAGACGACTCTTTTGCAAAAGGCTGGATAATTCAGGAAGAAACATGTTTTGAAAATTAAAAATGCAGTCCGCTGTGTGCCGTGTCAGGTCTGCAGGGATGTGTTTTTGCAACCACTGTAAAAGACTGGGTGCTTTTTTTTTTTTAATACCTTCTGCCTTCAATTATTTAAAATAGGGTGGGCTTTTTTGCACGCGGGGTCTGCCGTTCGTACGCTTTTGGGCGTTCTGAGAGTTAGAAATGAAATATTAACCCGGTGGTGTATTGTGGAGGCTCTCAAAGTAAATCCTCCATTTGGGGGGACTTAAAAGAACCTGGAAAAATATGAACATTCCTTTAGGGAGGAATTGTGGGTTTTTTTCTCCTTGGTTGTCTTTTTCCTCCCCATCTTCAAACTTCAAACTATCCCAGAGATGGCCTTTTTCTTCCTTTCTTCTGACTTGCAGAGCAAATTCCATCTTTTATTAGAGCTTGGTCACTTGTTCCTCCTAAGGATCTAAGCCAGCAGAGTTATCATTCATTCATTCATTCATTCATTTGTTCGTTCATTCATTCATTCATTCATTCATTCATTCATTCATTTGTTCATTCTAAAAGCAAAAGACTGGGCCGATAGGTTTGGGGCACGCTCTGATTTCCAGTTACAATATTCTTGAAGAAAAGTCTACGATTGTAGGATGAGTACAGCAGCTAAGCACTGATCCTGGGAAGTCAACTTAAAATCCCTAACACCAAGATGGCGAACCTATGGCAGGAGTGCTGGAAGTGGCACAGAGAGCCATCTCCCCAGGCATGCCAGCCATTGCCTGTTGCTCTTCTGGGTTCTGGAGCATGCATGCACGCTGGCCAGCTGGTCTTTGCACATGGGAGCACTGGAAACCGGAAGAGCAGCTCTCCGGCACGCAAGTGCGTGCCGGGAATCCGAGCTTCTGGTTGTGCGCGTGAGCCAGCTGGTTTTTGTGTGCACATGCGCACCACAAATTGGGAAGTCAGGTGGCCAGCACGCATGTGCGCGCCAGAAATCAGAAGCTCAGCCTCCCGGTGCACACATGCCTGCTGGGGAGCTACTCTTCCAGTTTCCAGTGCTCACACACACACACACACACGCTCCCATTTCGGCACTCGGTGCTGAAAAGATTTGCCAGCACTGCCCTAAGAGCTAAAGCAGGAATCGAGCTGAGCTGGCAACCTCAAACTGACCTCGGATGATCCCAGAAGTTCAACCAACTTGGAGCATTTGAATGGGAGACCACCAGGGCTGTTTGACAATCGAGAAGTCCCAAACAATCACCATTTCAGGCGTCTGCCAAGCTGAATAACTCCAGTGAAGGGCATCTGAGGACACACACGGTCCAAGATTTTTCTGGGGGAAAAAAAAAGGCACAGCTTTTTTCAAATAAGTTGTAAGCCAACAACCCCTCCAGCTTGCTTCATACCTCTGTTGAAAAACAATCTAAAGTTAAACGTCTATTTAAAGGAGAGAACAGCACAAACACAACTCAACCTTCTATTTAACCTATTTGGAGTTGTTCGCTTCCAAAAATGTTCTTTTTTTTTGGGTGTTTTTGGGTTTCTCCGGGAAATGAAATGTTCCCTGTGCCGAATGCTCATAACATACTTGGCTGGCTCCCTTTGTCATGTTTGCGTCTGTATAATATTTGGGGGTAAATCTGGGGGTACAACTTCCAAATAGTCCCAATGGACATCAAAGCACACACCAAATCCCCAAGAGCTGCAAAGAAGTCATTTCTCTTCTCTTACTTTGGAAATGAGAGAACTGCAATATTTTTTTCCTTCTTTCATGAAAACCGAGTTGATCTCAACCGTAGTTGGAGCACCGAAGGAGGGAGAGAGAGAAAAAGGGAATTGTGCTATTTTGGAGGGTAAGGAAGGGGTGCCCAATGCCCTGGTAAATATTCCAGGGTCATTCTTCTCTTGCAACTCCAAACCCTGTCACAACATCTCCTTTTTGATCTATTTCTACCCAGGATTTGACAGGAAAGCTTTTCTTCTATACTGTTTCCCTGAAAATACAACCTACCCTGAAAGTAAGTCCCAGCTTGACTTTTACACATGCACCCAATATAAGCCCTACCCCCAAAATAAGCCCTAATTAAGACCCTGCATGCTCCAGAGTGGACGGATAAAAATTAAGCTAGGGTGGGGATGGGGAGAGTGGAGCTGCCCTACTACTTACCTTTGGACAGTTGTAGCCAGGCCTCACACCTTGATACCTGCCCTGCCAGCCCATTTCTTCTTCAGCCAGCAAGGCTGGCAAGGCGTTCCTGAAGGCCTCTGTAGCTGAGAACAAAGTTCTGGATCGATCCAGAGCTCCATTATTGGCTGCAGAGGCCCTCAGGAAAGCCCTTGCCAGCTGCAGAAGAAGAAGTTCCTGAAGGCCTCTGACAGTGAAAAAGAGGCGGGGGGTGATGCACGCAAGTGATGTTAGTCAGTGGATGACGTCCCCCGAAAATAAGACCTGGTGCCCTTTTTGGTGACAAAAAAAAATATAAGGCAGGGTCTTATTTTTGGGGAAACATAGGTAGAAAGAGACTTCCTATCCTTTGCACAAATGTTGAGCTTAGCAAGGACTTCAGATGGAAGGGAACAACTCCTGAAGTCTGCAAAACCTTCAGGTTATTATAACTGGTAAGGGGCAGGAACGATGGAGGCTGGGGTGCTGGTTGACCTGTTTTAAGGCCTGGACTGCTGCAAATCTCTGCAGGCTCTCCTGTCATTCCAGAGAAGTTGTCTTGACATCTGTTCTTTTTTGTGTAACTCAGAAGCAAAATGAATAAATTAGCGATCGACAGCCCTGGCGGGCTTCATCGAAGGCATTGCAGGTAGAAAAGAGAAGTAGTTATGACCAGAGGGAATTGGTGCCAGGCCGGGCTTGGGGAAAGTCTGCATTTATGTCCTCCTCAGCTGGCAAAATAAAAAGGTTTTCTTCCCACGTTTAGAAAATCAACATGACAACTTCATGTACAATCGGAAATAATTAGGAGCATCCTCTTGGCTCCGCACGCCCTACCTTACGCCTTAAGGGATGGGTAGGGAGAGAGGCAGAAGTCATTAAAAATGCTGTGGGGAACCAGAGGCTGACCAGCAAGAAGCCAGGCCCACCAGCTAGGTCAGGGTGGGCAGGAGGAAAGTAGGGGGCTAAGAAGCAAAGAGAGGAAGGCAGGATGGGTTTCTGGAGGCCGTGGAAAAGTGGAGTAGAGGAAAAAGAAGGTGGAACGGCAAGATAAGATGTCGTGAGAAGCAATCAAAGCTCTCCTGGAGATGGAACTCAGAAGGATTCTCTTGCATGAGCTAAAATATTAACCTGCCTCCAAAGCGTCCCACAACTCGGATTTGAACTCAGCTGAAGGGCCAGATTTCAAAACTGGAGCAGACTAGGCCTTTTTGAGGGAGGTCTACCAGCCCACCTCATATGAAATGCTCAGGAAGTCTCTAAGTATCCCATTCCATGTGTCAGCGTTGAGGAACATACAAAGGCTAAGATGCTGAAGTTCAGAATCTCAACATAAGTCCTGAATAGGAAGGGGTGCTAAAAAATTTTTTTAAAACAAGTTTTATTCAGTTTTCCACATTTTAACATCTCTTTTTAGTGAACAGCATGGTTACAGGTTTCACATATAAATACAAATATGACTGTAGTTACATATTCAATTTTTGTATCCAGTTTCTTATCTTAGCAATGCTTTTATACATTTTCCATTTTATTGTATTATTCCAAATACTTATCTCATTATTTAATTCATTTGTATTAACTTCATAATCATTATACTTTAGTACTTTTAACTATCACGTTTGTATATTTCATCTTAAATTCTAATTAAAAAGAACACTTCTTCTATAAATTGGTTTCCCCCCTGAAATATCAATATAAGTGCACCACCTCTAAGTTACATATTCATTAATTTTCACCCCTTTTAAATCCCATTAAATATTTAACATTATTACCTAAACCATTAAACTTAATAATTCCTTTAAAACTACATAGCATATATAAAGCAGATTCTGCATGGTTTCCTCTCTTTTTAATTTCATTAAATTTTTCAAAAGAGCAGGACATATTAATCTACCTATTCAAACAGTAAAACAATCCTAAACCTTAAGGTTAATTCCATTTCAGCTCTCCCCTATATCATTTCATTTATTTCTGTATATTTAATACAGATATTCCATTAATTATTCCATTCATATTTAAACCAAAAAGAAAGCCAACCTTCCAATCCTAAAAATATTTCAATATATTTAAGCTTAATCCATTATTTGTTACAATTATCTCTATGCATAAAGAAGAAGAGTATTAGATTCCATTATCAAAAAAATATCAATTCTGTTTTCCATCTTATGAATCTATATGTCCCTATCATGACTATAAATTTATTTATATTACCCAGAAGGGGTGCTAAATTGAGTAGGGGTCAACCATCTAATTCTAATCCGAATTAGCAGATCTGGAGGAACATTGGGCGTCTTGAATTTATGCAAGGAGCATTCTCGCTTGGCCCCTTTGCTATTCCAAATTATGTAAGCCAGCAAAGTCTGATCTTACAAGGGAGGGAGGGAGGGAGGGAGGGAGGAAGGAGAAAAGGATGGGGGGAGGAAGGAAGAAAAGGAAGGGAGGAGAGGAAGGAAGGAAAGAGAAATGGAGTGTGGAAGGAACGGAGGAAGGAGAAGGAAGGAGGAAGGGAGGGTAGGAGGTAGGAAGGAAGATGAGAATGAGAGGAAGGAGAAAGAGAGAGGGTGGGAGGAAGGAAGGAGATGAGAAAGAGGAAGGAAGGAAGGAAGGAAGGAAGGAAGGAAGGAAGGAAGGAAGGAAGGAAGGAAGGAAGGAAAATCAGCAAAGAGTGGCTGTCACACTGCCATTTCAAAGAGAAGTATTTTGGATTCAAACATCTCCTTTCTGCCGTTTAGCCCCATTTCCACATGCATGAATCCAGGGAAACGAAACCCTGCTCGGATGTCGTCCAAAATGCCAACAGACAACCCCAAAGGGGTGCTGTGCTTTCCACCACCTTCCCTTTAGAAGCAGATGGCTCTTCACGACCTGTTCTCCCTCTCCAGATGACCATTTATCCGTCCGAGCTTCCGTTCGATTTCCTTCCTCTAATGCTCTGTCTCTTCCGTTTCTGCTTTATTTCTGACAGCCCCTGGCTGGTTTCTTTTAAAACCATTATTACTGTTTTCCTTCCTTCCTGTTGCGCCTCCTCGCGCCATCCTCGTGGTTTTCTTCTTCTTTTCATTGATGGCGTGCGGCTGAGTAATTTCTGGAGTCTTGGGGGTCATTTATAGCAAAGAAAACCAGGCTGGGGTTTTTTTTGGGGGGGGGGAGAGAAGAGAAAAATAGGTTTGTGAGTTCACGAAGGTCGTAGTCTGGAGTTTCTAAATTAAATGAGCTAAACTCCTTATCTCAGATGTTGAGACTTTGGAAAAAGTCCAGAGACGAGCAACTAAGATGAGCAAAGGTCTGGAGACTAAAATGTACAAAGAACGACTGCAGGTTTTGGGTCTGGCTAGTCTAAAGAAAGGGACATGGTGGCTCAGTGGCTAAGACGCTGAGCTTGTCGATCAGAAAGGTTGGCAGTTCGAATCCCTAGTGCTGCATCACGGAGTGAGCTCCCATTACTTGTCCCAGCTTCTGCCAACCTAGCAGTTCGAAAGCACATAAAAATGCAAGTAGAAAAACAGGGACCCCCTTTGGTAGGAAGGGAACAGTGTTCCTTGCACCTTCTGGTGTTTAGTCATGTCGGCCACATAACCACGGAGACCTCTTTGGACAGCGCTGGCTCTTCTTTGGCTTTATAATGGAGATGAGCACTGCCCTCTAGAGCTGGAAATGATTAGTACGTATGTGCAAGGGGAACCTTTACCTTTAGTCTAAAGAAAACTAGGGGGGGACATGATAGCAATATTCCAGTATTTGAGGGGCTGCCACGAAGAAGAGGGGGTCAACTTATTCTCCAAAGCCCCTGAAGGCAGGACAAGAAACAATGGATATAAACCAATCAAAGAGTGAAGCAACCTAGAGTTAAACTTCCTAACAGTGAGGACAATTAACCAGTGGAATAGGAACTCTACTGAATTCTACTGTATAGTGCAATATTAATGCAATGTCAGGGGTTTTCAATTCAGTTGTATAGCATGTGAAGGATGTGCACTTGCGTTTTATTTTTATAGTTATGACATACACTGAAGATGGCATTTAATGTTGTTGTACGAGGTGCAATGACAGTGAAGTAAACTATAGAACAACATGCCACCAGAAGTTGTGGGAGCTTCATCCATGGAGGTTTTTAAGAAAGGACTAGACAGCCACTTGAAATAGTATAGGGTCTCCTGCTTCAGCAGGGGGCTGGACTAGAAGACCTCCAAAGCCCCTCCCAGCTCATTCATTCATTCAGATGGTTCTGTTTGGGAATGGGGTGAAGGTGCTGGACTACAAAACCAGGGGATGGAGAGTTCTAGTCCAGCAGCAGGAAGGCGGCTGGAAGCTGATCTTGGACTAGTTCCTCGCTCTCTCAGTCAACTTGCAAGATGTAGCTTGCTCCCATCAGACAGATGATAGCTAGATTTAAAGAGGTGGAGTGAATATATATTAATAATCAGCTACAAGCCAACCTCCCTGCTTCTTGTTCCAGAAGGCTCGCCTGTCTCCAGTGGCAAATCTCAGTCAACTGGTTCCAAGTTCCTAGTCCCTGCAAAAGACAGGGTGGGGCCATTTCAAAACATCCTACCCTTATGATAGGGTGTGGGGGCTCTTTACCTTGCCCCCACCCTTCTTGTTCATCAGCTGTGTGATAAATAGCTTCAGGAAGACAATTTTATAGCCACCTTTGCAAGCGTGGATTTAACCTGGAAATCAGGAGGAATTTTCTGACTGGGAGAACAATCCACCAACGGAACAGAAGTTGCCTTCAGAAGTTGTGGGAGCTTTGTCCCTGGAGGCTTTCAAGAAGAGACCGGACTGCCATCAGGCAGAAATGGTGTAGGGTCTCCTGCTTGGGCAGGGGGTTGGACTAGATGACCTGCAAGTTCCCTTCCAACTCTGTTAATCTGTAATCTCTGACTCCTGCCTGCCTTTCCTGAAGCAGGAACCACAGCTGTCTGGCGTCACTGTTGGTGACAAAACATCCAGCAGGGAGCTTTACAAGCGGGCGGAACTCCAGGTGACTCAAGCAAGTGAGTCAAGGGGCATATTGCGCCGAAGGGGAAGAATTAGTCACTGAGTTGAAAACTCCTCCTGAATGTTGCACATTGCAGTTAGCCAACCCAGGCTCTGGTGCCAGGGGAGGACTATCCGCAGCCCGGTTCTCTGCACAGGTAGTCCTTGACTTACAATGTTTCTCTTAAGGACCATTCGGACTTGCAATGGTGCTGCCAAAAAAAGGGGACTCGCGAGCGTTTGGCACGCTTGCAACGGTTGCAGTGTGCAAATCCAGAGGCTTGGTAACTGGCATGTACTTAATGACAGTTGCAGTGTCCCACTGTCACATTATCCTTCTTTGAGACTTTCTGAGGCGCAGCATCCGTGGGGAAAGACAGAACCACTTAACGGCCGGGCTACTAACTTCACAACTGCAGAGATTCACTGAACAACCAATGGCAAGTGTAGGAAGGACTCCACCCCAGATTAAAATATTCTTTATTCTTAACATTAAAAAGAGACAGGATAGAATATTTCCCGTAAAGGAGAAGAGGAGGAAAAATCTTAACAAAGGCACAAAGCAGGCCTGGTTCTTCCGGCCATAGGAAAACAGCCTCGAATGGAAGCTTGAAGAGGCTGGTCTTTAGGAATGGGGATTTTGTATCCATTCAGAAAGACTGGGCCAATCTACCGTTTCCCCCAAAATACGACCTACCCTGAAAGTAAGTCCTAGCTGATTTTTACACATGCACCAAATATAAGCCCTACCCACAAAATAACCCTAATTAAGACCCCACCCACTGCACAGTGAGGATAAAAATTAAGCTAGGGTGGGGATGTGAGGGTGGAGTTGCCCTACTGCTTACCTTTGGACAGGTGTAGCCAGGCCTCGCACACCCCAACACCTGCCTTGCCAACCCATTTCTTCTGCAGCCGGCAAGGCTGCCAAGGCTTTCCTGAAGGCCTCTGAGGCTGATAACAAAGCTCCGGATCGATCCAGAACTCTGTTATCGGCTGCAGAGGCCTTCAGGAAAGCCCTTGCCAGCTGCAGAAGAAGAAGTTCCTGAAGGCCTCTGACAGAGAAAAGGAGGCTGGGGGTGATGTGTGCAAATGCGGTTAGTCAGTGGATGACATCCCCTGAAAATAAGACCTGGTGCCTTTTTATGTGGAGATATATATATATATATCTGTGTGTGTGTGTCTGTATGTGTGTATGTATATGTATATGTATATGTATCAGTGGTGGGATTCAAATTTTTTTACTACTGGTTCTGTGGGCGTGGCTTGGTGCGCGTGGCAAGGGAAGGATACACTAAAATCTCCAGTCAGAGGTGGTATTTGCCAGTTCTCCAAACTACTCAAAATTTCCAGAACTGGTTCTCCAGAACTGGTCAGAACCTGCTGAATACCACCTCTGATTGATATATATATATACATATACATACACATATATACACATTTAGATATATAGATATATACATATATACATACACACACATATTTATATATATCTATTGATATATAGATAGATAGATAGATATATTGATAGATATATTGATATATTGATAGATAGATATAAAATAAAAGACAGGGTCTTATTTTCGGGGAAACAGAGACTTCCTTTCCTGCAGCCTGCCTCCATTTATTTCCAGCATCTTTCTCCCAGCTTTGAAACTGGATTTTAATGCCAACACAAGGAAGGTTTGCAAAATGGAGCAAAACTCATTTAACAGCCGTCAGTAGGAATTTGGGGCTCACTTGTAGCCATAAGTCCACGATTATTTGTATTGCAACCTGCCATCCGGTGGGGAATGAGAGGATTTCCGTCCAAAACCAGGAGAAATGGGCACCCGGTTGGGGAAGGGGAAAGCCGCAATTCACAGTGATCTGACTCAGCCCTGACATTCACACTCAAGGTCCCCCTCAACCAGAATTCACACTGTGGGGTTGTGGGTGTCATTTTCATGTGGTACTGAACTGCTCATGAACTGCAGGAAGTTGTGTTCCTCCTCACCTCTGTCCTGCCACACTCACAAACTCTGTCCGTGCAAATTTGAGGGCTTGGCTGCATGTTTCACACACACACACCCTCAGCTTTTCTTTCACCCAGGCTGACTCCTGGGGAATCTTGGGAGTTCTGAAGTCCACACGTCTCAAAGTCAAGGAACCGGTTAACAGCACCTCAAAACCAGAAGGGGACTGATGGCCCATTTGCAAGACCAGGGACTTTTCATTCAAAAGAGGAGGGTTTTGTAAATGGCTGCTTATGCCTTAGTACCATACAATCCAGCAGAATAGAGCTGGAAGGGACCTTGGAGGTCATCTAGTCCAGTGGTCATCAACCGCTGGGCCATGAGGAAATTTTGGTGGTCCGCAGAGGAATGTGCCCCCCCAGACCACCCCCGAAAGCAATTAATCCAGGCTGCGCGGGGACACAAGGCTGCGCCGCCCACATGGCCCACGGCAGAACACCATCTCTCTCTCTCTCTCTCTCCCCCCTCCTGAGAACGGAGCTCAAAAGCAGGTTAGGAATGTGGCTGCCTTGGAGGGTGTGTGTGTGTGTGTGTGTGTGTGAGTGAGTGAGGGATCTGTGAGACACACAGAGAGAGAGAGAGGGAGAGGGAGAGAGAGGGAGTGGGAGAGAGATAGGGAGAAAGAGAAAAAGCATCACCAGCCCACTGAGGTTAGATCGGATCTCTCTCCCACTCCGAGAACGGAGCTCAAAAGCAGGTTAGGAATGTGGCTGGCTTGGAGGGGGTGGGTGGGGTGTGTAGGACTTCTGTGTGTGTGAGAGAGACGGAGAGAGAGAGAGAGAGAGAGACAGAGAGAGAGAGAACATCACTACCAGCCCTCTGAGGTTAGATCAGATCTCTCTCTCTCTCTCGCTCCCACCAATGTCAGCAAGCCACCGTCAGTGAAAATTCACATTAGAGATCCGCAGGATTTAAACGTATGAGCTTGGTGGTCCCTGAGGTCCAAAAGGTTGCCAACCCCTGTTCTAGTCCAACCTTAGCAACTTCAAGCCTGGGGGACTTCAATTCCCAGAATTCCCCAGCCAGCTTTCTGGGAGTTTAAGTCCTCCAGGCTTAAAGTTGCCAAGGTTGGAGATCCCTGTTCTAGTCCAAACCCCCACCCTGCTCAAATAGGAGACCCTACACCATTTCAGATAAGTCCAGTCTCTCCTTAGAAACCTCCAGTGATGCAGTGGCCACAACTTCTGGTGGCAAGCAGTTCCACTGGTTAATTGTCTGTTAGGAAGTTTCTCCTTAATTCTAGGTTGCTTCTCTCATTGATGACTTTCCATTGTTTCTTGTCTTTCTTTCTGGTGCTTTGGGGCCATAATTTGACCCCCTCTTCTTTGGGGCAGCCCCTCAAATACTGGAATGCTGCTATCATGTTGTGTCCCCCTCCCCGGTCCTTCTTTTCTCTAGACTGGCCAGACCCAAATCCTGCAACAGTTCTTCATACATTTTAGTCTCCAGGACTTTAATCCTCTTTGCACTTTTTCCAAAGTCTAAACCTCTTTTTTATAATGTGACCAAAACTGGATGCAGTATTCCAGGTATGGCCTTACTAAGGCTTTATCTAGGTGTACTAATACTTCACATGGTCTTGATCCTATCCTTCTATTCTTATATAAACCAGGATTGTGTCAGCTTTTTTGGTTGCTGCCACACACAGCTGACTCATTGGTACAAAAAGCAGTTTGTCTGATGCTTTTTGGTTCACTTCTGGGATAACCCGCAAATATTCTATTTTTGTGGCCTTAAGCAGAAGAAGAAGCTGTAGAAAAGACTCAGTTTTGCAATTTGGGGACTTCTCTTTTGCAAAACCTTCATCCAGCAGGAAGATTGCTATTGTCTGTGGTGGAACTGCAAAAAAAAACCCAAACCACTCACAACCTTTGTGTTTTGCTTTTTGCTTTGTTTTGCTTCTGGAAAAAAAATCCACCATCCTGGCCAAGCCTGTAAAAGACACTTCTGAATTCCATAGCCGAGTTTGCAATCCCGCAAAAAACATTGGACTTGGAATGAGAACGGGAAAAGGGGGGGTTATCGTAGCTGCTGGATGGGGAACATCTGGCTGTGAAGTCAGGAAACCAAGCCAATTCCCTCCAAACAATTCCCCACTAGCAAGATGCTGGGAGCTGCCAATTGGAGCATTCCAGAAAAATTAGCTTGAAACACACACACACACAAGGCACAGTTGGCGGGATGTGTGTGTATTTGTGTCAGGAAGAAATCAGGGGAGGGATGTCTGTGTTGTTCATCACAACTGGTGAATTTGGCTTCAGTTTCAGGAGGAGGAGGAGGGAGAGAAAGAGGCACCATAAAACAAAAGGACAGACAGCTGCCAAGCCCCAGGCCTATCGTGCATTTCGCCCCCTCCCATCCCCCCCCAAAAAAAGTTTCAGTAATGAATTCCACATTTTACGATGAATGGAAGTGTGAAACTTACAGCATAGGAAACAAAGAAGGAGGTGGGGAGAAATGGGAGGGAGGGAGGGAGAAGAAGGAAGGAGATGAGAATGAGAGGAAGAAATGAAGGAAGGAAGGAAAATGAGAAGAATGAGAGGAAAGAAGGGAGGAAGGAAGAAAGGAAAGGAAAGGAAGGAAAGGAAAAGGAAGGAAAATGAAAGGAATGTGAGGAAAGGAGGGAGGGAGAAAAAGGAAGAAAGGAGATGAGAATGAGAGGAAGAAATGAAGGAAAATGAGAGGAAAGAAGGGAGGAAGGGAAGGAGGAGGAAGGAAGGAAGAAGGAGAAAGGCAGAGGGGGAAGGAGAAAGGCAGGCTGAGAAACAGATCCAGAAATTCTGAAATAATTGAAAGTTAGAAGTGATTGGCTCACTTAACAACGGCACCAATTCGCTTAGCAACCATGGCAGAAAAGGTCATAAAATCAAATATGACTTGCTTAACAACCACCTTGTGTAGCCACTGAAATTCTGGTCCCCATCGTTGTCGTAATTTGAAGATGGCCTGTAGCCTGTTCCTATCTCCTTTTTCCTGCTGCGCTCCAGATCACGCATCCCAAGACCAATTTTCTTCCCTTCTTTGGCTTTGCATGTCCTGCTCAGGCTGTCAGGCAGCCACCGGCTGATAAGAGCTCTCCAGATCTTGTGATCTGTTTAGGGTGCTGCTGTGATCTGGCTGCTGGGCCAAATATTTCCCTTCCTCCCTGCAGATTACGATCTCCAAATCTCAGCCACAGAGAGAGAGGGAGGGAAGGAGGGAGAGAGAGAAAGAGAACAAGAGATGAGAGAGGGAATGAGAGAGAGACAGGAAAGAGAAAATGAGAGAGAGAGAACTAGAGAGTGATAGAGAGAGAATGAGAGATGGGGAGAGCGAGAGAATGGGGGGTGGGCTTCCTGCCAGGCCTTTGGGCCCTCAAAGTGTCTCCCTTCCTTCCTGTAGATCCAGATCTCAGTATCTTAACGAGAGAGAGAGAGACAGAGACAGACAGACAGACAGACAGAGAGAAAGAAAAAGAAAGAGAACGAGAATGAGAGAGGAGAGAATGAGAGAGAGAATGAGAGAGAAAACAAGAGAGAAAGAGAGAATGAGAGAGAGGGAATGAGAAAGAATAAGAGAACAAGAGAGAATGAAAAGAGAGAGGAGAGAGAATGAGAGAGGAGAGAGAATGAGAGAGAAGAATGAAAAGAGAGAGAGAGGAGAGAGAATGAAAGAGAGAATGAGAGAAAATGAGAGAATGAGAAAGAGGGGGGGGCTTCCTGCCAGCCCTTTAGAGCCCTCCAGTTCTTCTTCCCCAACTTCCTTAAAGACAGGTCACATGCAGGCACGCATTCCTTCCCATTAATGCTTCCTTTGGGACTCCCGACTACATGGAAACTTGAGAAGGAAGCAGGCTGGCAGGGGCACCTTCGGAGAAAGCCAGCTGTGTGTTTCCTCGCCCACCAGAAAGCCTTGCAGAAAAGCAAAATGTTCCCCCCACACACAATTCTTCAGATGATAGAACTGACCCCAAGACTCCTTTGAGGCTAATTTTACACGTTCGTTTCACGAGGCAGCGAGCGTTTGTTCATAGCCGAGAGTCACAGAGGGAGAGAGAGAGAAAAAGATTCAGGCACTGGCTTTTTCAACATTTGATTTGCTAATGAAAAAAACAATAACCCGGGTTTCAAAAAGGGTGGCTTCAGAATGGAACGGCTTAGGCCAGGGGTGTCAAACTCACTGGGGAGGTTAAATCCGGCCCATGTGGCCTGGAAATATGACAGGACTGGCCCTCAGCGCCTCAGGTGGCTAAAACGGGCTGTTTGCAGCCACCCCACGCCTAGGTTTCACCCTCCGTGGCCTCCTGCAACATTCTGCCAGCCAGAACGGGCTGGAAAATGGGACCAAAACAGGCTGAAAACAGGCTGAAAACAGGCTGAAAAAGGGGTCCAAAATGGGCTGAAAAACAGGCCAAAATCAGGGCCAAAACAACCAAAAAAATGGGCCAAAAAACAGGCCCCAAACAAGCAAAAAACAGCCAAAAAAGAGGCTGAAAAGGGCCCCAAAATGGGTTGAAAAACAGGCTGAAAAATGGGCCCCAAGTAGGCAGAAAACCGCCTGATAATGGCCAAAAAAATAGGCTGAAAATGGGCCACACCAACCCCCGCTTGTGGCCCGCAGAGGAGCTACAATGCTGATCCGGCTCTCGGAGAAATCCAGTTGGACACCCCTGGCTTCAGCGATCCCAGATGAATTTCTCAAGTGGGAAGTGAAAAATTTGAACCGGTTTGACCCCCCAAGGGAAAAGGGCACACCATGGTACGTTCTTTTTGAATTATTTTGGTGGCTCATTGGCCGCGTTACAGGTAGGCAAGTCTTCGACATATGACTGCAATTGAGGGGCCCCCTCCATTTCTGTCACTAAGCGAGTCATGGGTGAAGTGAGTTTTGCCCCGGGTTACGGCCTTTCTTGGCATGGTTGTTAAAAGTGAATCACTGCAGTGAGTAAGCTAAGTAAGCTGGTTGTGAAGCGAATCTGGCTTGTCCATCGACTCAGCTCATCCGAAGGCTGCCCCAAGGGGATCATGTGACCCTGGCACACAGCGACGGTCCTAAATGTGAATCACTTGCCAAGCATGTGAATTTTGATCACAGGATCATGGGGATGCTACAAAGGTCGTAACTGTGAAAAACGGTCCTAACTGTTCTGACCAAGGCTTCCGAGACTGTAATTACGCACATGCTTATTTTAAAAGCAAGTCTTATTTTATTGCAATGCTGGGATTTGTTTTCATTCCCAGCCGGAATTAATCTCAAAAAAGTCCCTCGAGATAAGCACCCACCTTTCTTTCCTGTGAAGTGCTGCCAAGAACAGAAGTGTCAAGTGAGCTAGAAAGAAAACCAACCGAAGTACAAAGAGCTTCAAGAATCAATCTGAAGCAAATGAACGACTTTGCTTCCTGCAAAGGTTTCTTCACCTTTGCCTGTCCTTTATACCATATGGGAGGGGCAATCACCTCCCAGCCTTACTCCCAAGTCGCCCCTTTTGTCTCAGTTGCTCTCGCCTTCTAGCAGCTCTGTGCACACGTGCATTGGGAACAGGCTCCCCTTGTTCCTCTGCCTTGCTGCTGCCAGACTCTGGAGGCTCCGGAGGCAGCACCCCACTCCCAGATGGTCCTGGCCCCACCTCTGCATAGGATGCGGGGCCCTCGTCTGAGTGCTCCCCAAACTCCCGGACTGGTCCCCGTTCTTCCCCACTGTCCGATTCCGCTGCTGTCTGTACAGGCTGCCGGCGAACCACAACACTAACTCACATTTTTCGTGACGTTGTAACTTCTTTACGGTCGCTAAATGAACTATCGTAAGTCAAGCACTACCTGTATCCTCTTAAGAACATATTTCGTGACCTACTGGGAGATTTTTCAACTATGTCCCTTCTAAAAACTAACTCAACTCTAGCCTCCTTAGCTTTTCAAGATCAGCCAGTATTTCTACATTTTTGCATACAGGGGTGGGTGGGTGCGTGGGTGGGTGAACCCTGGCTAATGGTGATTCAGGACTTTGGGCGATTGGTTCAAATCCCAACTGCAAATGGTTTCTTTTCCTGCAGCCCAGAAAATTACACAGATGTTCAAATTTGGCTTAGGTTGGAATCTATTTCCTAGAGAGTTTCAAATATTCTGCCTTAAACTGGAATATCTTGGAGTGATTGTGGTCATTTTTTTAAAAAGTGAACTTACTTCAGGGGTGGGGGTTTCTGGTTAGGATGTCCAGAGTCCTTCTTAGCAATCAGTAAAGGATATCACTGCATTGCAAAACTTGGACCCTCTTAGGAAGGATATATGGATTTCAGAATGACGTTACCTCTCCCATATAGCAAATGTTAGAGATTGCTAATGTGGCTGTTGAAAAATTATCAGCACTCAACCTTCTGTCTTTTTCAAGGACAACGGCAGAAAATGTCATCTTGATACAATTGTGCTGCGTGTTCCTTTTTCCAAATTTCTCTGGTTTTTTTTTTTGCATGGGCTAACTCTAAAGTTTTAGCATATCAGTGTTTTTCATTCTTATTAATGCTGTATTCACCCTAAGTACCTTGTTTCCCCAAAAATATGACCTATCCTGAAAGTAAGTCCTAGCTTGATTTTTACACATGTGCTCAATATAAGCCCTACTCCCAAAATAAGCCCTAATTAAGATCCCGCCCACTCCAGAGTACACAGGTAAAAGTTAAGCTAGGATGGGGATGGAAGTGGAGCTGCCCTACTACTTACCTTTGGACAGTTGTAGCCGGGCCTCGCACACCCCGACACCTGCCTTGCCTGCCCATTCCTTCTGCAACTGGCAAGGCTTTCCTGAAGGCCTCTGGAGCTGATAACAAAGCTCTGGATCGATCCAGAGCTCTGTTATCGTCTGCAGAGGCCTTCAGGAAAGCCTTGCCGGGTGCAGAAGTAGTAGTTCCTGAAGGCCTCTGGCAGCGAAAAGGAGGCCGGGGGCGACGTGTGCAAGTGAGGATAGTCAGTGGATGACATCCCCCCAAAATAAGACCTGGTGCCTTTTTTGGTGGCAAAAAAAAATATAAGACAGGGTCTTATTTTTGGGGAAACGTGGTATTCATAAGCAAAGAGACTCCCAATAATCAGCACAATTAGGCAAGCCAAAGCTGACAAGATTAGCTCAGACAAGCACCGAGGATTTGCATTTTTGCCAGCCATGACCGATGCATGACCCATAGGAATGGGTCTTATATTCGGGGAAACACGGGTAAATATACAGGAGACCACGGAGAATGGGAGGCCGTGGCATGCTACTGACCATGGGTTCGTGATGTCGGACACGACTTCGCCACCGAACAATAACAAATATCAATTTTAACATGCTACTCCGCCTTATCACACACAATTACAAAACCAGGGTCCGCTTAGCCAGAGCTGACGGCTCCTTACCCTTCACAGAGAGTGCACAGCACAATCAGCCATAAACTGTGGCTTACAAAAAAAATCTCAGCGGCTGTCGGCGGAGTCAAAACCCAAACAAAGGATATTATGACTTAGCCTGACTGCTTAATGCAGTAATTGCAGGAGAATTAATCTGTGTGCATTTCCTCGCTCAGTTGCTGTACAATTAGCAGGAGATCAGCCGGAATGCAAAAATTATAGGCCTCTCACCCTGATGAATGCTGATTTGAAGTCTGTGGTTGTTTTGAGTTAAGCTTTCCTCTCGTTTTCCAATGGCAGGCCCAGCACGGAAGACAAACAGGATTAATTTTTGCCTGGTTAAGGTTCCACCCAGATCTGACAGATCACTGACAGATCTGCTAAATTGCCCAGGAGATTTGCCTTAAGTACCAAGGGAGAAAGAAGTCGGTGTTACCACCCCATCAATAAAATAACATAAAATATGTGATGATATAAATATGAGATTAACAGATTAACAGAGTTGGAAGGGACCTTGTAGGTCATCTACTCCAACCCCCTGCCCAAGCAGGAGACCCTACACTACTTCTGACCGATGGGAGTCCAGTCTCTTCTTGAAAGCCTCCAGGGATGAAGCTCCCACAACTTCCGAAGGCAACTTCTGTTCCATTGGTTGGTTGCTCACTTATTGGTCCACTTATTATCCAAAGCACCAGAGGGCAGGACAAGAAGCAATGGGTGGAAATTAATCAAGGAGAGAAGCAACCTGGAATTAAGGAGAAACTTCCTGACAGGAAGGGCAATTAACCAGTGGAACATCTTGCCACCAGAAATTATGGGTGCTCCATCACTGGATGGAGCTCTATTCTATTCATTTAAAGAGGGTGAAGACAACGTTGAGAACCCACTGTTCTAACCTATTTGGAAACTCTTTGTGGCTCAATTTCAACCTGCAAAACCAGGGTTGCCATCCAAATAATTGGAATAATAAGTATTATAGGCTTTGGGCAGAGCAAGCCCTCAACCCACAACTTCCCCAAACTTCTTCGGGGTTTGCGCCTTCCGTTTCCAGGGAAAGCTGCAAACACCCTCAAATGAATCCACCCAACAATCCAACAACAACATCAGCAACAAATGTCAAATTTTGCTTTCATCTTTCCGAACTCTTTCCGGAAGGCTACATTTGTTGCAGAAAGAACAACAACCAACAAACTACACTCCAAAGATTTACTCTGTTGCTTTTCTTTTAAGCAGGGAAACTTTCTCCGGAGCGCAATTTCGGTCTTTGCGCACGGAAGTTCGGGGCGCCGAAGTTCGGGGCGCAGCGGCGATCGGCGCGTCCCCCAGAAGAGGGGGGGCTGCTTTGGAGACCCCTCCCCCGGCCCACCAGAGTGCGGGAGGGCCGGGCTTCCCATCCCACCCCCCCTGGGCCAGGAGGACGAGAGTGGAGGAGGGGGTCTCCGAGCCCCATAAACCCAACCCACCGGGCCCACGGCTTTGGAGACCTGGCGCGCAAAGGGAGCCCCCCGCCAGCCAACCGCCGCGGCCGGAGGCGCGGGAGCGCGCGCGCACGGCTCCTCCTCCTCCTCCTCTTCCTCCTCCTCTCCTTTCCCTCCTTTCCTGGCGCGTGCGCGCTCGTTCCCGAGTAGAGCAGCGGCGGCGGCAGCGGCCTGCGTGGCAGCTGGGGGGGCCCCCGAGGAGAGGCCTCGGGAGCGCGCGTGGCCTGTGGCTTGTGAGCCGCACAGCGGCCCTCCCTCCCTCCCCGGTGCGGGGGCGGGGGTGCGCGCGCACGCGCGCGGCCGGCGCGACGGACGGAGCAACCAGCCAGCGCGGGGACGCGCGCGGGAGTGGGGCAACCTCGCGTCCGACTGCTGGAGAGTCCCGGCCGGAGCAGCAACAACAGCAGCAGCCGCCGCCAACGCAGCCGGAGGAGCAGAAGCGCAGGGCCGGCGGGCAGAGGCGCCACCGCCGAAGGGGGCCCGAGGGCGCCCGGTTAGCAGGTAAGCCCGGGCTGGGGCTGGAAGGGAAGGGGCGCGCGAGGCCCGTGGGGGGGGTCCACCCAGAGGCGGCCGGGGGCTGGCCACGCCCCCTCCCCACCATCCCTGGGGGGGAACCTCCCCGCCTTCCCCTCTTCCAACACCCCCCCATAGAGACCCCCCCGTTGGCGCCGTCGAGTTCCCCGAGTGAACGTTACTCCCCCGCGGGACTCCGCGCGGCCCTCGGCGTGGGTGGCGGCCGAGCCTCGGGACGTCGCTCGTCCCCGACGGGCTGTGTGTCCCCCTCCCCTTGGAAACAGCGTGGCCCCCGGGGACTTCCTCGCCTCCCCCCCCAAAAAACCCCATGCCTCTCCTCCTCCTCCTCTCCACGCAACGCGCGTGGCTCTCCAGACCTTTTGGGGTTTTCCACGCCGCCCTTGTTTTTGCTCTGAGCTTCGGCTTCGGTTGGCGGGTTTGTCGCCCCCCCTAAATCCCTTGCTGGGGGGGTCCTGCGGGAAGAGGGAGAGGGGCGTGATATCGCCCTTTCGGATTTGCGTGGGGGGGGAGTTTGAGGGGGGGGTCAGGATTGGCAAGGCTGCCGTTGGTCCTGCTTCGACCGCTTCCTGGACAGGTTCCTATTATCCCCAGCCAGGCCCGATTCAGGTCCGGGCCAAGAAAAGGAGCCCCTCCCCCAGTCCCCCTAGAAAGAATCAAAATACTTCCTCCGTTTGCATCTTGGAGGGAAGTCCTTGGATAGGAAAAGGAGCCGAGCAACAGGGCCGGTGGGCCGGGGGTCCCTGGCTTGGTGGGGGGAGCTTGCTTTTGCACAGCCCAGATGGGACATTTTGAGGGGAGGGTGGGGTGGACAACACTGCCACCCCCCCACACACACCTCCTGTCTGGAGCCCGGTTCCTCCTCTTCTCCCCCAGCTTCTCCCAGTTGAAGCAGCAAGTAGGAGTGGGCAGATTTCTCCAAAACAGGTGGGCCCCGGTGGCCCTAAACCTGAGACCTTGAAGCCCCCCCTCAGCCAAGCCCCCCGCCTCTGGTTTAGAGATTTCCAACATTAAGGTCACGGGCTGTGAGAGGCCCCCTGGCCTCACCTGCAGAGTTTCCCTCTTCTTGCTTGGACAGGTTTCTCTTCATTCCTCTTCCCCAAGGTTGGTTGGGGTAGGATCTCTTTCCTGGGTCTTGGTTTGTGTACATAGGACCTGGCAGGGAGGTCTGTGCGCACGCCTATGTTTCTTCTGGAGGAGCCAAGGGCCGGAAGGAAATCCTCTGGTTAAATTGCTCGAAACAGACCTCTTATTTCCATGTCTGTCGGTATCCATCTACTTCCTTGTATCTGTCTGTATCTATCTATCTATCTATCTATCTATCTATCTATCTATCTATCTATTATCTATTTAATCTCTATTATCTGTCTATATCTATTATCTATCTAATCTCTTGTATCTGTCTGTCTTTATCTAATCTCCTCTATCTATCAATCATCGATTTAATCTCTATTAGATATATAGTCTATATTATCTAGCTAAACTCTTGTATTTCTGTCTTCTATCTAATCTGTCGATCAATCAATCAGACTATATCTAATCTCTTGTATCTGTCTTCTCTCTATCTAATCTATCTGTTACCTATCTATTATTCATCCATCCATCATCTATCTATCTATCTCTAGCTAGCTAGCTAGTCTCGTAACTTTTCTGTTTAATCTCTGTATATCATCTATATGTCTATATATCTATATATCTGTCTTCTAGTCTCTTTATATCTATCCTATCTATCTATCTATCTATCTAATCTCTTGTATCTGTCTTCTATCTAATCTCTGTCTGTTTCTCTAATCTCTTGTATCTATGTCTTCTGCCTGTCTTGTCCTTCTCTCTCTTTCTCTCTTCTCTCTCTCTCTCTCTGTTTGTGTGTTCTCTCATTCTCTCCCTCCACCATTTTCTCCTCTCTCTCCTTCCCCTCCCTCTCTCCCTTCTACCGTGTCCTGACTGTCCACACAGGCCTCTGCTGACTAACCCCATTTCCCTAAAACCATTACTTGCTGAAACCTCAAACTTCTTAGCAATAAACTTCAGCTTCATGCAAGGTTTTAGGAATGTGGTTACGGGCAATCACCCTTCTGGAATTTTTGTGCCAACCACTTTTTAACCTCCCTGTGTGGATCGTGCCACTAGGACCAACATGTAAAACCAGAAATGATAGGTGGAAGTAAGCCAACGGGCCTCCAAAAGAGGACTAGGCAATTCACTCTGGAGTTTAAATAAAATCATTTAAACGGGATAAGGAGTCACCTCTCTGATCTTAGCTAGCAGCTCCTTCCCAGTGAGGGAGGTTAAAATATAGGTTTGCAGGAACCCCATCTTCATAATAATTATTCTCATTTTTCGGATAGCAGCAGGAATACTGTAATTTCCCCCCCTCCTTGCGTATACTCTGTAAACAGATAAATATATATTTTGCATGTACCTATATGGTTTGTCTCCACGTGTATAACTCAGGAGTGTCAAGCTAGATTTCTTCGAGGGCTGGATTGGCACTGTAGTTGTCCTCTGTGGGCCGGTTGGGGAGTGGAGGGAGATGGGGATGGATGGCATTCATGCCCTTGTTGGTGTCTGATTCTGAGGGGGAGATTGAGCAGTTGACAGGGAGTGGGAGTGGGGGTCCGGTGGCTGTGGAGGAAACGGGGGAAGGGCACAGTCCAGCTGGGCATTCAGAGGAAGACCCAGGGCCACCCCCTCTTCATCCTAGGGCATGCAGGGAGGAACGGAGAAGGGAACAACATGGCTTATGGGAGAGAAAAGGGCCCTGATCCCCTTCATGGGCTGCAGCTGGGAGAACAGGATATAAGAAGGACGTTTGCACACAAGCACCTTGCTGGAAGCAAAGCATGCATTATCTTTGTCGAGGCTTATCTGGGTTTTGGTGTCCTCCCAACTGTGTGTGCCTCGTTATCTTTTGGAAGCCTGCAATTTATTGTCCTGGCCTGTCGTGTTAATTATTTCAGGGTGGTTTGTGTTGGTTTTTTTTTAATTTCTAATTTATCTGTACTTTGGTTTGGACTGCATTTACTCTCTTTGTAGACTGTTTTTTGGAAGAGTTTGATCTCCCGCCAAGGATAACTGGACATTGGGGGCCAAATTGGAGGTATTAAAGGGAAGTTTAACTACTTTTGTGACTACGTTATGTTTGTGCCACACTCTGGGTCATCCCACACTCTGCCAGCCAAAATGCTATTTCCAGGCCTTGAGTTTGACACCCCTGGTATAAATCTTACCGATGGTGGTTCTATTCAATTCTAGGCTAAAATGGAAATGATGCTTTATCATTTAGAATTATTAGAATTCGTGACTGGCCAAGCGTGATTAGAGGCACCCAAGGGATTTGTCTCCGGTGCATAAGCTGTCAGTGTACATACAAACAATAAGTAATCAATCGTGATCGTATTCTTAAAAATGTGTTCATCATAAAACATTAGATTTGTATCTAATGTTTTATGATGAACACATTTTTAGGACAACAGTGATAGTCATAGGATCCTAAATAAGTTTAAGAGATAATTCTGCAAATTTGAAGGTGGCTGGCTGTAGTGGTGGGCCATTGGATACTGTACCATCAAGTTTCTAGTGATTAATGGTGTACAAAAATCAGATTTGCTTCCAAAAATTCTCGTTCTTGAAAGCACCGAATCCTCTTAAAGCTTGTTTGTTCTTTCCTAGGCAGGTCTAGTTCCTCTCTGCAAAAATAGAGAGAAATCTTAAGAACTGAGAAAAATTGATTTAGTTTACTTCAGTTTACTTTACTTTATTGTCACTGCACCTCGTACAACGGAATTAAATACCATCTTCAGTGTACATTATGACTGAAAATAAACACACACATCCTTCACATTCTATACACTGAATTGAAAACCCCTGATATAACAATATTACACTATACAGTAGAATTCAACACAGCTACTGCCCTGGGATAGAAGCTGTTTTTCAGCCTATTTGTCCTTGTTTGTAATGTCCTGTACCATCTGCCAGATGGTAATAGTTCAAAAAAAGGGTGCCCAGGATGAGATGGATCTTTGAGGATGTTTTGAACTTCCTTAAGGCCGCAGGAACTATAAAGCTTTCCAAAGAGGGGAGAGGGCAACCCATGATCCTCTGGGCAATGATGTTAACCCTCTGGAGTGCTGGCCTATCTGCCACTGTGCAGTTGGCAAACCATCCACAGGTGCAGTAAGTTAAGATGGTGTAGCGGTAGAAGGTCACCAGCAGTTTTCCATTCAGTTGTTTCCTGAGAAGTCTCAGGTAGTATTTATTTATTTATTTATTTATTTATTTATTGAGACTTGTATGCCGCCCCATCTCCGAAGACTCTGCTCACAACTAAAAACAACAACAATAAATAATTAAAAGAAATTAAACAAATTTACAAGCCCAAAATTTATAAAACTTAGAAATATAAAACCATCCCCCCACAAGGGTCACAGCCTGGATTGGTCAAACAACCAGGTCTTTAGATCTTGGCGGAAGGTGCAGAGGTCAGGGGCCAGGCGGAGCCCCAGGGGAAGTTGATTCCAGAGGTCCGGGGCCGCGACAGAATAGGCTCGCCGTTGGGGGACCGCCAGCCGGCATTGGCCCGCCGACGCGACCCCAAGGAGTCCCTGCCTATGTGCTGGGACATCATCTCTGCTGGGCCCTTTTGACCAGGCTACAGTGTGAGCATCCCAGGTTTATGTTTTATTTCTGTCCTAAAGTTTTTGTAAAGTTTTTATCCCAGAGCTATAATTGCACTTAACAATGAACTTAAGGACTGCCATCAGTGAGCTGTTGGCCGATATTACTTGGTCTGTTGTGTGGGTGCTTGTGTGTTTTTAGGTGGTGGGGAATTTTGGCGGGTGGGTGCATGGATGTTTGGGGATTGTCATGTGTGCCGTTGCCACTTTGAATGGTCAGTAAGTGAACTGTTGGAAGGCGAGGAATACCTGTACAGATATCATGTTTCCCCCAAAATAAGACCCTGTCTTGTAATTTCTTGCCACATAAAAAGGTACCAGGTCTTATTTTCGAGGATGCCATCCACTGACTAAACTCACTTGCGTGTTGCCCCCAGCCTCCTTTTCGCTCTCAGAGGCCTTCAGGAACTTCTTCTGCGGCCGGTAAGGCTTTCTTGAAGGCCTCTGCAGCCAATAATGGAGCTCTGGATCAATCCAGAGCTTTGTTCTCAGCTCCAGAGGCCATCAGGAAAGCCTGGCCAGCCTTGCTGGCTGCAGAAGAACTGAACTGGCAGGGCAGGTGTCGGGGTGTTTGAGGCCTGGCTACACCTGTCCAAAGGTAAGTAGCAGGGCAGCTCCACTATCCTCCCATCCCCATGCTAGCTTAATTTTTACCCTCCACTCTGGAGTGGATGGGATCTTAATTAGGGCTTATTTGGGGGTAGGGCTTATATTGGGCGCATGTGTAAAAATGAAGCTAGGACTTACTTTCAGAGTAGGTCGTATTTTCGGGGAAACAGGGTAGAAGAAAAGCTTTCCTGTCAAATCCCAGGTAGAAATAGATTAAAAAGGAGACGTTGTGATGTTGTTTGGAGTTGCAAGAGAAACCTCTGGTTGCAGTGGTGGAAAAAAACACCTTTGGGGATGTTGGCAGAGCTGCGCAGGGCCAGAAATTCTATTCCCTACATCTTCTAGAGTGTAAAGCCACCCATGTTTCCTGGAAAGCAGCAACCCAACAGGCCACAGTTGTTCTGAACACACAAAGGCTCACAACACAAAGGATTCTCCCCTTGTGTGTGAATGTTTTTAGTTTCCATCAGCCTCTCCTGGGTATCAGCAGGGAGTTCGGGGGTAAGCAGGCTGGCTCTGTGCCGTAATTACTTGTTGTGAGAAGAATCTCTGGAGAGAACAGTTCATTTCATATTTACTTCTCAGCCTTCCAAATGGCAGTGGAGATGCGAAGCCGGCGTGTTAAATTTTGCACGTTCTTGCAGAGTAAAAATACACACACACACAAATAGGTTTCCCAGATTCTGTGGGCTAAGCCATCCGATCTCCTGCCGGGGGGGGGGAATATATGCAAAGGGAGTCAGAAGAATTTTTTTTAAATAATTTTATTTTCAAAATACATGTAAAATTTACATTTTAACAATTCTGTGTCAAACGTTACTTTTTTTTTTAAATTACATTTATATGCCGCCCTTCTCTGAAGACTCAGGGCGGCTTACAATTTTTGGGATAGAACCCAGTGTGCTCAGCAATAGCCTTCCTTCCATTGTATATGCCTGCTTATTACTAAACGGCATTTTTTTACAAAGTCAGCTAACTTATATACTTAAGTACAATATTTACAATTCTTCTCCATATCAACCCTTATTTCTCTTATCTAACCATATAGATAACATTTCCCAAACCTCTTGAAACTCAGACTCCTCTTTACCTTTTAGTTTTCTTGTAAGTCTGTCCATCTTGGCACAATCAAGTATTTTATTTATTACCATGTTTTCTGAAGGTACATCATCTATTTTCCAGCTTTGGGCATAGGCAATTCTTGCTGCTGTTAGTATATGTTGCACGATGTATCGGGTATGTTTCTTTGGGTTTCCTTTAATCATCCCCAGTAAAACAGGCTTCTGGCTTAAATTCAATATCCTACTCCGTAATTTCTCTTATCCATTTTTCCAATTTTTCCCAGTATTTTTTAACTTGGGGGCATTGCCACCACATATGGTAGTATGTTCCATCCGTGAGCTTACATTTCCAGCATTGCAGTTTCATATTCGGGTATATTTTGCCCAATTTCGCCGGTGTCAAAATGCCATCTATAAAACATCTTGATTACGTTTTCTTTATATGCTGTTGATAGCGTTAATTTGCAGTTCTTGGTCCAAATTTTCTCCCTATCTTCAAACTCTATGCTGTGACTGATGTTTTGTGCCCAAGCAATAATTGAGCCCTTAACTACTTCTTCCTCCATTTGTACTTGGAGTAAGTAATTGTACGTTCTACTAATAAAGTTTTTAGAAGAATTTTCTTCTTGGTTGGGTGGATAGAGCAGAAGAGGGAAGTATTGTTTGAACAAGAATAACGCACGCACAGCCTTGCAAAATGGCAAGATCCCCCCTCCCCTATTTCGTGGCGAAGAGTGACTCTGTTTCTGTGCGCAATTGGTTTTTTTCTGCAAGAGATTTCTCCTCTTCTCCAAATCCAGCTTTGCCCTTTTGGAAAATAACCTCTTGCCGCCTTCTAAAACGACAACGAAACATGAAAGGTGTGTGGCACAACAGCCTATTTTGGAGTCGAGAGGCTGAGCCTCTTTCTGACTTCTTTAAAGCATCAATTTCTTACCACAGCTCACTCTTCTGAACGGGGCATTTGCAATAACATAACTGCGCCTCTTTTAAAACCCCTCTAGTTACACTTGTGTCAAACCGTTTTGTCTAAAGCGAACCTACTAATTTTCATTTCCTGCTTGTTATTACAGAATATCAGCGTTGGAAAAGGGACCTTGGAGGTCTTTTAGTCTGAGCCCTGCTCAGACAGGAGAGTCTGCACCATTTCAGACAAATGGTTGTCCAATCTCTTCTTAAAAATTTCCAGTGTTGGAGCATCCCTTCTGGAGGCACGTTGTTCCACTGGTTAATTGTTCTAACTGTCAGGAAATTTCTTCTTAGATCTAGATTGCTTCTCTCCTTGATTATAGTTTCCATCCATTGTTTCTTGTCCTGAATTCTGGTGCTTTGGAGAATAGCTTGACCCCCTCCTCTTCTTTGGGGCAGCCCCTGAGATATTGGAAGGCTGCTAGTTCTACACATACCCAATTCCAGCAACCGTTCCTTGTGTGTTTTATCCTCCAGTCCCCTAATCCTCTTTGTCGCTCTTCTCTGCACCTCTTTCTAGAGTCTCAACTTCTTTTTTACATTGTGGTGACCAAAATCC
The DNA here is from genome assembly GCA_009733165.1 of Naja naja. Lineage (NCBI taxonomy): Eukaryota > Metazoa > Chordata > Lepidosauria > Squamata > Elapidae > Naja > Naja naja. The sequence continues at coordinate 1,494,598 of CM019157.1, forward strand.
AAATAATAATTCAGTTAGTTGGAAGGGACCTCTAGTCCAACCCCCCCCCAAGCAGGAGACCCTACACCATTTCTGACAGATGGCAGTCCAGTCTCTTCTTAAAAGCCTCCAGGGATGAAGTGCCCACAACTTCTGAATAACAGAATAACAACAGGATAACTGAGTTGGAAGGGACCTTGTAGGTCATCTAGTCCAACCCTCCCACCTGCCAAAGCAGAAGGCCCCACACCATTTCTGACAGATGGCACTCCGGTCTCTTCTTGAAAGCTTCCACTTTAATTGAAGCAGGGAGTGCTGGGCAGCTCAGCCTGTGGACGCCGTTAGGAAACCCAGTTGGCAAAATTCAAAATATTATTTTGGTAGTAAAATCCCAGAAAGTCGATAGCTAAGAGTGCTTTGGATTTCAAAGGGCCACATTTTACCCAGGCAGGAACAGAGAAGAAATGGCTGTTTGGGGTGATTTGAAAACAGGATCAGGAAGAGGAGGATGGACTCCATTCTCGGTTCCACCTGCCCCAAAATGAGCTGGTTGCGTGGTTTTCTGTGGTGGAGAAAAGGCTCAGGGATCGGATGTGAACTCTTCTTCATTTCATATTTTTTTTATTAGTTATTCAAAACGAAGTACAGAAATACGTAGAAAAATGAAAATAACGGGAAAATAGGGGAAGAGGGGAAAATCTAGGTTAGGAAGAGAAGGAGAATAAGGTAATAACATACAAGCTCCATGTTTTAATTTTACGTAATAATGTATATAAGGAATGCAGTGGCTTAGTGGCTAAGACGCTGAGCTTGTCGATCAGAAAGGCCGGCAGTGCAACGGTTCGAATCCCTAGCGCCGCGTCATGGTGGGAGCTCCTGTTCCATGTCCCAGCAGCTTCTGCCAACCTAGCAGTTCGAAAGCATGTAAAAAATGCAAGTAGAAAAATAGGGACCCCTTTGGTGGGAAGCAGCTTCCAAGTAGAAACCAAATGGATTGTATTTTTTTCTTTAATCAAAGCAGGCATTTCAGCCATCTCTGCTAACTCCATCAATTTTTGCAGCCGTTTGTCCATTGTGGGAATCAAGATAGGATGTGAACTCTTGGCCCAGCCTGGGGTGGGGGGCGGTCTGGGGGTCAGGTAGAAACCTCCCAAACCCTGAGGGCTGCAGGCGGTCCATTTTCCGGAAGGCTGTGCTGCTAACTCCAGTCTCTTAATTATTTTTATTTCCATCTCTTGGTTTATTCAACAAGAAATGCCTGTCTGGCTTCTGGGACAGCCGGCCGTTGTGCATTTCCAAGAAAGAAATTGGTTGCGCTGTTCAGGCAGTGGATGTTAATGTGCACCTGAAGACTTTTTTCCTGTGATATGTGGAAGACGGGAACAGCCGAAGCGCTTCGGCTAGTCGGGGCCTGTCCGTGAGTCAGAAGCTTCTCTCTGGCTCAAGGGGCCAGGTGGGGGATTGCTCAAGCTGAGAATTTCCCCAGATTTGTATCAAAGAGGGACTCTGAGCATGCCCTCCCTCTGCCTTTTCAGCTTCTCTTTTCTCTACGTTCTTGTTTTATTCGCTCTGGTTTTAATTTTTTCTTCTTAATGATTTGCCTTTTATAGGCTTATATCATTCTGTATCCGTCAGCTGCCCTGAGTCACCTGGACAGCAAGAGGGGTGGGGTCTCAATTTGATAAACAAATTAAATAATTAAATAAAAGTTTTCCCCCAGGGCGCTCTTCTAATGAATTGAGCTTTGGGGGAAAAATGCGGCGCATGGATATGTAAAAACATCTCAAAGCATTTGAATTCAGTTCAAACGGTGTTGCAGCTCCCACCCATCCACCCACCCAGCCTCCGGTCCTGGGAAAAGTTTATTTTTCCTCGCTCAGCAATCTGCTTTAATATCTTCTTTTCATTTTGCAGCTGATATTAAAACAAGACTGCTGAACCGGGGGGGGGGGATCTTTTTCTTGGAATCAGGCTGGAAACCTGGATCCCCTAGCAAATTTACCTGGCCTCTCTCTTTCATCCAGATGTTTGAAGTCTACCCAGCACAAAGATAGGTCTAGCAGGTGCAGGAATCACTGAATAAGACCTCTAAATGTAGAGCAAAACCTTATTTATTTGCTGGCTCATATGAGAGTGAAGATTGTCTCAGCCTTCCCTCCTTCCGAGGTGGGTAAAATGAGGACCCAGATTGTTGGGGGCAAGAGGCTGACTCTGTAAACTGCTTAGAGAGGGCTGTGAAGGACTGTGAAGCAGCATATAAGTCTTAAGTGCTAGTGCTATTACCCAGCGTTCTTGTTAATGCTTTACGTTCGGGCTGTCCATAAATTGTGGCACAAAATAGTATATTACAATACGGAGAATTGCCTTTAATTTTCATCCCTCAGTGCAGATTAATTCAAGATTCAATTTCTTAGAAAAACCCCCTCTTGTTCCTTCTACCACTGTGGTCTGCCATTGTCCCTGACCAGTTTCCTGCTTCCGGTGGTGGGGTTTCTTTCTTCTTCAGTGTCCTTATTTTCTTTTTTCTTTTTAATTCTGTGCTCCTGCAGAATCTCTTTAGAAAACAAAACAAAGCTTGTCCTTTGCTCAACTTATATTTATTTCACCAAGGTTGGTGGTTCTAAGTCCAGAAAACCTGGCCGAGGAGGGGAAGGAATTCCCCCTCCCTTTTCAACAATGCAAGCTTTGGGATTGGTTGCAAGAAAGCAAGAGGTGAGGGGTGGCAGGGCCTTCATTCGCCCATAGAGATTAACCTTCTCTTCCTTATTTTATTTATTAATTCGACTTATATGCCGCCTCCTCTCCCGAAGGACTCGGGGCGGCTTACAAAGTAAAAAATAGCACGACAATAAATTAGATAAAACCAGATTAAACAAATCAAGCTGAATTAACACTAAAATCCCAGAATTAAAACTCTAAAAAACCACCCCACCCCAGGGTCACAGCCCGGGTTGATTAAACAACCAGGTCTTCAGGTCGCGACGGAAAGTGCGGAGGTCAGGGGCCAGGCGGAGCTCCAGGGGAAGTTGATTTCTCCTCTCCTGTCTACCTGTGCTGGGCCACTTGGGATCTGCAGCTAGAAAGGGTTGTGGCAATCGCTCACAACTGTAGAGTGAGACCAGGCTTAAGGTTGGCACCAGTTGCCAGATTATTTCTGGGTGCCAGCTCAAGAGCTGTATTGGCCTTCCTTTCTTCTTCCCTCCCTCCCTCAGTCCCCCCTCCTTTGCCCTCCCTTCCTCTTTCTTTCTTTTCTTTTCTTCTTCTTGTTTCTTCCCTTCCATCTCTGGAAGGATTAAGGGTGGTGTGGCTTTCAACACAAAGCTGTATGTGCTACAACATTCCAGCGCAGTAAAATGTTCTGTGCTACCACAATAATTCTACTGGCCAAGGAGCTTCTTGGGAGGGACAGCAAGGATCTCTTAATCTTTATGATATTTATAGAATACATTTTAACTGGTTTTAAGCTTCTAACTGTTTCCAGGGGCCAATTACTCAGATTAATAATATCTTGACAGCTGGAACAAACGGATCTAAATCTAGCAAGAGATTTTTTGCTTCTTTGTTTTGAAACGGGGTCTGATTTTTTTAACTTCTTATTTTTTTTATTAGTTTATAATATATGATACAAAAAATGCAAAAGAAATCAGTAGGAAAATAGGGAAGGAAAAAGATTAGATGCTTGGCAACTGACTCGTATTTCTCTCTCTCTCTCCCTCCCTATTGCTATATATCTGTATCATCTCTGTCTGTCTGTGTCTGTCTGTCTCTCCATCCATCCATCCGTTTCTGTCCATCTATCTCTATCATTTACCTATATATCATCTCTCTCTCTGTCTATCTCTATTATCTATGTCTCTGTCTCTATCATCTATCTATCTATCTGTCTATCTCCCTATCTTCCTATCTCTATATCTATCTGTCCGTCCATCCATCCATCCATCCATCCATCCATCCATCCATCCATCCTTATTAGCTGATGCCTTGCAATAGAGCATAAACTAATACGGGGTTCTGACATCATCCAATTATTTTTGCAATATCTGTAACTTTTTCCCCAGGATTGTCTGATACCTTTTCTTCACTGAAGATAAATACTTCCTGCATTTTACGGCACAATCTACAAGTGTTTGGGGTGGGTTTATTCAACGCAACACAACAATATTTTTCTTTGTTTTAGAGACCGCGGCTGCTCTTGGCCACGGGTTCAGGTGGACCTCCAAAAGGTGTTAGCATTAAAAAAAGTTGAGGTCCCTCCCACCACAGGTGGGCAGCCAAGCAAAGCACAACCTCAGAAGCTATCCGTCCATGTTCAGCTTTGGATGTAGACTTGATGGGCCATCTCAAGTCCTAAGTAGGGCATGGAGGATCCAAACTCATCCAGAGGGATCATACCAATGGCGTTGAGGTGATTTAAGATAGCTATTTAGTATAGATTAGAAAAAAGGAAAAATGAAAACCTTCAGATTAAGTGGCCATTGAGAAGGAAAAAAAAGTAGTGTATGAATGCCATTTTGTCCAGCCGAATGTTGTTGCTGCGCTAATATTTACCTCCTCTGTTCCCAAATAGAAATCTATTATGTGGGAATCTGTGAGCGTAGCAGGAATTTCATTCTCCTGCCCTGGAGAATGTTTTATAAATGTTCTGCATGCCTGGACAACAATCCTTTTTGAGAGTCAGTAGAAGGTCGCATGTAATGTAGAGTTTCTCCTTCTAGGAACATACAACAATAGGGCTGTGAAGGGACCTTAGTCAAGTGGTTGCCAACCAGCAGGCCAGGGACCACTGGTCCACGAGAAAATTTTGGAGGTCCGCAGAGAAATGTCAGCCCCAAAACAATTAATCCAGGCTGTGCAGGAACACAAGGCTGTGCCCCCACATGGCCTGTGGGAACACAAGGCTGGCGTTGCTTGCATTGCGAACAACACGAGGTAGTGAGGGAGGGGGAAAAGGGCAGAGGAGGGGAACTTGCCCCACTCGCCCCACGCGCCTGGCCTGGCCACCAGGCTGCTTCTTTCTGCTTCTTTCTTCTTCTGCTTTTGGCTGTAAGTAAGGAAAGCAGCAAAAGTCTTTCTTTCTCTCCCCCAAACTCCGCCAGCAATGAGCCTGCAAGGCATCCTGCAAAGAAGAGGCTGCACTGGTGCGACAAGTCTCATAAAGACTCATTTCTGGCGGAGTTTGGGGGAGAAAGAAACACTTCTGCAGCTTCTGCTGCTTTCCTTGCATGAGGCCAAAAGTCTCTCTCTCTGTCTCTCTCTCTCCTATCATCTCTCTCTCATCTATATCTCTATCATCTACCTACCTACCTAATCTATGATCTCTCTCTCATCTACCTATATGCCATTCGCCCAGGACGGCAGGAGCGAGTTTTAAAAGGAAAAGGGGGAGGGGTTAAAAAAAGAGTCCAAAGCAGCAAAATTATGAGCAGGCTAATAAGGATTTGCTACTAAGATGCATTTCTTCAATTATCGGAGAATGCTGAAGTCCAATCTTTTGGGTGTTCGTCGGTCCTGGCTGGGCCTTGCCATCCGTGTTAAGATGAATTGTTCTGCTGGCAACGGCGACTTCCAGCCGCCTCTGTAGCTCTTCAAGGATCTAATAAGTTCCCTCAGGATTTGGGGCTGTAGTTACTTTTCTTTCTTTTCCACGGAAAACAGATTCTTTCTCGCCGAGCAGCTTCTCTAATATTCTGAGGTACAACAGACCACAGAGACCGTTGTGTTGGTTAATGGAACTACATTTATAACTCAAAGGAAGCCTTGTTCCTTTGGTACCAGCCGTGGTGTAAACAACCCTCGGATGAAGGACACGCCGTGAATTTGTTTTTTCCACGAACCTTTGATGCCAGGCTGCCTTTTCCTTTCGCTCCTGGTCTTCAGATACACAGGAATAAAACCAGCCACAATGCTGTTTTCATTTTCTACCACAGAATTTCAGAATCAGAACAGAGCTGGAGGGGATCCTGGAGGTCTTCTAGTCCAGCCCCCTGCTCAAGCAGGAGATCCTATACCATTTCAGACAAGTGGCTGTCCAGTCTCTTCTTAAAAGCCTCCAGTGATGAAGCACCTACAAGGTCTGCAGGCAAGCTGTTCCATTGGTTAATTGTCCTCACTGTCAGGAAGTTTCTCCTTAATTCCAGGTTGATTCTCTCCTTGATCAGTTTCCGTCCATTGTTTCTTGTCCTGCCCTCTGGTGCTTTGGAGAATAATTTGACCCCTTCTTCTTTGTGGCAGCCCCTCAAATACTGAAATACTGCTATCATGTCGCCCCTAATTCTATTCTATTCTATTCTAATTCTATTCTTTTCTATTCTATTCTGCATTCTTTTCTATTCTGCATTCTATTCTGCATTCTATTCTATTCTATTCTATTCTATTCTGCATCCTTTTCTATTCTCTATGCTATTCTATGCTATGCTATGCTATTCTGTTCTATTCTGTTCTGTTCTGTTCTATTCCATTCCATTCCAATATTTCTATTCTATTCTATCTATTCTATTCTATTCTATTCTAATTCTATTCTGAATTCTTTTCTATTCTGCATTCTTTTCTATTCTATTCTGCATTCTGATTCTATTCTGTTCCTATTCTATTCTATGTCCCTATTCTATTCTATTCTATTCCATTCTATTCCAATATTTCTATTCTATTCTACTCCAATATTTCTATTCTATTCTATTCCATTCCATTCCATTCCAATATTTCTATTCTATTCTACTCCGATATTTCTATTCTATTCTATTCTATTCTATTCTATTCTATTCTATTCTACATTCTATTCTGTCCTTCCTGTCCAGTCCTATTCTAACATCTGAAGGCCTTTCAAGAGTGAGGGTAATGGCCTCCAACCTTTACTCATCATGAACAAAAACTTGAAACCGAACGTGTAGAGAGAAGCCACCGTTCCTTCAAGCCATTGATGGGTTAAAAATGCACCGAAGTCTCTTTTGATGCTTAACCTGGGTTTTACTTTACAGGAGAAAGGATTTTCAAATGTCCGAGATGAGATTTGGCACATGCCAAATGAGATTAGGGAATATTTTTTGCTTCTAGACAAAGAGCTTATCCTCTTATTTTCATATTTCAAGGATAGGAGACGCTGCGCACAGTATCTGAATCAGGATAAAGTCTCCGATTCATTATTTTTTCGGTTTTGGGCACCATGCAAATGCTGAAACGGGGGCTCAAAATACACTTTGAAGGGTTCCTGTCAACTTAATCTTCCAGAGGAATTTATGGAGGCTGATTGGGGCCATCTCATGGACAGACAAAAATAAGAGTTACATGAATAGAATATTGGATCGTAAACAGGGCAACATATACGATCAGACACAATGGCAACGAAGCATCAAGTTTGCATTTTTAGGTATAGTTTGTTTGATAATAAAAAGAAGAGAGGAGAAGAGAACAAGAAGAGAAGAGAAGATAGAATAAAATTAAGAATAGAATAAATTAGAAGACAGAATAGAATGGAATATAGAAGAGAAGAGAGACTAGAATAGAATAAAATAAAATAGAAGAGAATGGAATGGAATGGAATAGAATAAAATAGAAGATAATAGAATGGAATGGAATGGAATATAGAAGAGAAGACAGAATAGAATTGAATATAGAAGAGAGAATAGAATAGAATAGAATAGAATAGAATAGAATAGAATAGAATAGAATAACAGAGTGGAAGGGACTTTGGAGGTCTTCTAGTCCAGCCCCCTGCCTAGGCAGGAAACCCTACAGCACTTCAGACAAATGGTTATCCAACATCTTCTTAAAAACTTCCAGTGTTGGAGCATCCACAACTTCTGGAGGCAAGTTGTTGCATAAAAGAATAAGAATACAGTTGGAAGGGACCTTGGAGGTCATCTAGTCGAACCCCTGCCCAAGCAGGAAGACCCTACTGTCAACTCATAAAACATTCCTATGCCTGTTTTAGTAGTTGCCATAAAAAAAGGGGGGGGGAGGAAATCTGGAAGAGCAGTTGAAAGCAAAAGTACATTCCAACTCTTATCTTTAAAAGGTTGTAACTAAACTACCAGAGCTTTTGCCCACGAATATGTTTAATTGGAGAAGGTGATTGATGACACCCAGCCCGTGAAGGTGCTCAATTGGAGAATCTGATTTATTACACACCCAGGTGGGAAGGGTGCGAAACATGGTCACAGGGGACTGTAAAAGATGTATGCCAGAATTGGCTTCATACAAGGCAGGGCCAGTATGTCGCCTCCAATAAATCCTTTGAAGTGTTTTGAAGTTTGGCTCGAGAATCATGATTTAATAAGGGCGATTGCTGGAATCCTGACACCTACACCATTTCTGACAGATGGCAGTCCAGTCTCTTCTTGAAAGCCTCCAGGGATGAAGCTCCCACAACTTCTGAAGGCAACTTCTCTTCCATGGGTTAATTGTTCTCACTGTCAGAAAATTCCTCCTTATTTCCAGGTTGAATCTCTTCTTGATCAGTTCCCATCCATTCTTACTTGTCTGGCTTTCTCGTGGCCATTGGATCAGAATACAGACTCTTTGACAACTGGCTCCCATTTAATGACGGTCACAGCATCCTGGGATCACTTAATTTAAAAAGCCCTGTTGTTTTGGTTCCAGTGCCCAGAAATCTTTATTAATGGGGAAAAATGGTGTGGCCTACAGATGGGAGGAAACCCTTGCTCTTTTTTTTTTAAGCAGTGGCTTTTTGATGATGCAAATTAGCACCACATCTAGTTAAATTATAACTTGCCTTCCCACTGTACTGACCTTGGGAAGTTGAGAAGAACTGGAGCAAATGATAAAAGGATCCATTCAAAGCTGATTTAACAGTGAAAGGGTGACTCATCGCAGCTAGACCAACAGCGAGAAGCAGAAAAACCCCAGCAGATCCCAGCAGATAATGCGAATTTATAAATAGAGTGGACGCCACAAAAGTTAGCTCATGACATCCTTCTAGACTTCCTTGTTGACCAGAGAAGAAATCTGGGGTTTTGAGGGGGGGGCAGCAGCTTTCAGAAGGGGGGGAATTAAAAGAAAAGGCACATAAAATATCTTGGATCCAGATTCCACCCCATGTCCATGAAAATCTCCTTGCTCACATCTTTTAAGAGCATCAACTGAACTGATTTTTCTGGACTAGGGAAGCATGCAAATTAGCGATGCCATTGGAGGTATGTGTGTGTGTAGATAGATAGATGGGAGAGAGAGAGAGAGAGATTGGGTGAAGCTAGCCTTAATAGCAGTAAATGTGAGAGGGAGCTTGGAGACTTAGTGGACAACCAGCCGTGTGCTGCAGCCAAAAAAGCCAATGCAATCCTAAATTGCATTAACAGAAGGATACAATCAAGATCAAGTGAGCTACTAATACCACTCTATAAAGCCTTAGTAAGACCACACCTAGAATACTGCATCCAGTTTTGCTCACCACACTATAAAAAAGATGTTGAGACTCTGGAAAGAGTGCAGAGAAGAGCAACCAGGATATTGAGGGGACTGGAGGCTAAAACATATGATGAACGGTTGCAGGAACTGGGCATGGCTAGTCTAGGGAAGAGAAGGACCAGGGGAGACAGGAGAGCAGACTTCCAATATTTGAGGGGCTGCCACAGAGAGGAGGAAGGAGTCAAGCTGTTTTCCAAAGCACCCAAAGGCCAGACAAGGAATAATGGATGGAAACTGATCAAGGAGAGATTCAACCTGGAAATAAGAAGGAATTTTCTGACAGAACAACCAACCCATGGAACAGAAGTTGCCTTCAGAGCTGTGGGAGCTTCATCACTGGAGGCTTTCAAAAAGAGACTGGACTGCCACCTGTCAGAAATGGTGTAGGCTCTCCTGCATGGGCAAAGGGGTTGGACTAGATGACCTACAAGGTCCCTTCCAACTCTGTTAATCTGTTATCTGGATCTTATAGGCCAGTGAATGAATCCCCTCCCCTCCACAAAAAATATATATGCTGATTTAAATATTTCTGCTTCTTTGGATTGCAACTTTTGGCCCTTGAAAATGAGGCTGGGGAGATTTACAACACGCCCACCGCCTGGCTTTACCGACGTGGGGTTTTATTGTTGTGTGAATGAAGCCTGTGTGGAAACATCTCACTGTCTTTCCGTTGAAATATTAATCTTGCCGGCTAAAGGCAGGCACGTAAACAGGAGCTGAGTGGAGGGTTTGTTTCAGACCGAACAGGAAGCTTGCCACGAATGCTCAAACCGTAGGCGAGTGGCGTTGGTTTTGTGGTTGTTAGGAACCGCATCACGTCAGGTTGGGTTGCATTGTGGGTTGCATGCTATTGCGCACAGGCACGCTTTCGGCACACAACAAAAAGGTTCGTCATCACTGTTCTACAGCTTTTCAAGGCTCAGGAATAACTTTACGTGTACCCCCGATGTAGAACACGCCAGTGGCCTTAATGGCTTTTCTTTGGAGAATGCTCACTATCTTCAAGGGATGTGTGATTGTCTTATTTTTAACGTTCTTCCTGTTCAATGGCTCTGTTTACAGACGTTTTTGAGTCATCTTCAGATTGCCTTCCGAGAAAACCCAGTAGAGGACTTCAGACTACGAGAGCGTTTACAGTAAATAGATCCCCGTTGTTTGAAAAGGGCTGTCAGATGCTTAATTATTCAGTTCAGGGTTATTTGGCATTTCCTGGATAACATCTGTCTGCTTCCAGCGTCCCGGTTAGGGTGAGGAAGAGAGCTGCTCGTTCAGTCTTTACTCTTTGCTTGCAGTTTACAAGAGGAAGGGAGAAAGTGGTCGTAAGCTTGTTATCAGATTCCCACAACGGATGAACGGCTGCAAAGGTTTATAGAGGTAGCTGAGATGGCTAAATTGGCAGCTTTGATTAAAGGAGGGGGGGGAAACCACAATTACTTTTAGTTTCTACTTGGAAACCACTTCTGGACTTTGTGCTTGAGGTGGGGAAAAATATGCAAACTTTGATGCTGGGTTTTGCCAATCAGACAGGTCTGTTGTTATAGGAAATGGCTAGTTTATATTACTATGGAAAAGTGAAAAGTTGAGGTTTGATGCTGTTATTTTATTCTACTGCATCAAAGGGAGTCAGGAGTCAATAAAACAAGGCTCTCTTTTGAAGCTGCCCCTTTGGCTGTCACTCCAGGAAGTTTTTAAAAATAGAAATGGTGGCAAAGCCAGACTGGTTGACATGTGGTAAAATTTTATCTCTCAACTCTGGTGACCCAATACTTAAACCGAGGGAAGAACTTGAATCAGAAAGTTAAGTTTGCCATTGGTTTACTTATCAACAACTGAAGGAAAGATTTAAAAAATGCTATGGATTTGACTTTGTTAAAAAAAAAAAAAGAATTGGAAATTTCATTATGTGGCAACGATGAACATATTATCACTGAGATCTGTAAACGATTGATGAAATTGAATTTGGAAAATGAATGTGTAAAAAAACATGGTATGATTCAGTGGGCAAGGAATTTTGAATGCAGTGTCATGCTCGAACAGCAGGAAAATATGTGGACGAAGGGTTTAAAATTAACATTAAATTATAAACCAAAAGAAAATTTCTGCAAGATGATTGTATTGTTGGTATTTAACACAAGTTAACTATTGTCCAATTATCTACAAAGTCTGCACTACTATTACTATTAATGTTCTCATCACTTCTTTATCACCCATCTCCTCCACTTGTGACTGTATGACTATAACTTTGTCTTTTGTATCCTTACAATTTATATTGACTGTTTCCTAGTATGGTTTGATTGCTTATTGTACCCTGTGACTATTATTAAGTGATGTACCTGATGATTCTTGACTCTTGATGAATGTATCTTTTCTTTTATGGACACTGAGAGCATTTGCACCAAGACAAAATCCTTGTGTGTCCAGTCACACTTGGCCAATAAAGAATTCTATTCAAGTTATCTAAAATGTATAAAACCTCCCTCACTTCTCTTCCCCCAATTTCCACCCACTGCTTTTCTATTTACTTTCGTACTTTGCATTTTACGTTATTTTGTAATTATAACTCAGTGTTAAACCGGAAAATTAAAAAGTTGAGGTTTGATGCTATCTCTTATTCTACTGCACCAGTCAACACCTTTCTTTCTTTTTTCCTTTTGCCCTACCCTTTGCGCTTCCTTACTTTCCCATATTTTGTTTTGTGTTTTTCCTTTGTATTTTATATTATAAACTAATAATAATAATAAAAAGAATGCTGCTAGTAGTTGGGCTCTACCAGGAGGAAGTGTGTGTATATTACTATCACTTTCGTTGCTGGCGTTCTTCAGCATGATGGATGAGATTTAAAGGTTGAGCCACTGAAATTGTCACGAGAATACTAACTGACAAGTGAAATCATCCTTACAAGATCTCGTGGCATAAATGCTGCAAGATAACAGACCATAAAAGTCACTTGGGAATCAGAGGCCCAGGATAGGTGGGGTGTTTAGTGATCCCCATCCAGACCAGAGGTGGTGTTCAGCAGGTTCTGACAGGTTCTGGAGAACTGGTAGCGGAAATTTTTGAGTAGTTTGGAGAACTGGCAAATCCCACCTCTGACTGGCCCTGCCCCCATCTATTCTCCACCTTCTGAGTCCCAGCTGATCGACTGGGTCTCCTTTGGTTGCCCTGCACAGGAGAACGGAGCTGGAAAGCAGGTTAGTGGAGTGGGGAGGGAATGGCCACACCTACCATGCCATTGCCCACCAAACCACCCCCACAGAGCCGGTAGTAAAAAAGTTTGAATCCCACCACTGATCCAGACTCCAGTCGGGGGCCACGGTTTTAAAAACATTGGGAGTCTTGCAAAGCATCTTGACAGATGATGGTTTATGGGCAAAATGAGAAAATGTGGTTCAGTAGCAGCAGGACAAGAAAAGGCTTACGGTTTTGATGTCTCTGGTTGGTCATGGTTTTCTTTTAAAGTGAGCTCTTGAAACTCTCTCCAGATCATATCTGGAAGATGCACTGAAAGTGGAAAAGCTTAATTAATACATGCACAGGCCAATAATTGTGTCACCCCAAAGTATTCTGACTTCAGGAAAAATTGATTTCCGTGTAGTTGACAGAGGTGGAGGAAATGCCAGAACCAGGTTTCAATTCTTGTTTCGGCTGTGTTTTTCTGGAACTTGGTTAAATTTAACCGTTCCCCCTCCTCCCTTCTCTGTTTCTCTCCTTCCTCCTGACAAAATGTTTTTTTCCCCATCTTTGAAACTGCCTGATCTAAAATCAAAATGGTCCCAAGAGCAGCCAAAGACATTTGGTTCATGTGCCGGGTTTTTCATTTCTTTCTCTGCAAAGATTTATTGGTGTTTTTTTTCTTCTTGGTTGACACCGTAGGAGGGATAGGTGTTTGCGAGCTCCTTTGCAGATCTACCTAGAAAAATGCTTTCTTAGTCCTTGATTGTCATGCTCCAAGTGGGAAGTTATTTATTTCTTGTTTTGCTATTTGCCTGATTCTCCTTACCTTGGCTATCCCAACCTTAAGTTGACTTAAGTTCTGTGAGGTTCTTGATGGATGGTTGCTACCAACCCCAAGCAAATTAAAGGGAACAGCACTGAGAGAAGAAAGGGACCAATGTTCCAAGTACGTTATAAGGAACATTTTTGGATATTTAGATGGTCATCAGAGCTTTTGGTAGAAAAGAGAAGGAGCTAAAGTTGAACTGTTGGGTTCATGGTGTTCTCCACACTTGTTTTCAGACCTTCTGGTCAACATTACTCATTTTCCTGCAGATATTTTTAGGTGGTTGTGTTTAGATGTTGTCCAGCAGCTGGTTCGTTACCAGCTAGGTCAGGGGTCGTCAACCTTTTGGACCTCAGGGACCACCAAACTCATAATTTTAAATCCCGGGAACCAGAGACCCTGGGAAAAATCCCCCCAAAAATCTGCAGGAAAATTCCCCACCCCATTTTCCTACCGATCGATTGTTCTTTATTTGGCATCGCAGGATACTATCTCCAGCCCTGTTCTCAGGGGGGGAGAGAGAGAGAGACTTTTGGCTTCATGCAAGGAAAATAGCAGAAGCAGCAAAAGTCTTTCTCTCCCTCACACTCCGCCAGAAATGAGTCTTTGTGAGACTTGTCATGCTGGCGCAGCCTCTTGGAGCAGGAGGCCTTGCAGGGTCCCAAAGACTCATTTCTGGCGGAGTTTGGGGGAGAGAAAGGAAGACTTTTGCTGCTTTCCTTGCGTGCAGCCAAAAGCAGAAATGAAAAGAAGCAGCCTGGTGGCCAGGCCAGGCGTGTGGGGCGCATGGGGCAAGTTCCTCCCCTCCACCCTTTCTCCCCTCCCCTCACTACCTCATGTTGTTCGCAATGCAAGCGACACAAGCCTTGTGTTCCCACACAGCCTGGATTAATTGCTTTGGGGGGACATTTCTCTGCGGACCACCAAAATTTTCTTGCGGACCACCAGTGGTCCCTGGCCCACTGGTTGGCGATCACTGAGCTAGGTAACTTCATCCCTGCATTGATTGTATGACCTAGGCTGGTCATGAACCATCTGCAGGAAAGTTCTGAGGACACCAAGGACTCAACACCTGAGCTTTGCCAAGGAAAGGTCTGGAAGGAAGGGACAGCTTTGATGCCCTCTTTCAGCTCACTTGCACCCAACCTTGTGAGTCTCTTTTCTTTGACATCCCGATGTTCTTGTTTCAGTACAGCTGAAAGACACGGCTTGGCATGTTACAATGGAAGGACAACACAACCATCCACACCACCTGGGAGACCAGAATCTGCTTTGCAAAGTGGCGAGCCCAGAATATCAGCATGACACGCAAGTAAGCAGCCATTTTGAATTCTCCTTTGGGTTTGAAGGCCACCCAGTGGTGGGATTCAGTCGATGTAACAACCAGTTTGGTGAGCGCCCGAACCGGTCTGAACTGGTAGAATCCCAACCCTGAGGTCACCCACATCAGCAGCTAAAACAAAAAAAGATCCCCAGAATTAGGATTTATATTCATATTCTCTCTCTCTCTCCCCCTTCCACCCTCCGTCCCTCCCTCCCTCCCTCCCTCTCTCTCTCTCTCACACGCACACACTCACACTCCCAAGGGAAGAATGGTCAGTTTCCTAAATTGTCTCTGGGGATTCTCAGTCATCCAGGCCATGGTTGTCCCAAAGGTGCTTTTCCAAAAAGGCAACTGGATTTCCTTGGTTTCCCCTGAAAACGTTTCACTTCTCATCTTAAGAAGCTTCTTCAGTTCTTCGATGAAGAACTTCTTGGATGGACTCCTTGAACTGAAGAAGCTTCTTGGATGAGAAATGAAATGTTTTCAAGGGGAAAAACCCCCAATAAAATGCAATACTTAGATTGTATTTGAACAAGAGTTCCTCCATCATATATCACATCAGCTCTGTCTTAGCACTTTATATGGATGAGGCCCAACCCTGCTGTGATGTTTTCTTAGAAAGACTTGGGCTTATCGTTTTCCACCTGCTTTCCTTCTCATTCTTGGCCAAGGTCTGTTGAGTATCCACCATGTTTTCTTCATTTCTGTAAGGTCAGGTCCTCTCCTCTGTGATTCATTTGCAGCTCTTTGGTTCTTGGATATCATAACACGTGCAATTGTGCCTTTTTAACCTGTTTCCCCAAAAATATGACCTACCCTGAAAGTAAGTCCTAGCTTGACTTTTACACGTGTGCCCAATATAAGCCCTAATTAAGATCCCGCCCACTCCAGAGTGGACAGGTAAAAATTAAGCTAGGGTGGGGATGGGGGTGGTGGAGCTGCCCTACTACTTACCTTTGGACAGTTGTAGCCAGGCCTCGCAGACCCCGACACCTGCCTTGCGGGCCCATTTCTGCAGCCGGCAAAGCTGGCCAGGCTTTCCTGAAGGCCTCTGGAGCTGATAACACTCTGGATCGATCCAGAGCTCTTGTTATTGGCTGCAGAGGCCTCCAGGAAAGCCTTGCTGGACTCAGAAGAAGAAGTTCCTGAAGGCCTCTGACAGCAAAAAGGAGGCTGGAGGTGACGCGCACAAGGGAGGTTAGTCAGTGGAGGACGTCCCCCAAAAATAAGACCTGGAGCCTTTTTTGGTGACAAAAATATATATAAAAAGGGTCTTTTTTTCGGGGAAACACGTTAGGCTGAAAAACAACACCACTGTTCTTTCTCTATTGATTGATGGGTGACTTACCATCCAGTTGTTGTCCATAGCTGAATTATTCATTGAGCCCGAAGAAGCATCGGTGTTATTTTTCTTTCACAGTGTGAACTGGTCAGCCCGTTGGTGCAGAGAGGTTGTGCAAGGACCACGTCCATATCGAGAGTGTGTGGCTGAGCCCAGCTATGGAATTTGCACCAACGATCAGTTGCCTATAAATGCGGGTTTTTCTGCGCACAGCCCCTTGTCTAATGCAGCAATTTGTCTTATTAAGTCATTTAATAGTAATTGATCTCCTTGATTAGCCGAGTACGTTTTGAGCAATTAGGGTTAATTACAGTCTCATTTGGCAGAATGGAACCCATGTAATTATTCCATGAACAAGATTAGGATGTGTTCTCACACAACAGACACACACACACACACAGAGCATTGAAGAGGGCATGCTGTTATTTGTAATAACACGGTTAAGAGTAATTATCGGTAGATAATTCTGGGTTCTCGTTGGCTTGACTCTTATTGTCAGCCCTGGCTATTTTTTTTAAAAAAAATATTATTATTATTATTTGAATGAAATTTTGGCTGCTCTCCTCTTGGGTTAAATCTGTAATTCTTGGAGTTGTGAAAGCAAGGCAGGAAAGATAATTGAAATTTTGGAATGGGTTTCTTTAGGGAACCCTTGCAAGGCAGTGAGCTACTCTTTAAGAAGGGAGGGGGAAATGTGTGAATTGAGGAAAGAAGACGGTGCATTTGACATTGGATGGAGACGGGATGCTTAAACACAACTTTAACAGCCACAAAAGTTGGTTCCAGTTAGGCTTGGAAAAATTTGCTGGGTGTCACCAAGTTTGTTTTGTATTTTTAGTCATGTTTTTGGACAACATGTCCCCAGATTTCAAAGGCGAATTAATAACTGCACCTACCTCCTTTCCTGTTTATATATAATTTTTCAGCCAGCCTATTCTTTGTGACAAACAGGACTTTCTAATTAGAGAAAATGAGGACGTAACTATATATGGGGCTGGTATGTAATTGCTGTCATTTCTTACCAGCCCTGCAATGCTGCAGGATGGTCGAAATTTTATTGGTTGCAAGTAACTCAAATGAGGAACTTCTAATCTGTGTTTTATTGTTTTGCTGCAAAAAAAAATAGGTTTGTTTCTTTTAGCATATTTTTTTAGGGCTTGTAATTAATCTACCAAATTGATTTTGGTTAATGTTGGCTTGAGATAGATTTATACCCAGTAAGGCAGTAAAACTGACTTCTGAAGGATTCCTTGTTCCCCTGAGATATGTTCAGATAAACTTTCAATGTAAACATTTTAAGCTTAAAACACAAAAACAAAAAACACTTAAATTTTGCACTGTATATTTCACTCCTGAGAATGCTGTAATTTTAAACGAGACACTGGTATGGAGGCATTTATGGCAGTCGATCCTTCTGTTTCTATTTTTTAAAATTTGTCCCCATCTGTTTTTTTTTTAATTACATTTATATGCTGCCCTTCTCCGAGACTCAGGCGCTTACAATTTTTGGGATACAACCCAGTGTGCTCGGCAATAGCCTTCCTTCCATTGTATATGCCTGCTTATTACTAAGCGGCATTTTTACAAAGTCAGCTAATTGCCCCCAACAATCTTGGGTCCTCAATTTACCTACCCCGAGAGGATGGAAGGCTGAGTCCACCTTGAGCCTGGGGGGATTCGAGCCTGCAGTAATTGTAGACAGCTGGAACTTAAGTGCAAGCAATTAACAGCCTGAGCCACCAAGGCCCTGTTGATTGTTTTGGTGCCTTCAGAAATCGTGGGTGCTCCAAACACTGGAGGATTTTAAGAAGAGACTGGACAATCACTTGTCTAAGATGGTTCGTCTGCTTGAGCAGGGGGCTGGACTAGAAGACCTCCAAGGTCCCTTCCAGCTTCTATTCTATTCTATTCTATTCCTTTCCGCCCATGGGTGGAATAACTTTCACAAAAGCATTGGCTGTACGTAAAGTCTGTTTTTTCCCCTGCTTTACAATATTCGTGGCTGGGTTCACACGCTACACAATTTTGTCCATATACAAGCAGTCCTTGAGTTACGACCACAGTTGAGCCCAAAACTTACGCCGCGGAGTGAAATGTTGGCTAAGTGAGGTTTCCCCCCATTTTACAACTTTTCTGACCCTCCTTGTTAAGTGAATCATTCCATTGGTTAAGTTAGTAGACCCTGGGACACAGCAATGGCCATAAGTATGAATCAGTTGCCAAGCATCTGAATTTTGATCATGTGACCATAGAGATGCTACAATGGTCGTAAATGTGAAACGCAGTTTTTTCTCAGTGTCATCGTAACTTTGAATGGTCACTAAATGAACTGCTGCAAGTCAAAGACAGATAATGTTCAGATGCTCATGGTTAAACAGACTTAGTTTAATATGGGGTATGAACCTATGAGATGTGTGCTGGGGTGTATTTTGCTGTTCGTTGTGGAATATTTGAAAGAAGGTTTAAAGGACAATGTATTTGTTCTTGGTGGGCCTCCCCCACCCCTGAGGCATCCATGCTCCACTTAATGACCCGTGCAGTCGCTTAATGACTGCACTGAGGTGAGCAGAGATGGAGATAGTTAAACAAGGCAATCCCATGAGCACTTTGCTTAACAATCATCACAACTTGCAGTTGTAACGAGGAGGCTCGGTGACGGTCGTAACTGGAGGAACTATCTTTACTCTCAGTCACTGCACGAGGGTGAATAATAAAGTTTGCTTTGCTTTGAGACTGCCAAAGTATACTTATCCAGGGCAAATCATGCCCTCCATTCTAAACCACCATGTCTGCTCAGGCAAGTGCCTACACCAGGGGTGTCCAACCTTGGCAACTCTAGGACTTACAGACTTCATGATGGCTGGGGAATTCTGGGAGTTGAAGTCCACATGTCCTAAAGTTGCCAAGGACAGACACCAGAGGTGGTATTCAGCCGGTTCTGACCAGTTCTGGAAAACCGGTAGCAGAAATTTTGAGTAATTTGGAGAATCGGCAAATCCCACCTCTGACTGGCCCCACCAATCCCATCTATTCTCTGCCTCCCATCGAGTCCCAGCTGATTGGCTGGGTCTCCTTTGGTTGCCCTGCAGAGGAGAACAGAGCTGGAAAGCAGGTTAGTGGAGTGGGGAGGGAATGGGGATATTGCAGCATCCTTCCCATGCCACACCCACCAAGCCACGCCCATGGAGCCGGTAGTAAAAAGTTTTGGATCCCACCACTGATAGACACCCCTCTCCTCACCGCCCACTAATTCTTTCTAACAATAGAAAGATGTGGAGAGATAGTTTAGCTTGTCAAATGTGTCTTTGACTGCCTACCATTTTTAATGTACTTACTCTCCCACTTAAGAAATTCACTATGTAAACCCACATTAGCAGTAGCTATTCAAAAACAGCCAGAACATGGATTATTCCTCATCCGTGGTGGGGTGGGGGTTTGCAAGTTTTGACCTGACCCTGATTTGTTCCTTTGTTTCGGGCTGTGATGTACTAAGTTCCTTTCTATGGCTGCCTGGGTTTAATTAAGGCTTTGTCCTCCAAAGCTGTCAATCATCGCCCAATCTGAATGGGTCTCAACAAGCCAACTTCTTTCCTTAAGCCATATTCCAAGGCACTAGCACCATGCAGGAAATAACTTGCTTCCGCCACCGCGGTTTGCTTCTCGGACAGAGAAGTTCTCCGGTTCTTTGGTGCAGAGCGAGAGATGATATTTTTCAGGGGGTGTTAGAAAAAGGGAAACCCAAATGGAGAAGCCAACATAAAGTTGACCTCAAGCAATGCCTTCTTGGCGTGTCCCACATAAAATGTGCACACATTTCATCCCATTCATTGCTGTTTTCCTTCTCTCAAGCAGAGACACCTCTATCGCTGCACATTAGCGGATTTTCAGATTGAGAAGAAAATTGGGCGAGGACAATTCAGTGAGGTCTACAGAGCGACTTGTCTTCTGGACAGGAAACCGGTGGCATTAAAAAAAGTACAGGTAAGAACATCCATGGAGATAAACAAGTCATCCAGTTTGTCCCAAAGGTGCTTTTTTCTTTTCAAAATGCAACTGGACTTGTTTTTCCTTGAAGAGTTTTCGCTTCTCCTCCAAGTAGCTTCTTCCGTTCTGATTGAATATAAATCCATCCATTTCCACCATTCAACTAGAACTGAAAAAGCGAAACCTCTTCAAGGAAAAACAAAGTGCGGTTGATTTTTGGAAAGAAGAAAAGCACCTTTGGTACAGGTAAAAACTGGGAATTCGTCGTCAGCCTGGTCAGCCCGTCTCCTTGCCAGTTGCCGATTATGTGACCACAGGGACGCTGCAATGGTCATAAGCGTGAGGACCAGTCATAAGTCACTTTTCCCAGCACCGTTGTACCTTCAAACAGCCGTTGAACAAATCATTGGCCAGTGTAGTAGAGGCCTACCTTGAGTGTGGTCCATCCACTTTCATAAAATATTGTCAGTTGAGCTCCAAAAAGGGATTTTGGCGTGAAGAGCCTTTTGTTTTCCAATTAGTATGTGTTACGTGCAGAAGAACGCAATTTATTTTTGTCAAGAGAAAACCATTTGTAATGTGCTAGGTCTTTATTTGTAAATGTTTTTCTTGGTGCATTCCGCAAATTCTCAAAAATTTGCATTCAGTTATGGATGACAGTTGCTTTGGATTTTCGTGTTTTTGCTTTTTCAGGTTGAGAACTTGAGAAATTAAACGAACTGCATGCTGTTCTTCATATTGTTACCTTGGTTTTGGGGGTTTTTTGCTTTATATGCAGGTGTTATTTAAGCCTGAAGAATCGTGAGGAGTGGGGTGCAGGCAGGTTTGAAAAGGAAGGGGGTTAGAGCTCTTTATGAATTGCAAAACACTCATTTTGTGACTGTCTTTAAACATGCAACTCCCCTCTTCTTTCTGAAGATATTCGAGATGATGGATGCAAAGGCCAGGCAAGACTGCATTAAAGAAATAGATCTTTTGAAGGTAAGAATCCCTCCAGACTGGAGTGCTTATTGAAACGGAGAGGTATTTATTTTGCACTGTTACCTGGGGCAGTGGGGCAAAGGTGGTAATCAGCAGGTTCTGACCAGATCTGGAGAACCAGTAGTGGAAATTTTGAGTAGTTCGGAGAACCAGCCAATACCGCCTCTGACTGGCCCCACCAACCCCATCTCTTCTCTGCCTCCTGAGTCCCAACTGATCGGCTGGGTCTCCTTTGGTTGCCCTGCACAGGAGAACAGAGCTGGAAAGCAGGTTAGTGGGGTGGGGAGGGAAGGGGGATTTTGCAGCATCCTTCCCCTGCCACGCCTATCAAACCACACCCACCAAGCCACACCCACAGCACCAGTAGTAAAAATAATTTGAATCCCACCTCTGGGCAGTGGAGAAAGTCCAGCTTCGGCCGCATTCTGCACTCATCTTTGATTTCACATCTGTTTTGTGAAGCCGTTTGCAAAATAAACAACGGTCATTTATAAGAACTTATTTGCTCCGGCAGAAGTTTGGCAAAAGACTTGCAGATTCCTGCATGATTTGGGAGCTACTTTCAGGGTGGTAAACCGATCAGATGCCTTGGGTAAAACTTCCCAATCAATTCTGAACTCTGATCTATGTTTGAGAGGCAGTCAGGATGTCAAGAACGCATTACGCTCCCGGGCTGTTTTTGCAAAAGTTTCGTTGTTTTATCTGAGAGCTCATTGCAGAAATCTCTCAGGAAATGAGGTCCAGTGAAGTCTCTCTCAAGGAGGGCACACTTACATATACACCTTTTGTCATTTTTTCCCCATTGGAAGCTGAAGCAGGCCCATGTCTGTGGAGATTCTCAGTCCTCCAAGTCATGGTTGACCCAAAGGTACTTTCTGGGCTTTGTTTTTCCTTGAAGAGGTTTCTCTTCTCCTCCAAGCAGCTTCTTCAGTTCTGGTGGAGGATGGAAGTCAGTCAGATGAGAAGCAAAACATCTTCTAAGGAAAACCAGAAAGTCCAGGTGCCTCTTGGAAAATAAAAAGCACCTTTGGGATAACCTGCGAATGGTTAATCGATGCATCGACTTAAATGATCAAGGCTACCATGAAGGAATTTAGGCTGTGGGACCCAAGGCTGAGCTGGCCCCATGAAGATTTCAGTGTCAGGATTCCGGCAGTCACCCAGTTACTATCTTTGCAACACTGTTTATGGAATGCACTTTCAACTTCCAAGCTGCCACACTGCTCTTTCAAACTTCTTCCCCCCGCTCTCCCTTTCTGTTGGCAACTCTAAACAGACCATAGAAATATTTTTATGAGTTGACATTCAGCTCCTGTCCAGGATGTGGGCTGAAAATGTTTGCAGTGGTATGTATCATCCTGCTCTTTTCTTCGTGACCCGTCTTGCAAAGTGTTATGTATGTAGGTTTGAAGTCATTGGTTTAGTTTGAACTGTTCTTGTAAAATGTTGGAAGTGATTGGTTTAAAAAGTGCGGGAAAATCCTGCATTCTGATTGGCTGGCAACTGCGGCTGCTGGCTATAAGTAGCAGCCGCAGCCCAGCCAAGTGGGTTCGTTCTGAGCTGTAGTCACTAATAAACTAAGAGCTTGAAGCACTCCGTGTCTGTCTCTTCATGCAAACTTTAACACAAAGGCTTTGCAAAAAACAGGCCCATATCTTCCCTACTAGAGAAGCAATGCAGCCCAGGGTTGCATATACTTCTTGGTGTTCTCTGAGCTTGAAGGTTTCTCCTGCAGGTGTTTGGTGACCGGGCTTAGACAATCTCATCCGTGCACCCAAAAACTTCAAAAATTTTAGCAAGGGATTCTCTGCCCGGTTCAGGCAAGGATGATTAAGTGCAGACTTCTACCAGATAATGCAGCCACCATCGTTGGGAGGAAGCCAAAACACAGATAAGCTCCGACAAGAATAATACACGCTTTGCTTCCAGCACTGGGCCATGCGTTTGTCCTTTTAAACAGTCCTCCCAGCTGCAGCCCATGAAGGGGATCAGGGCCCCTTCCTCCCTCATAGACCACGCCACTCATGTTTCTCCCTTATCCTCTCCTCCCTGTGTGCCCTACGATGAAGAGGGGCTGGGCCTGGGTCTTCCTCGGACTGCCCAGCCGGCCTGTGCCCTTCCCCAGTTTCCTCCACAACCACCAGAGCCACACTCCCACTCCCTGTCGGCTGTTCCTCCTGTCCTTCGGAGTCAGTCTCCACCAGGGGCATGACAGGGGAGATACTGAGCTGCAGCGTGACGCTGCTAATTTTCCACCAGAGCAAGTTGCAGGGAAGAGGCTTCCCCAGATGGTAGGGGATGGAGCTCAGCCAAGGTGTCCACACCGGTTAGAATCAAGGGGTGGGCTGAAACGGGGAGCGCTCGGGGGTGACAAGGGAATCAAGATCTTCCCACCCGTGTAAGAGGCCTGAAGGCAGCTACAGATCTCCCCGTGTCAGCCTCACCAGGAAACCAGATGTTAAGTTGTGAATATTGCATTAGCCAGGCTGTGAAGAGAAAAATGTACGGAGATGATACGGGGATAATTAGCACGTTCTCTCCAATGCCTTGTACACTTTCTAATGGTTTTTTTTCTTTCCCCTCCACTTTTGGATTTAATTAAGGCCTCCGTGTATCTGAATGGCCAAAGTGAAGATTTTGACCTAGATTGCTGTGAACAAAGAGAGAGCTGGGGCCAGGGCTGACCGTTACATTTGCATCCGGTCTCTTTATTTATGAAATTTGATACTAATAGACCATGAGAATATTTATTAGCTCAGGGTTGAACTCTGTGTGTGGGGGTCCTTTGGTGCTCTCTGAGCTTGGCAACTTTTCTTCCAAACGTTTCATGACCCAACTAGGTAACACAATCAGGGCTAGCAGGCAGTGGGGTTGGTTATGCGGTTTATATTCAAATGGCTTGGCCTGTTAGTGTGGACAAGGTCCCTTCCAACTCTGTTAATCTGGTATCTGTTAAAAGGCATGTGGCAGGCAATCTGTATGGATAAACATCTTGGAAACATCAATAACCTTTGGAGTCCCAAAGGTGTGGGTTTTTTTTTCAAGAGACAACTGGACTTTTTTGGGGGGAAGGTGTTTCGCTTCTCCTCCAAGAATCCAGTCAGAGCTGAAGAAGTTTCTTGGAAGAGAAGTGAAACATCTTCAAAGAAAAAAAAACCAGAAAGTCCAGTTGCCTCTTGGGAAAAAAGCATCTTTGGGACAACCCTGACAATAACCTGGGAGCTTTGTGGTTCGCTGGCAGCCTGTGCAGATGGCAGCGGAATCAGACAGTGGTGAAGAACAGGGACCAGTCTGGGAGTCTGGGGAGGACTCGGACAAGGGCCCTGTGTCCGATGCAGAGATGGGGCCAGGACCATCTGGGAATGGAGTGCTGACTCCGAAGCCTTCAGAGTCTGGCAGCAGTGAGTCAGAGGAACAAGGCAAGCCTGTTCCCAGTGCGCGTGTGTGCAGAGCTGCTAGAAGGCGAGAGCAGCTGAAACAAAAGGGGCGACTTGGGAGTAAGGCTGGGAGGTGATTGCCCCTCCCATAAGGTATACAGGACAGGCAAAGGTGAAGAAACCTTTGCAGGAAGCAAAGTCGTTCGTTCGGTTCAGATTAATCCTTGAAGCTCTTTGTACTTCGGTTGGTTTTCTTTCTAGCTCACTTGACACTTCTGTTCTTGGCAGCACTTCACAGAAAAGAAAGGTGGGTGCTTATCTTGAGGGACTTTTTTGAGATTCATTTCCAACTAGGAATGAAAACAATTCCCAGCATTGCAATAAAATAAGGCTTGTTTTTTAAATAAGTGTGTGCGTAATTACAGTCTAGGGAGCCTTGGTGAGAACAATGGGAGCTTTGTGGTAGAGACGGTCGATCTTTTTGGCAAAGGGAATCAATTAGATGGATTGTTCTTCACGTAGCCGAAATGGGACCTGGGAGAAAACCAGTTTGGCCTCAAGAAAGCAAGCCACGAACCCGTCCCTCTAAGTAAGACACCCATTTTTAACCCATTTGAAGATCCAGTAGAAGTTGCCTCAGAAGATCTTTCTCAATTGGATGAGGTCCTGTCAATTGGCCTCTCTCTCAGCGCCTTCACCCAATTTGTTAGAAAGCATTAGAGAGAGTCATCTCTGCCGGTCAAATCCGTACAGAGCTGTTTGCTCGGCCTGCAACAGGAAGTCATATTGTGTTTACAAACGTTCCCAGGATCCATTAGTTAAATTCTCCCCATTGGGCATTTCTTTCAAACCCATCCGTGTTTTTGAAGGAGAGCCCCGATCGAATCTGACAGATTTCTGCCCAAGATGGACGTAAATTTCTCTTCGGAGGGACCGAGCACGCCAGAGCAAAAACTCCACGTCAAGCTGGGGAAGCCATTTTTTTTAACAATGTGTGGTAGATCAGCACTTTCTGATAATTTGATGCAGGTGGCAAGAGTTTTCTCCATCAGGTCTTGGAGGGTCTCGGAGTGGTTTGGCTTGATCTGCCTGCCTCAGCAACTGGACTTCTCTCTCTCTCTCTCTCTCTCTCTCTCTCTCTCTCTCTCTCTCTCTCTGCAGCTCCGGCTGCAGCTAATGGCTTGTCAAATCAATAACTGCAACTCCTCTCTCATAATTGAAGGGCCCCCTTTGGCAAAAAGTACACCTATATGCAGATTTTGCAACCTCTTGCGACGCTCCTCTGAACCGGGGATGAAAGAGGTGCTTAAACCTCCAACAAAGCTTCAGGCACATTCTACGTATTTGAGACAGCCGAGTTTCTAGCAGGCTTCGAGGCCTTCTGGAATTATGGCGGAAAGGTCGCAAGAGAAGTGAAGAATCAGAATTCAAAATCAGAATAGAGCTGGAAGGGACCTTGGAGGTCTTCTAGTCCAGCCCCCTGCCCAAGCAGGAGATCCTACACCATTTCAGACAAGTGGCTGTCCAGTCTCTTCTTAGAAACTAAAATAATTAACCAGTGGAATAACTTGCCTCCAAAAATTTGTGGGTGCTCCATCACTGGGGGTTTTCAAGAAGAGATTGGACAGGCGTTTTCCCCAGATAGTACGGGGTCTCCTGCTTGAACAAAAACCTCCAAGCTGCCTCCCAACTTCTCCATTATGTTTTTCTCCTTCTCCCCAAATCCTGCTGGGCAACATGACACTTCTAATTTTAGGAACCGGAGGGACAAAATGGCATCGGAACATGATGTCTCTCGGAGGCTGAAGCCCTTCCGTGCGCAGATGTCTCATTTGGAGAGGCGCTGAAGTCTCCGAAGATACGGAAAGTAGCCCATTCCGAAGCCAGGAGAAAAAGGGAAGCCATAATGTAGCTATAATCAGCAGCCTGCCTATAAGCATTCCGGCTTTGATTTAGTGGTTGGCTTTATTTTTGCATGCTTATTCTTGAGCGCATTCTTTGCATACAAATCAGGCATTCCAGGCAATCTGACTTTTAGACGGCATTAAAAAATAATAAGACAATTGGTCGCCTAAGCTGGCGTCTGGTGGGTTTCTCTGCACTTAAGATCAGGGGTGGGATTCAGCCGGTACGGGCCAGTTCTGGCGTACCGGTGGCGGAAATTTCAGCCAGTTCAGAAAACCGGCAAATACCACCTCTGACTGGCCCCACCCACCCACCCCTGCTCCTTCCCATCCTTTACTCCATTGATTCTTAGCTCAGCTGATTCACGCGTCAGAGCGAAATGCCGTGCCTCAGCTGAGCTAGACAACAGCTCAGGCGATCTTTGAGCGCCGCGCGCAAAGCCCGCAGAACCGGTAGTGCGCAATTTGGAATCCCACCACTGATCCCAACCAAAGTGAACACACTCGAAGACCTGCCAGAATCTCCGTGCAAAACGAGGACATCATTTCAACATCACTGAAGGCAAAACCAGTTCTAACTGTGCAAATCCATACAATTACAATATAGAATTCCCCCTGCCCCTCCATTAGTGCAGGTCACATTGTCCGATTGAGTGCCATTGTATTGTTATGAGAAAGAGTCTCTGCTTTTGGCCAACAACTGCAGATGTGACCTTGGTTCTCATGGCTCTACTCTTTGAAGTCCGGAGCCTGCATTCCTTCTCACCCTTCCCTCTCCCCATGTCCTTTGGGAAGTCTAGAAGCGATAATGGTTGCAACAGCATAAGCATGCTTCAAGCTTAACGTGTTGTTGTTGTTACTATTATTATTAATCTTACAGTTAGCAAGATATTCAGACTTGGCATTTTTGCCTACCTATCGAGTCCTTACCAAGGACCTGGGATAAGCAAATCTGGATGTTTTACGGTGTTACAGATATCATCGCAGGTTAGAAGCTGTTTCAAGTCAAGCTGCCTTCTGTAATTGACTGATGGCGATTCTGTCAATGCCAATGATGGTGTTCAAGGTGTGCTCCAGTTGTTTCAGGACTGCACCCAAGGCGCCTATTACTGTTGGTACTACTCTTGTACTTATTACTATTGGTACTGCCCTTGTTCCCTTTGACACAGTCATTCTATTTCTGTTTGTAGGTCTTTGTATTTTGTTATCTTCTCCAGTTCTTTCTCTTCCCTTCTGCTGTCTCCAGGCACTGCCACACCCACTCTCCAGACTTTTTTTTGTCTTTCTTATCCACAAGTTTGGTGTGTTATGTGGCAGGTGTCTGTCTGTTTGAATTCTAAAGTCCCAGAGCAATTTAACCTCTTCATTTTCTATGACTTTCTCTACTTTATGGTCCCATCAGTTCTTGCTTGCAGGCACATGATATTTCTTGCAGATCTTCCAATGCACCATTGTTGCTACTTTGTCATGCTGCTGCTGGTAGTCAGTCTGTGTGATCTTCTTGCAGAAAGCATTTTTGTCTATCGAGTCTTTGCCCAGGACCTGAGATTGTTACTAGTGTTAATATTAGTAATTAATTGTTCACCTTGCCTTGAAGGCCTGGCTGGAGATGATGGCTTTGGTCCATCAATTCAGCAGTTGAAGGAAAGCAGTGCACATTAGAACATTTATTTTGGGGGAGATGAAGGCCCATTGATGTGTTCTGCATAGGAGGACCCTATTCTGGTGAGGTCTTCATCTAACCCAGTCTCTAGAGGTCTCCAGACTACAAGTTCAAGAGTCCCCTGTGGCCCTCACCATGTTCAAAGGGCATCTGTTGTTCCTACTTGATTCTCATTGGCAAGAATTCTTCATTCTCCACATATGTTTCTCCTCATGAGTGACTTAGCTGGTGGGTCATAAGGTTGATGAAGTCAGTTCAGTCGACTTGGGGAAGCCATGGCTTAGTGCCAATGCAAACTCGGTTTGTTTTGAGCCTTGTTCTTCCCCAATTCTCTTTTGTTGGCTTTTAAGCAGAAAACGGAAGCTGAGAAGTTCCTGCTTGGCTGCAAAATGAGAAACGCAGTAATTGCAGTTGTGAAAGTGCATTTCATTTTCATTTGTTCTTCACAACAGGGCGGCCTTGAGTACCAGATAGCACAATTTGAAAATGAGGCACATTTCTTACTTTGTGCCTCATGAGAGATTTTTTTTAACTCAAGGGTTACATTTCCTAGGGACATTAGATTGTTAGTTGTGGCTTCCAATACTTCTGATTCGGTCTTGGGAATAATTGCAAAATCTGAAAAGTTAAAAGATAATTGCAAAGGAGGGAAGAGTGATTCCAAGCTAATTCTAAGGTCATTTTTTTTCTTGGGAAAATAAAGGTTTGCAGATACATACCGTGTTTCCCTGAAAATAAGACCGTCTCATATATTTTTTTGCCACCAAAAAAGGCACCAGGTCTTATTTTCGGGGGATGTCCTCCACTGACTAACCTCACTTGCGTGCATCGCCCCCGGCCTCCTTTTCACTTTCAGAGGCCTTCAGGAACTTCTTCTGCAGCCGGCAAGGCTTTCCCGAAGGCCTCTGCAGCTGATAACAGAGCTCAGGATCGATCCAGAGCTTTGTTATCAGCTACCAAGGCCATCAGGAAAGCCTTGCCTGCCTTGCTGGCTACAGAAGAACTGAGTTGGCAGGACAGGTGTCTGGGTGTGCGAGGCACAGCTACACCTGTCCAAAGGTAAGTAGTAGGGCAGCTCCACTACCCTTCCATCCCCACCCTATCTTAATTTTTACCCATCTATTCTGGAGTGAGCGGGATCTTAATTAGGGCTTATTTTGGGGGGTAGGGCTTATATTGGGTGCATGTGTAAGAATCAATCTAGGACTTATTTTCAGGGTAGGTCATATTTTTGGGGAAAACAGTGTGTATATATTGTGCCTAGAAGGGTGCAGCGGGCTTGGGAGGAAATGGATTTTCCACCTAATTTTGGGGATAAAAAGGGTTTTCCTCCATTGAGGTAATTGGTGACACCTGTGTTCTACCTTTGATAGTTACAGACAAGCAGTTGGAGGAGCAGAGAAATTTAACCGAGGCAAAATGCTAAGCTACACACTTGGGGAATGGCAGTCGAGTGAAGAAATATGGATCTTGGCAATCACACACACACACACACGCACACGCACAAATAGCAGGAGATTATAAATGAGTCAGCAGCGTGACAGGATTACTAAAAACAGGAATGCAAATTGAAGCCGCCTGAACCGGGGTATTGTTTTGACATGGCGAGGAGTCATCCTTCCTCTTTATTCATTTGACGGATGCCAACTAGTGGAGGTTGGGCAGGTTGGCAGCCGGGTGCTAGAAATGAAGGCCTATCAAGAGGAATGGAAAGTGCTTCCTTAAGGAGAAGACTTGATGGGGTTGATAGCAACCCTTCCAAGGCTGGGAAACGTCCCTCGAAGGTTAGGAGAAACATCTCAAGAGCTTCAGCAGTTGGGTTGTAGAGTCAGGGACCTGGAGGGTGGTGAACACCCTTCGTTGGGTTGGTGAGGCTGGAGTCTTCTCAAGGTTGCTTCCTTTGGGTTTCCATCACCTGAACCGTCTCTTCCACTGCAAGGGTTCCCCTCCGGTTCTCCTGTCTCAGGCCCTTGAGTTCTTCAATGGTTCTCAGGTTCCCTTTCATTCAGGCAGCCTCTTCTCCCTTCTGCTTTGACAGCAATTGAATCATCCCAACATCATCAAGTACTTGGATTCGTTTATTGAAGACAACGAACTGAACATTGTACTGGAGCTTGCAGATGCTGGTGACCTCTCTCAGATGATTAAGGTGAGATCAGCTTGAAGGTTTGGGATCCCCTCCCTCCCTCTACTTTTTCCTTCCTTCCTTCCTTCCTTCCTTCCTTCCTTCCTTCCTTCCTTCCTTCTCCTTCCTTCCCTGCCTTCCTCCCTGTCATTTCCATCTCCTTCCTTCCTTCCTCCTCTTTTCTTCTTTCCCTTCCTTCTTCCTTCTTTTAATTCACATCCTAGATATTTTTCATACTTTCCTTTCTTTCCTCTTTCCCTCCCTCCTTCCCTGTCATTTCCTTTCTTCCTCCTTCCCTGTCATTTCCTTCCTTCCTTCCTCCCTCCCTCCCTCCCTCCCTTCCATCCAAGCCAAAATGTTCAGAAGAAGTTACGAGCAGTTGGAAAACACATTTCCGTACTCGCCAAACCCAGGCCCTGTTTAGCTGGGGCCCTGTCACTCTCCTTATTTATGAGCATTATAAAACTGATGTAACTTTGGGGTTGCTAGCTATACTACCCACTGGAGAGCACGGGCTTTACTGTTAAATGTCAGGAAAATCTTTTTGGACATGACATTTAAGAAGATTGCTAATTGTGGTCTGGAGTCCTCTTCTATAGATACTTCAGCGAGAGCAAACCCTCAATTTTTCGTAAATAACGCCTAGACTGTCTTCTCTTCCAACAATGTCATGGGTTAGATTGTGTTTTGGATGCCTGTGTGGTCTTGAACCAGGCACAACTTTGAACCTCTTTGTTGGAAGGCTCCTGAAATAAATAAATAAATAGATAGATAGATAGATAGATAGATAGATAGATAGATAGATAGATAGATAGAGATAGATTAATAGATAGATAGATAGATAGATAGATAGATAGATAGATAGATAGATAGATATCCGTGAACCTCCCTCTGACATGGCTCTTTTTAGAGACACGAATAAAAACCACCAAGAATTGCATAGTGGCTTAACATTAAAATAGATACAGTGGAGATGGCTCTGTGGTTTGGCCCCAGTCATAAAAGAAGGAGTCTGTTTTTTAAAACATCTCAAAATAAAATACTAGGTGAATGAGTAGAATTGGCAAGGTCCCCTTATATAATAGACCACTCCTGCTTTCGCTAAAACTGAACAAACGTGTCCAAAAAAAACAGGTCCTTTCAATGATCTCGGATCCCTTAAATGGTAGATCCAGGTGTTCCAGCTTTTGATCCCATATCCACACATTTTAAAAGTACCAGTTGGGGAATTCTGGGAATTGAAGTCCACATATCTTAAAAGTGCCAGCTGGTGAATTCTGGGAGGTGAAGTCCACACACCTTAAAGGTGGCAAGGTTGGGAAACAGTGATGTCTAAACTTCACACTTCATTTTTAACCCAGTTTGGGATTTTTTTGGGGGGGGGGAAACCTCTGGAAAATAGCAGAGGGGCATGAGTAGGTCTGTAGCCTTGGCCAGCTCCATTGTTAGTGCTGGAGAAATGTATGTGTAACTTGGAAGCATGTTTATTCGTGCCACGCAAATCCACACTTTTTAAAGAGCGGAATTCTGGATTTTCCAGAGAGGATAGTATTTGGGGTGAAAGCCAACACAGGACAGACACACTGCGATTTGGTTAATTTGACACAAACCCCCCAAGATCCCCTTGTAACTGCGTTCTCCGGGATCTGGCACCATGTTTGCACGCTCCATCCAAGCCAGCAGAGTTCATCGGAGCAACCGGCTTGCTTGCAAACAGGCAGAGAAGATTCTTGGAGACGTTAACAACCGCCATGAATATCCAGGACTTGGTGGTGGTTGTTTTTCCTCACCCCCTCCTTCCCGCACACAAAAACACACTCGCATCCTTTGTTCCTCGGGCAAAGCTCGGCGGACGTTTGTTGTTTTCCGGCATTAAATATGTTCGGCGAGGTAATTAACGAGACGAAGGCTAATTATAACGGGTGTCCGTTAACGAAATGTCAAACCTATTGAAGCTTCGTTTCCATAATGCTGTTAATGAGCCCCTCATGCTGGGGGTCTGAAGGGGTTAAAATCTGGAACGGACCGAAATCCTTTTCCTGGTGGGACTTGGGCCCACAGGGAACTCTCTCTCTCTCTCGCACGCGGGAGTGCAAGTGCTGTTCCTTTCATCCGGTGTGTGTTTTTATTTCATTTGTCCTTTCTCTCTTTCTCTCTCTCTTTCTCTCTCTTTCTCCCTCTCTTTTTGTCTACTTCTCCCCCCCAGTATTTTAAGAAGCAGAAACGGCTCATCCCCGAACGCACCGTTTGGAAATATTTTGTGCAGTTGTGCAGCGCGGTGGAACACATGCATTCCCGCAGGGTGATGCACAGAGGTAACCTGAATTGCGCTGCTTTTTTAAAATTTTTATTTTGTGCAGAAGAACGGTTGCAGTGAGGAAGCCTCTGCCTTGCAGAATAATTAATGCTGACGTGCAGGTCTTCTCCTGCTTCTCCGGGGAGCGGGGCAGCGACGACGCGAATGGAGCGGCTCTTTCCTTGTCCCGTTGCAAAACACCCTGTCTTGAACCAAACACTACCAAAAATGAGTACGGAGATGAGTTTCCACCAGCCGTCGCGGGCCCCAAAAAACCCCTCAGGATCAGCGCCCCGCCTCTCCTTGGCATAGAGTGTGTGTGTGTGTGTGTATATAGGGGGTGTGTCGAGTTTTTTTTTTTAATTGCATTTATATGCCGCCCTTCTCCGAGACTCAGGGCAGCTTACAATTTTTGGGATACAACCCAGTGTGCTCAGCAATAGCCTTCATTCCATTGTATATGCCTGCTTATTACTAAGCGGCATTTTTACAAAGTCAGCTAATTGCCCCCAACAATCTTGGGTCCTCAATTTACCTACCCCGAGCGGATGGAAGGCTGAGTCAACCTTGAGCCTGGTGGGATTCGAGCCTGCACTAATTGCAGGCAGCTGGACTTAAGTGCTAGGCATTTAACAGCCTGAGCCACCAAGGCCCCATTTGGGGCCTTGAGTTATGGGGCAGCAGGGAGCCGCGACCTCCTCTTTCTCTTTGGAGGGGGGTCTTTGAGGCTTTAGACCCCCCAGGAAAAAGAGAGATTTCGGGAAGATAACGAGTGCCAGCAAAGCTCTTCATTGTCCTTCTGATGTTCTCGGAATTAAGTAGAGGGTTTAATATTCTGTGCAGAGACGATTTCAGGTTTCCGGAAAAGTTGAAAGGCCGGGGTGGGGAGATAAAAGCGGTCTTTTATATGCATTTTAACGCTTGATGGTCTCGCCGTTTTCAGCCATCAAGTTCTGCATTTCGCCGGGAAGTTTTTCATGGCTTAGTGGCAAGATGGGCTGTCATCTAAGTATAATAAATCAATAAAATGAATAAACCTTTCGTGACAGCCTGGAAAAGAGGCTAAGAAGGGCCTGTTTTAAATCAAATCACCCCCTCCCTACCCATGGGGTAAGTCGATCGCTAGAGAAGGATCGGAAGGGATCCAGAAATCTCTTTCTCGACCTCTGATTTCTCTCTCTCTCTCTCTCTCTCTCTCTCCCCAGACATCAAACCAGCCAATGTGTTCATCACAGCTACTGGAGTCGTGAAGTTGGGAGACCTCGGCCTGGGCCGCTTCTTCAGCTCTAAAACCACTGCTGCACATTCCTTAGGTAAAGCGGGGAGACCTCCCCGCCCCCCCAAAAAACCACCTGGTTCGGCCTGCATTGTGGGTAGCCCTCACTTAGCAGTTCCCTTCCCTCTTCTTCCTTCTCTTTCCTCTTCTTCTTCCTCCCTTCTCCCTTCTTTTTCATTTTCCCTTCTTTCTTCCTTCTCCCTTCTTCCATCTCTTTTCTCTTTCCTCTTCTCCTTTTTCTTCCTTCTTCCTTTTCTTTCCTCTTCCTTCTTCCTTCTCCTTTCTCTTCTCCCTTCTTTTTCATTTTCCCTTGTTCCTTCTCCCTTCTCTTTCCCTCTCCCATCTCCTTTCTCCCTTCTCTTCTCTGTTCCCTCATCCTTCTTCCTTCTCCATCCTCCTCTCCCCTTTCCCTTCTTCTTTTTCTCTTCCTTCCTCTTTCTCCCTTCTCCCTTCTCTTCTCTTCTCTTCTCACTTTTAACAGTCTCAGTGGGCTTTCACCCTTCTGCATCAATTTGCCCTCAGGGAGATCAGCTAGTCCCACCCCAACCTCCTGTTGCAAACCCAAACAAGAGGGGGAAAGAGGGCAACAACAGCTTCTCTCACCCATGGCTCGGCAGGCTAGAGTTCGAAATAATCTTGAAACTCCTGCCTGAAAACAACACCATTTTTCATTTCACCTGCGGCAGGTAGAGGTCTGGCTGGGTTGCCAAGAGTCATTTGATGGTGGGGAAGCCAAGGGGTAAAATGTAATTGATCACAACTACCAAGGAAGCGAAAAAAGGAGTGACAAGGCAAGGCCTGTACCTGATTTTTCTGAGCTGGGGAGCTAAGTAGGGTCAAGGTATGCAGTGGGAGGCTGATACCATGACAAAACGTCCTACAAAATTCAGCGTCTGCAGGCCAGAAGCAATGCACCACATCCCCATTGCTGATCAGCAACTTCAGGGTTTCCGTAAGACCAGGGGAGACAGGATAGCCATCTTCCAATATTTGAGGGGCTGCCACAGAGAGGAGGGGGTTCAGCTATTTTCTAAAGCGCCCAAAGGCCAGGCAAGGAATAATGGATGGAAACTGATCCAGGAGAGATTCAACCTGGAAATAAGGTTGACAGTGAGAACAATCAACCAATAGAACAGCTTGTCTTCAGAAGTTGTGGGAGCACCATCGCTTGAGACTTTCAAGAAGAGATTGGACTCCCATCTGTCAGAAATGGTGTATGATCTCCTGCTTGGGCAGGGGGTTGGACTAGATGACCTACAAGGTCCCTTCCAAACTCTGATTATCTCTTATCTGTAAAATCACCTGCAAATCGGCCAGAAGATTCTTCACCATGATGGATGCAAAGCTTGTTTTGTGCAACACTCTGATTCCCTTCCCTTTCGTGGCCGCCCTTAACAACAGAGCCGAAATTCACCTTTCAGGTGAAGGGGAAGATCTGCGATCCATGCAAAAGAGAGATCAGCCAATGCCCCGGGGGTGTTGGGAGGACAAACCTCAAAAAAAACCCTTCTTTTGGTGCTGGGGAAAGCCACTCTGGATAGTCTAAATCGAGGGGGAAAAAAACCAAAAAGTGCCCAGGTTGGCTCTCGCGATGGGAGCCCCCTGGGCTGCTTTACCCCCCTTTTTAAAAAGTACCCCTTTTTTCCTTCCCCCCCAAAAATCCACTGCTTTCCACCTGTGCCATCTCCACTCAGCTTTTGCATCCTTTTCCCGGCGGCGTATTCTCGCCGGATCAGTTTTTTTTAATCTGGAATTCTTTGCGGTTCGATCACCAGCAACAGGCACCGCATCCATGGCCTGATTCTGTGTGTGATCCTGGCTCCTTTCTATTTTCCCGGTTGCCTCGGCAACCGCCCTGAACTCTTAAGTACCGAAGGCTTGGCAACCCGTGCGCAGAGCACTGGAGCTTATGCAAATAAATGCACCTGGTTTTATTATTTTTTCCCCCCCTTTTCCTCCCTCCCTCCCTCCCTCTTCCTCCTCCGTATTTGCCAACATCAAACCGGCATAAAAGGGCATTAGGCAGTGCCACAACTTGTCTGACAGTTATACTTCCAGCTCCGGCAGGGCAGACGCCTCCGTGTCAGAAACAGAAGCCGTAATTAGAGCAAGGAAGAGGATGTACGTCAAACACATTACCTGCCGGCGGATCAAATTTGTCAGGAAGGATCGCATACATAAAAATTAAGTGACAGGACATGCCGGGGTAATGAAAGAAAAAAAAATGGAAGGTTTGCCGGCGTGTTCTTCACCGGAGATGGCTCGGCACGGCACGGCAAATTACGCAGGCGGCTTGTGTGCCACCTGCCTTCACTTCAGGGGTGAGGCCCGGCTTCAGCCCAAAGCTGGCAGGAGAAACTCCGAAAGCCTTGTCAACTCCAGAGCTTGGAATCGTTAGAATAGAGTAGAGCTGGAAGGGACCTTGGAGGTCTTCTAGTCCAGCCCCCTGCTCAAGCAGGGGAATCTATACCAACTCAAGACAAGTGACACGTGAGAAGCGAGCCTCTACAGGTGTTCCGATTGATCGGGTTTTGATCACCAGGCCGAAAACGTCAGGTTTCCCCACCCCGCCCCTGGAAAGAACAGACGATGTCGTGGCCTTTGGGGGCGACGTCGTCAGATTGCAGCATTACGTTGTTGTCCCCCCTCCCCAGTCTTTTTCTAAATCTAAGCTGGCTTTGTCCCAGGCCAAAAGGGGGGGGAATTCAGGTTTTCCCAAGGACAAACACAGGATGTCGTGCCCTTTGGGGGCGACGTGGTTGGAATGCAGCATTATGTCATGCCTCAGTCTTTTCTCGGCCCCTAGCTGGCCCTGTGCCAGGCAGAAAGGCAAAAGATTCAGGCCACGTCATTGGAATGCAGCATCTGTGTCGCTCTAGTCTTTGCTCATCCCCTAACTGGCATTGCTGGCAGGCAAAAAGGCAGAAAAGTCAGGTTTTCCCAAGAATGAACACAGGATGTCGTGCACTTTGGGGTCGATGCTGTTGGAATGCAGCATTACATGGTCCCCCAGTCTTTCCTTAAAGCCAAGCTTGCAGATTCTAATTTCCTTGTCTTGGCTTGTCTGTTACAGTGGGAACACCTTATTATATGTCCCCGGAAAGAATACATGAAAATGGCTATAATTTTAAATCAGATATCTGGTCTTTGGGCTGTTTACTGTACGAGGTAAGTCTCTTGTTACTGCTTTTCTGTAATATGGAACCAGAGATATAAAGAGACTAGTACTCAACTTACAACTGTGGTGTATCCTACCTACCATGGTCATAAGTTATGATAGTCATAAAATGAGGTCACCTGGATGGCCGGTCCAATTTTACAACCTTTTTTCAGTGGCTTTTTCATCTATCTTGAGTCAATACCCCTGTGCACTTTACAATTCGATACAGAAAGAAATATATTACTATTCAAAATAACTCTCTGTGGTTTACAATTCAATACAGGGGGAATATATATTGCAATTAAAAACAGCAAAAGCATTTTAAATGTTTTAAAATAATTAAAAGCACTAAAAACACTGAGAACATCCAGGTTAAATATGCACTACCAGTTAGCAATTCAACCAGATAATATGTATGTTTTAACATCCAGCGCTGGGCATTTTTTACAATTTATTTGAATTTTCAGCAGGTAAAAAAGCAATAATATTCCTTCCACAGCTATAAGTTTATCACTGGCTTCAATTCCTATAGCTTCTGTGTGTGTGTGTGTGTATTTAAAACAAAAATACTACAAAAGTCCCAATTAAATAACACAATAAGAAACAATAAAAATGCTACAAAAGTCCCAATTAAATAACACAATAAGAAACAATAAATATACTACAAAAGTTCCAATTAAATAACACATAAGATAACATGACCAGTTAGCTGTACAGCCAGCAAACAGGCCCCTTCACACATTCATCACTTGTTCAGAATTGTTTCGACATTTCATAAGAGATCTATACATACAGGTAGTCCTTGACTTACGACAAAGCCCAAAATTTATGTTGCCAAGTGAGACGTTTGTTAAGTGTAATTTGGCCTCCTCCTACGACTTTTCTTGCCAGAGTTGTTAAGTGAATCACTGCATTTGCTAAATTAGTAACTCGGCCATTAAGTGAATCGGGATTCCCCATTGGCTTGGCTTGACGCTGTGACCATCATAAATATGAGCCAGGGGCCAGGCATTTAAATTCTGATCACGTGATCATAGGAATACTGCAACTGGTCGTAAGAGTGAAAAACAGCCATAAGCCGCTTCTTTCAGCTGCGTTTGTCACTTCGAACAGTCACTAAATGAACCATTTTAAGTCAAGGACTATCTGTATTTCTTTTTTTTTTTAAAGGAAGGGCTCAGCTCCGAATACGCCACCTTGAAAGAGTGCGACTTAAACCACGTTAGGGTTTCATGGAAAGATTGCAGCTCTGTGAGGCTGTTGGAATCCGAGCAGAGATTTCTGCAAGCAAACATCCATTCATTCCTGTGTGTGAGGACCCAAAGGGGCGTGGCACAAAGGCAACCTAGTCAGATAATCAGTAGGAGTCCCTTTATTAGCTCCAACTTTGCCCCCAAAAGTTACCTTCTGGCTGGAGAAAAACTCTCCCAGGAGCAGCCTTTGGCTGCAGAGAATCAAGTCCAAAACGTGGTCAACAAAAACTGTAACTATAAGTCCAATCAAGGCAAAATGAGGTAATTAGTCCGGCAGGGCAGGAGAAGGAATTTCAGATGTGAAGGCACAGCAGTAATTCAACTCAGTTGAGAGGATATCAGGAACACAGATAACCAAAGTCAACACAAGATAAGCTCATGTTTGCTCCCAGTAGATGGCACACTCAGCTTGCATCTCTTTTAAACTCTCATTCCCAGGTGTGGCTAATGAAGGGAATCAGGGCCCTTTCCTCCCCCATAAGCCATGCAACCCATGTTGCTCTCTTTTCCGTTCTTCCCTGCGTGCTCTAGGATGAAGAGGGAGTGGGCCTGGGTCTTCATCTGAACACCCTCTCCCTTGTTCTACCTCCCCCCTGCTCTGCCCAACTGGACTTTGCCCTTCCCCAGTTTCCTCCATCACCAACAGAGCCACACTCCCACTCCCTGTCAGCTGTTTGTCTTCCTCCTCAGATTCAGACTCTGACAGGGGCGCGACACCGTTGTTCTTCAGCAGATTCTTTCTGATAAATCTTAAATTTTGGACAAATGTCTCTTTCGGTCCCAAAATATGCTTGCCTTTTTTTTTCCTGCCGGCGCATGGAATTTGGACAAAGGATGACAGATCTGTCCGGTGGGGGGAGGTGTTAAAAAAACTGCAGACCTTTTCATGCTGGCTTTTGAGAAGGTCTCCATTGGTAAAAGCGATGCTTGATTGTAGACAGAACTCCCAGGTGTCACAAACGCTTGTTTAACAAGGCAGTGTGATTGCCATTTGTGCAGTTTTCAGGCCCGATCACCCAGCGGTTCAATAGGGGCTGATTAATTTGTTGGTGATACACCAAAGCATCACGACGGCTTGAGCGAGGAGGTGAAGTATTGGAGGAGAGAAGTCGATAAGACAAAATCAATGTGATGCGGCGGTTGGGATTCAGGGGAGAGAGTCACAGCGTGGCTTTAATGGTCTTCTACTCACCTGGGGACAGGTACCAGCCCTGAGGTTTTTTCTTCTCCAGACCTGACCAAAGCCAGTTGTAGGTTTCTCCTAATGTGGCCAGGGTTATCTCTCTGTTCTGACCAAGGATTCCTGATACCATAATTAAGGACACGCTTAGTCCAAACAACTCTTGTTTTATTTCAGCGCTGGGAATTATGTTCATTCCCAGCCCGTAATGAGTCCCAAACAGTCCCTTGAGATAAGCACCCACCTTTCTCTCCTTTGAATGGCTGCCAACAACTAAAGGGCCACATTAACTATAAAAAAACAAAGTACAAAGTCCACACACAGCTTCAAGGTTTAATCCGAACAGAGCAAATGACTTTGCTTCCTGCAAAGGTTTCTCTACCTTTGCCTGCCCTTTATACCTTATGAGAGGGGCAATCACCTCCCAGCCTTACTCCCGAGTCGCCCCTTTTGTCTTAGCTGCTCTCGCCTTCTATCAGCTCTGTGCATGCTTTTCCCTTTTCCCAGTGAGGTCATCACTTCAAATGGTCACTAAACAAAGTGTTGTAAATCAAAGATTATCTGCACATTTGAAGTCCGGTCCAGCCCCCCAATGCTCTCTTCTCGCCCTTGGAAACTGCAATCTGGCTTTTTAAAGAGCAGAAGAAGCATCATCATCGTCTCTGGCAGGGAGAAAATTTATTTTCCTTGTCCTGTTTTCTCGTTCTTTTCCCTCCCTCCCTGCTAGACGAGACCGATAAACCAGAGAGATAATTTTTTTTTGTCTGCAGATCGCTGGGAGGCAGGCGTGCCAGTCAGAATTCACTTCCTTATTATTATTATTTCAACCTGGAGGGTGTGCAGGCACGATTTCAAATTATGCCACCTTATCTTGACATTTTGCGGGGCCTCACGTTGATGTACGAGGAGGCATCTGATCAAAATGGGTGTGTGTGTGTGTGTGTGCTCTGTGGCAAGAGATCAAGAGATCTTAGTTAAAAAGAAGGAAGGAAGGAAAGAATAGCTGGGAGCGCCAACAGCTTTCCTGATTCTTAACTAGGCGATCCTGTTTGCCAGCAGAGAGCGGCTTGAGGGTGAAAGGATCTGGCAGGGCTTCTCTGATGATCCTCACTCAAATTTCAGATCAAGAATGTGGTTGTGGGGGGGTCTGTACCCAGGTCCCCAGAGAGATGCGGTGGCTCAGTGGCTAAGACGCACAGCTTGTCGATCAGAAAGGTCGGCGGTTCAAATCCCTAGTGACGCATCATGGAGTGAGTTCCCGTTCCTCGTCCCAGCTTCTGCCAATCTAGCAGTTCGAAAGCTACCGGGTCCCGAAATCCCCATTTATGACCTTCTGATAAGCCAGGGGAAAGCCACTTAACAACCTGGTTACTAACTTACCATTTGCAGCGATTCAGTTAAAAGGATCAATCTCATTTAACAAAACATTGTGGGCTCCATTACAGTCATATGTTGAGTGCATTTTCCTGCTTCGATCTCTTGATTTTGTGTCAAAGGGGCATCAGCAACATTGGTTGGGGCTGAAAGGGTTCTAATGTAGATCCCAGCAAGGGGCGGGATCCATTCCTGCCAGCCTTCAAAAGGGTAGAGATTTTGTTAGCCAAATGTCCGAACCAAACCGCTTCTTGATCTGGCCACCGTTTGCTTGGACGGAAGCGAGCTTTCATGGACGCCTCCTCCCGAGGTCTCTTCTGCGTCCCTCACTCTTCAAACCCTTTCGTTTTAGATGGCAGCTCTCCAGAGCCCCTTCTACGGCGATAAAATGAACCTTTTCTCCCTTTGTCAGAAGATCGAGCAGTGTGATTACCCACCTCTGCCAACTGAACATTACTCCGAGAAGGTAAGGTCCTGGCCGAGGGGCAGAACTTCTGCTCTGACCAAGGCTTCCCAAAATCGTGAAGCAAAACCCCTTTTATTTAGGCTAAAGTGAATTCCTCTCATTCACACCCAGCAAAGTCCTGGCAAACCGTCTTTCAAGAGTGATTTACACTTAACAGTATTTTATCAGGCTTGGAGAGTTCCCAGGCCAATAGCTTCCAAATGCCACACTGTAGCAGAAAATACTTGGCAAGGAGTCAGGAACAAATCTTCACCCTCATTAAATGAACTAAATGTCTCCTGTAAACTCCACTCCCCTTTTGCTCCTCTTTGGGAGGGGCCATTCACCGTTCACCTATGCCTTTAATCCCGAGTCGATCCTTGTTCCTTAACTGTTCCCTTCTCCTGGCAGCTCTGTGCACGTGCACTTCGGGAACAGGCTCCAGCTGCTCTTCTGCCCCACTGATCTCCAACTCCGAAGGCAGCTGATAACTGTCGGACAGCCCTGGCCCCATCTCTGTCTCTGATGCAGAGCCCTCGTCCCCCAGACTCCAGGACTGGCCCGTGCTCCTCCCCAACCTCCTCACTGTCCAAATCTGTTGCCAGCTCCTCTGGCCGCTGGTGGGCCATAACAACTTCTGCCTGCTACCAAAGCCTCGATGGGGAGGAGGGAAGAGAAGCCAGGAAAAAAAAAAACAACTTGAGCTTTTCGGATTCCCAAGCTGGGCGGGTAGCCTTTGAAACAGGAGGGTGTGAAGATGCCAGGGAGAGAAGGAGGGTATGGGGGCTTCCTGGCTTGGGTTCCTTCCCCAGGTGTGTTGCCTAGCATGGCTGGCTCCAGCCGCGGTCCAGGGCGTTTTGACATCTAACATAACCTCATTAAGTTTTTGAATCGTTTCAAGGCAGGAATGGCTTTTAAGGGAGTTCAAAGAGCCAGCTTTGCTTGATCTTAATCGCTTGTGAAATGTACCAGGTGAAAAGGGAAGCAGGAGGAGGGCATTACTTGGGAGTTGGCTGTCTGTCTGGTTCTCTTCTGTGCCCAGCCAAAATAAACAATAAAAACAGAACCTGTTTAGACTTGACAAGCCAAGCAGTTGAGATGGCTGCATGAATGCAGGGGCGTCCTTCTCAGCACCCTACACCCACAGATCCTCTCGGAGAGGCCCTAGCCTGTTGGGAAAAGCAGGATCTGTGAGGGCAGCTGGCGCAGGGTCCAGGTTGTCTCTGGAGAAAAGCCGGAAAAGAAGGGCTCCACTTATTCTCCAAAGCACCAGAGGGCAGCACAGGAAACAATGCTTGGAAACTGATCAGAGAGAGAAGCAACCCAGAACTAAGGAGAAACGCCCTAGCAGTGAGGACAATGAACCAGTGGAACGGCGTGCCACAAGAAGCTGGAGGTGCTCCATCACTGGAGGTTTTTAAGAAGAGGTTGGATAATCATTTGTCTGAAATGGTACAGGGTCTCCTGCTTGAGCAGGGGGCTGGACTAGAAGACCTCCAGGGCCCCTTCCAGCTCATTCTATTCCATTCAGGTAGAGTAGAATAGACAGGAGGGGAGGGGAGGAACACAATGCAATGGAATGGAATGGAACAGAATATGGTATGGGGTAGGGTAGGGTAGGGTACAATAGAGTAGAGTGGAATGGAATGGAATAGAATAGAATAGAATAGAATAGAATAGAATCTGGCAGGGACCTTGGAGGTCTTCTAGTCCAGCCCCCTGCTCAACAGGAGACGACCGTATACAATTCCAGACAAGTGGCTGTCCACAGTCTCTTCTTCAAAGCCTCCAGTGATGGAGTGCCCACAACTTCTGGTGGCAAGCCATTCCACTGGTTAATTGTCCTCAAATCAGTTGACCCCTTCCTCTTCTTTGTGGCAGCCCCTCAAATACTGCAATGCTCCTATCATGTCACCCCCAGTTCTTCTTTTCTTTAAACTAGCCAAACCCCAAACCTGCTGCCATTCTTCAAACATTTGAGTCTCCAGGCCTTTGATCCTCTTAGCTTGCTCTTCTTTGCACTTCCCCCCCTCCCCCAAAGTCTCAACCTCTTGTTTGCAACAGGGTGACCAAAATCGCGGTGGCCTTACTAGGGTTTTATAAAGCGGTACTGATCCTTCAGTGATCTTGATTCAAGGCCTTCAAATCCATGCAATTTGAGCCTAGGTGTAGGACAAGGCACCAGGTTGAACCTCTGATACAGCTCCATCTGAATGGCCCTGGGCCAGGCCTCTCTCCCTCCAGCCCTCAGCCCTCCTGGGCTATTGATCTCTGCCTGGAAATCATTGTCCGATCCACCAGGCCTGGATGTGGGACAGCCATCCTCCTAATTACCGATGAAATAATTACCTCTCTGGCTGCTGAGTGTGGGGGAGAGATAGAAGATCAAGAGTCCACGGCTGTTTTTCCTCGGTGCCACAGGGTATAACGTGCCGCTTCCCAGGGCTTGTAATTAAAAGCTCCCAGCCTTTCAAGTGCAAAATGAAAAGAGCCAGAGGGGCTGGCGGTTCTCCGCTGATTAGGCGAGCAAAGGAGCAAGTAGGTCACCACGGGGCAGGTTGTCCATCTCAAGGAGCTTCCCAGGCCAGAAGCAAACTTCGTTTTGCAGGAAGGAGTTTTCAGGAGAACAAGTTGGCTCCGTCAGAAGATGCTGGGGAAACATCTCTCTCTCTCCTTCTTCTGACCATCCCACCGCAGGGCTCCAGTCCAGTAACTATCTGGGAAATGGCCCAAGATAGTCCCGTTGTTGAATCCTGCCAGAAGAGCCAGCCAAGCAAGCATTCCTTGGGTTGAAGAACCTCTGTTGGGTATTTTCCAAGCATTCCAGGCTCCCTCCTGGAAATTCTCATAGATAGATAGATAGATA
Organism: Naja naja; assembly: GCA_009733165.1. Lineage (NCBI taxonomy): Eukaryota > Metazoa > Chordata > Lepidosauria > Squamata > Elapidae > Naja > Naja naja. Next base: position 1,538,547 of record CM019157.1, read on the forward strand.
GATAGATAGATAGATAGATAGATAGATAGACAGACAGACAGACAGACAGACAGACAGACAGACAGACAGACAGACAGACACTGTAGATAGATAGATAGATAGATAGATAGATAGATAGATAGATAGATAGATAGATATGATAGATAGATGAGATAGATAGATAGATGATAGATAGATAGATAGATAGATAGATAGATAGATGAGAGAGAGAGATGATTAGAGGTAGGTAGGTAGGTAGATAAATAAGATAGATAAATAGACCATAGAGATATATAGATGAGAGAGAGATGATAAATCAGATGGGTAGGTAGTTAGATGATAGAGATATAGATGGGAGAGAGATGATGGAGGGAGGGAGAGAGAGAGAGAGGGTGGGAGAATTTGCCTCTGGTGCAGAAGCTCACCGTGTACATCTAAGCAACAAGTGATCAATCATGATCATAATCATAAAATACAATCATAAATCACAAGAGACAACACTTGGTGATAGTCATCCAGTACTAAATAAATCAACATAAATCGTACGTTCTAAACAATGAAGTGATAGTCATAAGAAGCTAAGGAAATAGGTAATAGGAAAGGTGAGAAGAAGAATAGTAACACAGCCCTACTAGGTGGTTTGACATCCCAGGGCACAAAGCAGTGTGGAGAGGATTAATTGTTTAGCAGGGTGATGGTGTTGGGAGGAGGGAATTGCTAGTTGTTTTCGGGCAATCCCCTATGGCGTTGTCTTGAGGGAAGAAGTTGAAAGAGTTTATGTCCAGGATGTGAGGCGTCTGTAGAGACTTTCACAGCCCTCTTTTTGATTCATGCAGTCCTCAATGGAAGGCAGGGGGGTTGCAAATGGTTTTTTTCCTACAGTCCTAACTATCTGTTGAAGTCTGTGTCCTATGAGGCTGCTGTGCCAAACCAGACAGTTAACAGAGGTGCAACTGACAGACTCAATCGTTCCTGGGAAAAGTGCAGAGAAGAGCAACATACGATGAACGGTTGCAGGAACTGGGCATGGCTAGTGTAGGGAAGAGAAGGACCAGGGGAGACAGGAGAGCAGCCTTCCAATGTTTGAGGGGCTGCCACAGAGAGGAGGAAGGGGTCAAGCTATTTTCCTGAAGGCCAGACAAGGAATCATGGATGGAAGCTGAACAAGGAGAGATTCAACCTGGAAATAAGGAGGAATTTTCTGACAGGGAGAACAATCAACCCCTGGAACAGAAGAAGTTGCCTTCAGAAGTTGTGGGAGCTTCATCACTGGAGGCTTTCAAGAAGAGACTGGACTGCCATTTGTCAGAAATGATGCAGGGTCTCCTGCTTGGAAGGGGTTGGACTGGATGACCTACAAGGTCCCTTCCAACTCCATTAGTCTGTTAATCCTTTGTTGAACTGTATCAGTGGCTCCTTGGGCAGTCTTGAGCTTTCTGGATTGACGCAGGAAGAACATTCTTTGTTGTGCTTTTTTTTGATGTTCAGTGTCCATGTTAAGCCTCAAGATATTATAGAGCCCAGAAACGTTAAGGTCTCTATACCGTTGATTGTAGCGTTGTTGTGGCTCCCCCCCCACATCTGGATGGCCAGTTGTGCAAGTTGTGTGTGTGTTCACCCCCACCCCCCTTTCCTCTTTCTTTCCTCAACAGCTGCGGGAGCTGGTCAGCATGTGTATCTACTCAGATCCAGACCAGAGGCCCGATATCGGTTACGTGCACCAGTTAGCGAAACAGATGCACCTCAGGACGTCCAGCACTTGAAGTGTGGCTCCCTTGAAGTCCGGCAAGGAGAACCGTTTACCCGGCTTAGTCTTACTTAACTTCTGTCTTCAGACGAAACCAAAGCGGTGCCTCACCGAACTCAGAAGCGGCTTTTTGAGTTGAGTTGAGCCTTCTTTAAAGGAAGAAGACCTTCCGTGATTTCTGTACAGGTGCCCGGCAGGTGGATCTCATCCCAGCCCCACATGGCTGGGCGATAAAAACAGCGGCCCAGCATGAGTTGCTTCTTCCGAAACCGGATTATAACATGTTACCGATGTAGATCTCGTGGCTTTTTATTTTTATTTTTGGTTTTGTTTTTGTTTTTTTTAAAAAGATCTTTTCTTCAAACTTTGTTTGCGTGTAATCTAAAGTTAGGCTTTGTAACCAAGGGTTTTCTGGTTGGTGTATTTTTTCTTTTCTTCTGTTTTTTTTTTGGACATATCCCTCGTATCTTTTTAACTAATGTGAAATATTGGGAAGATGAATTCCTTTGGGGCAAAATCGCCTCGATCCTAACATTAAGAATTGCAATAGATTTATTATTTTTTTCAGAGGGGCGGGGAGGGAAGGAGGGAGGGGGTGTTATGTGTACAACTGCTACTTCGCTTCTTCTAGCAGTGGTTATATTAGCAAGTTCAGATTTTAAGTTTATTTTTTTTCTAAACAAAGAAAGAACATCTGACCTGCTTTTTAAATTTCCTTTGTATTTCCTTCCGTTGCAAGAAAGCGGTAATGGAGAAGTAGAGGAGGAAGCTGAATTTTCCCTTCTTTTTTCTTTTTTCTCCTTTTTCAACCAACCTCAGAATGATTTATTTTGCAGGGTGGGTTGTCAACTCTGGCTGCTCAGACCAGGGTGGGCTTTGCAAACCAAAGGAACGTCGTGTTTTGTCACATTTTTTTTTCCTGGTTCGAGATCGCCCTGGTGACTCCGTAGCCCGAATGAGCGAGTCCGACTACAGGCGCTGGGTACCATTCTGTAAAAGCCCATCTGTAGCCCAGGGTTGAGCCCCCAAAATTCAGGGCACGCCCCCTCCCCACCAAACGGGCCTCGAAAACCAGGTAAGTCTGGAGGAAAACGGCTTTCAATTCCCGATCGCCTGCATTTTTACTGTGAAAACTCATTTACCAATGTGAATACTTTTTAAACAAGTTGATCTGAAGGAAAATAATAATAGTAATAATAATAATAATCCAGACTTAAGCATTCTGGAGATGGAAGGCTTAAGTTTTTTATTATTATTGGACGGAGGCCACTACCGGTTCCTTAATTCGGGGATCGCCATCTCTTGCAACCAGGATTTTCAGGAGAGGAAGGGATGGTCACAAGTTTCTCTCTGCTGGGCGCTTTTTAGAGGAGGAAGAAACAGTGAAAAAAATAAAATTTATTTTTCCTGGAAAGAAGATTGAAGAGACAGCTCCTATACCGGCAGGGTTTTTGCATCTCCAAGTGTCTTTGAAAAAGCAAATTAAGTCACCGGTTTGGAACAGAGGATTTTTAAGAAGGGCTGCCAAACGGTGAGGCTGGGGAGGTAGAATGTGGGGGGTGACCAGAGGCCCAGGATATAAAAAAATTTCTCGTGAAGACCCTGCCACTGGCTCCCAACTTGCTGAAGCTTTCTCTTCCCTTCTGCCACAAACTTTCCACCGCTCTGCAGGTGTTTTTTGGGGGGTGGGTGGGTTGGGAACGCTGCCTAGTCTTGGGGGATGGAAGGGGGGCGGTGTAACAACTTTGAAAAAGTTTTGGGCTGTCGGGGGATTTTGGAAAGAAAAATTGCTCGGCTCCACCTGACTGCGCTCTCTCTGTCTCTCTCTCGTGCGCCCGTTTTAAGGCCTCCTCTTCGGGCTTAAGTCGTCGTCCTTTTCACAAAGGAAAAACCCCCAAAGAACTGTGCATTTTTAGGCAAGATTTAGAGCGATTTACCAAATAAAAGTTTCCTTTGTAAAAAGAAAAGGAGTCTTCAGCACTGAGTTTTGGCGTCGAGGGGCTTCAAAAGTAGCACGCCGTTCAACATTCAGCGGGAGGGCGTGGTTAAATCCGGGCAGTCTCTGACTTGCAACCACAACGGACACTGAATTTTACACGGCTAAGCGAAGAGGGTGGTTAAGGCAGCTTTTCGCCCCACCCCCCCCCTTACGACTTTTCTTGCCACCGCTGTTAAGTGGATCATTGCAGTGGTTAGGTGCGTGACACAGTCGTGAGTTCTGGCTGCCCCACTGTCTCCTGCAAACCATCGTTAAGTCCACACCAACGGCCAAGCGGCAGAATTTTGGCCGCGGAGATGCTGCAATGGTTGTGTAAAGAAGTGTGAAAAACAATTGTGGGTCGCTTTTTTCCAGGGCTGCTGCAACTCACAACAGTCACGAAACGAAAGATTTAAGTTGAGGATTTATTTATACACAGAACTGGGCTTGTGGGCAGTGCCCTCGCAGCAGATCTGGGGTTTGCTAATTGCAATGTGCAATGCCGAATAACCCAACTTGGAAAGGAGTCTAAGAGGAAGGTTATAAGTCAAGGACCCCTGTATTCAAAGCCATAAAGTTTACATCACAACAGGTAGAGAGCACGGGGCTTTGGAGACTCTTTGTTCTGACCCAGCTTCCCAAATATGACAAACCCTCTGATGTGAACTCAAAACATTCCTTTAATTAGGAGCGCTGGCAGCCCTGGCCAAGTTTCTCTCACAGGCTAACAAATCAGGCCGGAAGATGAATACTTCTATTCATCTCCGCCCCCTGCCTTTTATCCCCAGAACTAGCAGTGGTGGTTCTTCCGTCCCAAGGACCGGCTCATAGATTTCCACTGCTCTCCTCTCCTCTGCCTTCTGCGTAGCCTTGCGTCAGGCACTGGACCCGGCTGTTCCTCCTCTTCCTCATCAGCTACCTCCAGACCTGGGGGCTGTTGACTCTCCTCTGAGGGCTGACGGACAGCCCAGGCTCCGCCTCTGTCTCTGCCAGCTCCATTCCCTCTTCCCCCTCAGAGCTCTCAGGTTGCCCTGATTCTGACTGACTCCCACACCTCCTCCTTCGATTCGGCTGCTGGAGGGGCCGACAGGCCACAACACTCTTCCCTGCCCTTCTCCAAATTACAAGAACAACACGTCCTGTTTCCATTATTTATTATTCATTTATTCATTCGGTTAATTGTAACAAGATTATTTCGACTTTGAAGGAATACTCTCGGTCCCCTAACTGTGTCCTGGACTCTCCGCCGGGAATCAGGACGTGTCCATGGTCTGCACCGTCTCCTCCGCCACTTCTAGTTCCAGGCGGATAACCTTTTCCGACAGGATGCCCGTGGTGCCCTTCTCACACTGGTATCTTCCAAGCCTGTTGAGGAGCAAAAAGGCGGCACCGTCACAAAAGCTTTGTGGGTCTGAGTAACTCTACAAGCGCGGTGGCCCTACGCCACTGGCAAGCAAGACTTTTTTCCCAGAGAGATTTAGGGAATCTTGAGGACTAGAAACACACACGGATTTTTCGTGTCTGTGGAGAGTCTCCATAGGGTCATGATTGTCCCAAAGGTGCTTTCCTCCCCCTGGTGTAACCCTGGTGGCTCTCCTAAGCAAAACCCTGCCTGGTTCACACACACACACACACACACACACAAACAAAAACTCTCACCTTTCCCCCTTTTTGTTCGGTGTGCTGTATGGACGAAGGAAGTCCAGCTTGTTCTTGTTAATGACGCAAATATCGATGTTACTGCCAGAGCCCAGGTCATTATATATGCCGGCTGCAATAGCATCTCTCACAAGATGCTTGGCTTCTTCTTCCTGGGGAGGGAAAATAGCAATAGCACTTAGACTTATATACCACTTCACAGCGCTTTTACTGCCCTCTCTAAAGCAGTTTAGAGAGTCAGCCTCTTGCCCCCAACCATCTGGGTCCTCATTTTACCCACCTCGGAAGGACAGAAGGCTGAGTCAACCTTGATCAAGCAAAAATACATACATACATGCATGCATACATACATACATACATACATACATACATACATACATACATGCAGTCCTCAACTTATGACCACAATCGAGCCCAAAACTTCTGTGGTTAAGTGAGCTTTTTTTATGACTTTTCTTGCCATGGTTCTCAAGCGAATTGCTGCAGTTGATAAGCTAAGTCACGCCGGTCGTTAAGTGAATCTGGCTCCCCGACTGTCAAGAAGGTCACAAAAGGGGATTGTGTGACCCCCCCCCGGGGACGCTGTGACCGTCATAATTACGAATCCAAGTGTGAATTTGGATCATGTGACCATGTGGGGAACGCTGCCACTGTTGCTAAGTGTGAAAAACCAGCCGCAAGCCATGTTTCTCAGTCCCGTTGCAACTTTGAACGGTCCCTAAACGAACTGTTGTAAGTAGAGGACTACTGTATATAGAGAGAGAGAGAGAGAGAGAGAGAAAAACCAGAAGAGAAAACAAGACAAAGATACAGAAAGAAAAGAGACAACAGAGAAGTTGCCGGGTGCTGCTTCTACAGCCACACGTTAGCTGGAATTATGCGGTTGACACTTCCAGTTTGGGGGTGGAGTGGTGGGGAAGAAGGACATTCTCCAAAAAAGAGGAAATAAATTTTGCCTGCATTTGAATAACTGCAGAGCTCAACAGAAGGAGGGAGGAGCTGCCCTCTTCCCTGGGCTAAAGAAGGAAACAAATCGAGCCAATTTGGCATTGCTCAGCCTAAAATGATGCTTTATTTTTCCCCACCATACATTTAAAAAAAAAGCTCCCCTGCTTCTTCATTCATATTCCCAAGGGGAACGAGGTCCCAAAAAAATAAAATTAGGAAAATAAAACTCTGCAAAATCTCCACACACCCCCAGGAAGGGAATGGACACTTTTGGGGCCCCCTGAATGCCTGCAAAGTGACCGTAGGAACAACAGTATAAAATGCAGCTCTCTTATTACATCAGCACCCTCTACAGGGCCACCAGGAAAAGGGACTCCGTATTTCCAAGGCTGCCCTGGACAAATCCTCTCTGGAGTAAAAACGGTGTAGATAAGATTAGGGTGAACATCAGCGTTCCAACTAACCAACAAAGTTCCGAGACAAACATTTCCTCAAAAGTTCCATTTTATTAGTGTTGTCATATTGGAACATGATCAGACGCGGGTCTTCAGCCGGTTCTGCAGAACCGTTTGCGGAAATTTTGAGTAGTTTGGAGAACTGGCCAATCCCGCCTCTGACTGGCCCTGCCACCCTCTATTCTCCGCCTCCCATCGAGTCCCAGCTGATGGGCTGGGTCTCCTTTGGTTGCCCTGCACAGGAGAACGGAGCTGGAAAGCAGGCTAGTGGGGTGGGGAGGGAATGGAGATTTTGCAACATACTTCCCCTGCCATGCCCAAGCCACGGCCACCAAGCAATGCCACGCCCACAGAACCGGTAGTTTAAAAAAACTTTGAATCCCACCACTGAAATGTGCCCATTTATTTATTTTTTGGGATTACCTGCAGCCTTTCTATTGCCCAGGGACAGCGACTTCCTAGCTGTAGTTAGGAGGAAGAAGAGACCCTGACGGTCTCTTCAGCCACTGCGGCCTTCTCCTGCCCCTTTAGAAGAGAACAACCGTGTACGTCTGTTTGGGAATCCCACCATGCCACACCTTCTTGCTTACCTGCAGTGCTGGGAAAAAGGAAGGCTTGCAAACGTTGGAAGTCGATTTGGTTGGTGGGCTGGGTCTCAAACACCTTGACCGATTGGTCAGTACCAGTCGTGGGGTTCACAGATTTTTACCACCGGTTCAGTGGGCGCACTGTGCGCACGTGCACACACTTTGCATGCACGCACATGCCTTCCAACTGGCCTCCTGCAAGCCTGTTGCTTCAGCACCTGCCCTTCAAAAGCAGGGGATAAAGGTGAGTGTATAGGAGCCCGGGCAGGTGGATGGGCCCAATAGCAGAGCAGCAGAGAGAACCGGTTCGGTCTCCGCTGCTCATTGGTGCTACCGGCTCAGCAGAACCGGTAGAATACCACCACTGGCACATTTTATGATAGATGGTGGCACTTGTGTCAAAGCAAAAAAAAATAATTTTGAGGGGGGCACAGATGCACAGGTGGCTAGAAAAGATGAGAGGGAAACAGGTAGATTTTAAACCTGAACTGTTTTTTTAACTAGGTACGATACTGGGGTGGGGGGAATCGATAAGAAAAGTACGTATTTAAAATTAACATGCTTCAACAGCAGCGGGAATTATTTTCGCACAATATTGGGAAAATGAAGAAACACCACGAGACGAAGGGATAATTGGGAAGATACGAGACTGTGCAGAAATAGGAGAGACTGACACTGAAAATGAAACGGAGAGCAGTCACAGAATATTATCAAAGAATGGAATCTATTTTATCAGCGGTTGGAAGGAAAAAAAGGGGGAGAAGATTAAGAATGTCAAGATGTATTGTTAAGCAAACTAAATACCCAGACAACACAATGTTTATTAGGCACTAAGAATTGTAATTAATAGAAAATTAATTTATATTAAAAATAATAATAATATAGACACGGGGGACCTTGAAAAAAAGTCATGTCAGATGTGAGTTCGGAGAATAAAAGGACCAAATCTTAGAAGAACTCTAGAATTTCAGCAACTTTTGCAGGCTTTTGCCCTGGCAAACCTGCCTCTCCGTCTCGCAGACCCCATCCAGACCCCCTAGCCCTCACCCCAGGGCCCCTCACTCTACAAGGCAGAGCGAGGGGGGGAGGCCTGCATGCTCCTCATCCTCACCGTCAAAGCTTCAAGTCCCCACCGTGGGTTGAAAAAACACATACCCAGGCCGTGTGCTCTCCTCTTTTAACCCTAAAGGTTCTCCCAGTTTTTTTTCCCCCCAGCAGCAGCTGCCATGCGTAGCGCTGAAGAAGACCCCAATGGGCAATTGAGGCTGTTCCCAGCACATGTTCAAGCCCCTCCAGAGCCCTTCCACACGAGAGGCCCAGGTTGTCACAGCTCAATTACTTCGGCTCCACATCTCCTCTGTGGAAAAGGCTGGGGGTGTTTGCTTTGCTCATTTGCAGGTCTCTTGCTATTCCTAATTTCAACACACACACACACACACATTATAGAAGAACAGAATTGGAGGGGACCTCGGAGGTCTTCTAGCCCAACCCCCCTGCTCAAGCAAGAGACCCTATGCTATTCTCATTGAGGAACCCTGGAAAGGGGAACTCCATGCATCTTCATGTGGCTAACCCAAGTCCTGACGAGATTCAGACAGTCCCATCTCCTTTCTTGAAGATCCACAAGGCAGCTACCCGGGCCAGGAACATTACCCAGACCTGGCCTGTCGATTCAGACGACCCTGCCCCAACCCTCCGGAGGAAAAACCCACCCAGTGGTTAAGACTTCCAGGCCATCTTCGCCACCGAAAGTTCAAAACACCCTCAAAGATCCATCTCATCCTGGACACCCCTTTTTTTGAACTATTACCATCTGGCAGACGGTACAGGATAATAAAAACAAGGACAAAAAAATAGGCTGAAAAACAGCTTCTACCCCAGGGCAGGAACTATACTGAATTTTACTGTACAATGTGCAATATTAATGCAACATCAGGAGTATTCAGTTCAATTGTAAAGAATGCAAAGGAGGTGTGTTTGCGTTTTATTTTCATAGTTAGAATGGACACTGAAGATGGCATTTAATTTCGCTGGATGAGGTGCAATGACAATAAAGCAAACTAAACTCAACTAAGAAGCGGTCCAATCTGGAAAATGCTGACAGCCCGTCTATTAAAAACTTAAAATACAGATTTAACGACGGGGCTGCCAAGGAGGTGGCATTACAATTAATTGGGGGAGGGAAAAAGTCCCCCCAAAATTTGGGGGTTATCTCAACGGAGGAGAACCTCCTTAAAAGTTGCTGGATCTAAACTACCTGGGAACACAGCCCCGCTCCCCATCCAGCCCAGAGATATCCCATAAATAAGATTATACAGTAAGAGTGATGTACTGTATTTCAAGTCAGCTGCGACAAGCAACTCTTTCCAGGGCAGGCGGCTTGCGCGCCGTTGCTACATCGTGTAATGTGTCCCCAGGCTCCGATGTGCACGGCCATTTACCGCCGCAAGACAAATGGGCCGCGCTTGTAAAAGGCACAAAGATGTCCAGGCCAGCCGTCTAATGGTCACCGCAGCTGTGCCAAATGGCTGGAAGAGGCCACGGCAGAGGCCCCAAGTTCATTAAAACTGACCAGTAATGGATCCGTGAAAACGCGCCGGAGGAATTGAGCGGTAAAGGCTAAAATAAATAACTCAGCATGGAGAGCTCATCCGAAATGGTGTTTGATAAATTATTTATCATGGAAGGAGATTGCCTGCATTTAATTTTGGAGCTACTGGTAGCATCTTTAAAAGATGATTTATGTCTTGTAATGCCATTAAACTCTATATTGGCCCTCTGCTGGCTATAAAGTCTGCTGAGATTTAAAGAACGAGCTTTAAACTGTCACTGCAGCATCATCGCGGAGAGGCCCGTATTAAATCTTGACTTTAAACCTGTTATCTGGAGAGTTGCATTCGGTACACGTGCCAAAACTTGATATATTGCCTCCTTCCAGCTCTAATGACAAGAGCCCCAAACAGTTGGAGTCTCCTTCTTTTCCCCACTCAACGTTTCTGCCTTTGTCTTGCAGATGTTGGCTTAACTTGGCTAGGAACGAGGGCAGGAGAATGGCCAGCTCAAGATTTGCAAGAGAAAAACTGCAAGGGAGAAGCCTGACCGGCCAAACTTAACCTCCTCCGGCACTTTCAAAAGCCACGTCTCTTTCAAGGCGACCCTAACCCAACCCAGGTCCAACATCCACATGGTTTTCCTGGACACAATACAGAAATGGCTGTCCACCACCTCCTTCCAGGTGTTTTTCCAGCTTGCCAGTTGGACTGACAAAGCTGGAATTTTCAGCCTCTCAACCAGATCTGGCCCAGCTTCACTTCTATGCATGACAAGGTAAAAGGGCAGGAACTGCCTTCTACACCTCTCAAGCTTGGTGACTTGAAGACAGGAGGACTTCAACGTCCACCAATTCCATGCTGACTAGGGAATTCTGGGCCTTGAAGTCCAGCCACCTTCAAGTTCCCAACCTTGAGAAATATTGCTCGAAGGATTTCATTAACCCGCAAAATTTGAAAAGCAGACTCTCTTCTATGGAGGGGTCACGGTGCTCTCTGAGCTTGGTGGTTTTCTTGAAGACATTTCATGACCCAAACCAGGTAACATCATCCATGCTAATCATCTGACGTTGTGCTCATTAAAAGTAGTCTTACACTTAGGCAAGAAAAACCAAAAGTACACATATAGTAGACTGGGTGAAACCAGGCTCAATAGCAGTAACTGTGAGAGGGATCTTGAAGTCTTAGTGGACAACCAGCTAAATATGAGCCAGCAGTGTGCAGCGGTTGCCTTCAGAACTTGTGGGAGCTTCATTGCTGGAAGCTTCCAAGAAGAGACTGGACTGCCACCTGTCGGAAATGGTGTAGGGTTTCCTGCTTGGGTGGGGGGTTGGACTAGATGACCTACAAGGTCCCTTCCAAATCTGTTAATTTGTTAACGATACCTGATTTGGGTCATGAAAAATCCACAAGAAAACTACCAAGCTCAGAGAGCACCAAGGATCCCTCATTTCAACCCTGAGCTACAAATATTCCCCCGTTATTGACTTTTATTTCTCCAAAGCCTTTTCCTTACATGAAATCCTTTGAGAACACATCACTGTACATTATGTTTTCTTTCTTTCTTTTTTTAAAATGCAAACTGTTGGAAGCAATTCTGGCATTTGGGGGAACAAAAAAAGGCCTATCAATTCACCGGCTGTGATATGGATTGTATCTGCAACTTGGTAAAATAAAAACAAAAATCCTTATTTATGACATTTTCCCAAACAGACTGGCAGGAATGGAAGGTGTTCGAAGTTCTTACAGAAACCAGAGGGGGAAGGGGATGGGGAGGGGGGCAGGAGGAGAAGAGAAAGAGGGGGATAAATAAAGGCAAAAGGAGAGATAAAAAGACAAATTACTTTAAGCAGGAATCTGAGAGAAATAACTGGGTTGGGGAAAGGGCAGGGAAGGAGGTCAGAGCAGCCGTAAAAATCTATAGAGAAGTGCTGGGGATTTGAGACCAGGAAAATGATCGTTCTTGAAGGCTACCAAAACCGAGGGCAGGATAATTAACACGTGGAAGAATCGTGCGGATACACCCGTCTTCCGGGAGAAATTGTGCGCCGATCAATATGGAACTTGAGACGGTCAGGGCTAAATCTGCTGGGAAGCTCAAAGAGAACCGGCCCGACACGGATACTGAAAATCAAAAACCCATTTCGTTTCTTTCTCCCAAAGATCGTTTTGGTTGTTTCTTTGGCCAAAAAATAAAGTACAATAAAACAGGTTAGAAAGGGGAATGCGGGAAGCCAAGCCACCTCACCTGCCCACCTTTTAAAGAAAGGTAGAATCAAAGGAAGTGACCCCAAGAGTCAGGTTTCTTTCTGCTGATCTAAAACGAGAGCTCGCCAAGAGGGATTTGGAAGTCCTTCTTTTTGAGCTAAGCAAGACCTTCTCGGAGACTCCTAGAAGCCCACGAGACTCTCGTAGGTCCGTCTGAAGGAGCCTTGACCTTCTCAAGACCCCTTCTTCCATTTGGACTTGGGTGAGAAGGTCTTTCCTAGACTGGTTGTCCACTAACTTCGACAAGGAGGGCAGGACAAGAAGCAACAGAGAACTAAGGAGAAATTTCCTGACAGTGAGGACAATCAACCAGTAGAACAACTTGCCTCCAGAAGTTGTGAAGGCACCAATACTGGAAGTTTTTAAGAAGGGATTGGACAATCTTGTCTGAAATGGTCTAGAGTTTCCTGACTAGGCAAGGGGTTGGACTAGAAGACCTCCAAGGTCCCTTCCAACTCTGCTATTCCATTCCATTCCATTCTATTCTATTCCATGGCATTGCATTCCATATTCTATTCTATTCTATTCTATTCTATTCTATTCTATTCTATTCTAATTTCTCTTCTCTTCTAATTCCTAAAACCTAAACCTTAACCTCTCCTTTCTCCTATCCTCCAATACCAGTATATAATAAACCATGTTAATATTTCATACCGGTGTAAAATATGCTGCAGTATCAACTCAACATCTGTTGTCTTTAGGGTTCGGGAGTCCCGCTGTGGCTCTTTCAATTTGTAATTGAGTTCTATACTGAATTAATCAGCAGTTTATCTATCTCTCTCTCTTTTTTTTCTCCTTTTTTCGGGGAGGGTGGGAGGAGGAAGAAAAAAAACCCTCTCTACTAACCTGAATTTACATTAACAATTCATAGCAAATTACCTGCCGAAGCAGCAAAGTGTGATTCTGGAATTCCTGGTTCAGTTCCTTTGATTTTGTCTCTTGCTCACTTATTGGCAAAACTATCTTTCTATCTTCTATCAATCAAACAATCAAACTCTCATTCAATCCCTGCAGGAGATGGATGTACATTTCATTTGTTCCTTATTATTTTCTGAAAAATGCCCGGGCTTTCACAGGGCACAAACTGTCACAGAAATGACCAAGGCTGAGCCTTCGCTTCAGAGGCTAAAACATACACAGAACAGCTGCAAGGAATTGGGTCTGCCTTAAAGTCTAATGAAAAGAAGGAATTGGGGGAGACATGATAGCGGTCTTCCAATATTTGAGGGGCTCCTACAAAGATGAGGAGAGGGTCAAACTATTTTCCAAAGCACGGATAGAAACTAATCAAGGAGAGAAGCGACCTAGAACTAAGAAGAAATTTCCCGACAGTGAGAACGATTAATCAGCGGAATGGCTTCCCTCTAGAAGTTCTGGGTGCTCCAACAGTGGAGGTCACGAAAGTGCTTTTTTCAGGAGGTCTGACCCTCTCAGGTGACCCTGAGGACCAAGATAAACCTCCAAGTGCATCAAGGACCCTCTAAAAGGATGCAAACGACCAGCTGTCTGCCAGGAATATAAATCCTTCCATTCCCCACCAGCATCCAGTCAGAGCTGAAGTGAAACTTCTTCAAAGCAAAAACAGAAAGTCCAGCCACGTCTTGAAAAGGCCCCTTTGGGACAGCCATGACCTGGAGGACTGAGAATCTCTACAGACTTTTAGCTATGCACTTTGGGACGAACTCCCTTCGAATGGTGTGGGAGTATGAACGGATTTCCAGAAAAAAACTGCAGACTACAGGAATCATTTGCATCACTCAGGTGACCCTGAGGACACAGATAAACCTCCACGTGGCCTTAATGACTCTCTCAAAGGATGCAAACGACCAGTTCTGTCTGCAAGGAGGATAAATCCTTCCATTCCCCACCATCCAGTCAGAGCTGAAGAAGCTTCTTGCATGAGAAATGCAATGTCTTCAAAAGAAAAAAACAAGTCCAGTGGCCTCCTGAAAAAAGCAATCTTGGGACAATCTTCACCTGGAGGACGGAGCATCTTTACAGACTCCAACATTGGAGGGTTTTAAGAAGAGATTGGACAGTCGTTTGTCTGGGATGGTATAAGGTCTCCTCTTTGAGCAGGGGCGTGTGAATTAGAGACCAATGCCAGAGGAGCAGAGGCAGCTTCTAAAGAGATGGCTGGGTCTACCAGAAGTGTTAAGGTGAATTTTCGGTATGTGATCGGGCTTAGTTTTTGGGGAGGAAAATAAGGAAAATTAAAAATTTGCCTCTGCCTACCAGCATCCATCGGTATTCATCTGGCTAGCATCCTGTCAGTGTGTGAGAGAGTGGAGGGCTGTTTGGAAGCTGAAAGAGTATTTGCTGTGGAGACAGCAAGGAGCCTGGGGGTGGCTTAGCTCAACTGTTCTGTACTAAAGCTGCTTGGTGCTCTGAAACTGAAACTGAAAGTCTCCTCCTCTGCTTGTGCTTTGCCTTTGGAAGAGATTTCTTTCCAGGTGGGGAGGGGGAGTAGAACTCCTTAGCATCAGCGCGTTAATAATAATAATAATAATAATAATAATAATAATAATAATAATAATAATAATAATAATCTGCTCCCCCACTTGGAAAATTTTGCTGGGGGAAAAAAGCTAAAAGAACAAAACAAATGGAGGAAAAAGCAAGAATCGAGCCAGACAGACAAAAAACCCCACTTCCTTTTTGGGACAAAGGGGGTCTTGCAGTGTCGCCCCCCCTCCACACAGACACACCCGCATCCCCCCTTCCAACATTTGCCTAAGCTCTGCCCGCTGCCAACGGCGGCACGTTACCGAAGGCGGCTCTCCAGCTTAACGCGGAGAGGCTCCCTTGATCTCGGCTGTCTCCTGGCTGCGTTCCCAGCCAGCCTCCCCTTCCTTCCCGCGGAGTCATTAAAACGGCGAGTGTCAGCTGCGGAGATTAAGGCGGAGGACACCCAACACCTGAGCCCCGGGGTGGGGACCGGGGTGGGGGGTGGGGGGGCGCGTTGGGATCAGCCCCCGCTACTAATGAAGGCCGGATTCGTATGCAGCTTGTCAGCCCTTCCTGGGCGTCTCTTGGCAGCCCCGGATCGGCCTAAATGAGATGGATGGCTTGACAGCTCTTGATCGAGATCAAGGAGGCAAGCCGGCCTTCCAAAATTATTTGGGGGAGGAAGCTGCTGGGGAAGGGGTTTCAGGCGACACAGCTGGCGGCTGCGAGGACCCTCAGCACTCCCCAAAGCTGAGCCTTCGTGAAAGAGACCCCGGCCCTCTGCGGGGATTGTGGGGAGGGAAGAAAACCAATAGTTGGGGTGGATGTGCGTGTGAAGCTTGGTCTGGATTCAGAGGCGTCCAGGGGGTCTCCCAGGTAGCCCCTTCTGCCTTCCAGCAAGCAGGTGTGCGGCCTCCCCCCCTCAACTTTCCAGGGGGGGGGGAATTCAGGTTGCCGTTTTTGGCAGCGTCTCGCCGTTCTGCCGGAGCTGCTGTTTTCTCCATCTCTGGAGGAAGGAAGGAAGGAAGCTGGTGTTTTTGCTGCCTGGCAGCCTCGGGACGTGTGATTGTCAGGCACGGCACCAGCCAAGTCACTTGGTACACAAACTGCAGATTTGGTGGGAGGAGGAGGAGGAGGAGGAGGAAGGGGGGAGCCTGGGCCCTGCTGGTGTGTGAGCCTTGCCCAAGGCAGAAACTCCGACAACTTATCGTGCGGAGAGGCAGAGTGCCAGGGGCTGGCGGAAGCTGCGAGGCTTGGCGAAGCCCACCGCCCTGCGCCTTTCAAAGCCTGCTCTTTCGCCCTGTAGGGCCACCCCAGCTGCCAGGCCAGGTTTGATCCTCGCCTGGCTCTTGGCAGCCCTCAGAGGGGAAATTCCAGCGGAAAGAGAGGAACGGGGGTGGAAAAAAAATTCTTCCACTCGCTATTATTGCCTGTCACCGATTTTTTTTATAAATATTGCGCGCTCGGTTGCTGTGGCACGGCTCTCTGGGGAGGCCGAAAAGCATAGCGGAGAAAGAGGAGGGAAGAGGGAGGTATGGTGTGTGTGTGTGTGTGTGTGTGTGTAAAGGAAAAGAAAAAGGGGGGGGGAAAAAAAGCCCACCCTTTCCTCGCCTTCAAATAAATGCTAATTTCTTTTAACGCACAAGGCTTTTGGCTGAGAGGCTGCAGGAGCAGGGAATACATATCAGAGGGAACAAAAGAGGAGGGAGGGGTGTGTGTGTGTGTGGGGGGGAAGCCAGCTGATTGTCTTTTCCAGAGATCTTCAGCTGCGGCTTTCATTAAGCTTGTTTAATTAGATTCCAGATGCTAATTTGCAAGTTGGAACCAGAGGGTGCGGGACGGTGTGCCTTTGAATCGCTGGTCTGTGATGTGATGGACTTTAGAAGGCATACGGGCGCCCTTCTCTCGGAGCGCCGAACCAAACCGCCTGACAATTAGCAACCGGGGGCGGGAAGGGGGGCTCTGTCCATCTTGACCGATCCGGGTTTTGCATCTGCTTTGATGGAGAGCAGGTCTCAAGCCCGCTCCCACCCCCTCCACCCAGTGACAAATTTGGGGAGGGGGAGGGAAGAGATCAAGGCTTTTCAACCCGAGGGGCTCTGCTTAGAAGGCTCAGAAGCTGCTTCTCCTGACTACGACTACCGGGAAATTCAGTTCTGTCTACCTTATCAGCTAGGAAACTGGCCATAAACCATCAGGAAGGACTTTTGGAGTTACACAGAGAAAGGTCTTTTGGGGGGGGCAGAGAGTGGGGGGTTTACCTCCATGTCAGGTTTGAACTTGGCCTCGAAGACTGCCATAGCCGCCAGGGATCCAGAACCTGAAATACACCAAACGAGAGGAGATCCATAAGTTTGTAGAGGGTTTCCCCTTATTCTTCAATCTCTCTCTCATTCTCTCAATTATCCATCCATCCATCCATCCATCCATCCATCCATCCATCCATCCATCCATCTCTATTTCTCTATTATATATTATCTACATCCAACCATTATCCATCCGATCAATCTATCTCCTATCATCTATCTATACAGAGGAGGTAGGGCCTTCTCTGTGGGAGCACCCACTCTTTGGAACCAACTTCCCTTGGGCCTTGTTTGGCCCCCGATCTCTGTTCTTTCCTTGACCTTAAGACCTGGCTCTTTGAACAGGCCGGTCTGGACCAACTAAGGGGAGTGGGTTTGTTTTTAGGGGTTTTTAAATTTTAATTGACTTTCAATGTTTAGGCTTGCAATTAGTTTAATTCTTTTTTATTGTAAATTTGTATGGATTTTATATTGTTAGCTGCCCTGAGTCCTTAGGGAGAGAGGGTGGCATACAAGTCTAATAAAAATAAATAAATAAAAATTTATATTTATATGTATATCTATCTATCTATCTATCATCTATATCTATCTAATCTATCATCTATCTATATATTATCTATGTCTATATCCATCCATCCATTCTTCGATCCATCCATCCATCCATCTATCCATCCATCTAATCTATCTTCTTCTTCATCATCTATCTATACAAAAGGAGGGATGACAACCCTGAACTATATAGTATAGGTTTGGTTTTGCTTTTTAATGGAAGTATTGCTCCTGCGTATTTAAAGGCAGAACCACGTAGCTTTGACGTGGTGCTGCTCACAAGGCAACCCAGAGCATTTTCCAAAATCCCAAGAATTAAGAAAAAAGGTCCAGGATGCAATTCTGACCGCATCTTCCAGCTCAAGATAACCGGAGGGGCACTGAAACAAACCCTCTTTGGAAAACGAGATGAACTCCAAACCTAACTCAGCTACACTTGGGGTCCCTGAAAGGAAGGGAGTCGAAATCCCATCGGGAGCAGCTGAGTCCTTCAGAGCATCTGAAGCGGCCCTTCAAATTCTGTTTCAGGTCCTTCCTGGGGGTCGGGAGTTGGGGTTTTACAGGCAGGTAGCAGTAAGACACCCGTTGCTAGGAGCTTTTGAGATAAGGTAAGCACAAACCTTTAAACACACTTACACCGGCGGAAGAAACAACACTCCGGGCACGCTAAAAGGTTAGGAGGATGAAGTTGGGAAGTTAGGCAGCTTCACATTTTTGCTCTTTTGAGCCACAAAACAGAGAAGACACACTGGATGAGAATGGGCTACATGTCCAATCAGGGTTCTGCCAGCTTCCAGAAAACTTTAAAACAGTCCAATAAAAGCCACCCCTCTCTCTTCCAGCAAGTCCACACACGCCGCCAGCAAACACATATTTTAAAAAAATATTGGCAAGCAATCCTTCGACCCACCTTAATCCTGCTTCGTTTCTCCTCCCCCCCCCCCAAAAAAACCCCCAGAAGTTAATCTGCCTTGCGTGCAAGCCCTCTTGGACAATTTTTCAGCCTGTTCTGGGGTTTTCTTGGTGGTGGGGTGTGTGTGTGTGTGTGTGTGTGTGTGTGAGAAGGGAAAAACAAAGTTGCCCGCAATTTTTTATACCAATTAGGAGATTTTTTGGTGGCATTTATGACTTTTTAACTGGTTTTGCATACCGCTGTCTATTTAACTGGGTCAGCTGAAGCCCCTTGAAGTGATTTGTGTACATCGCTTGACCACTTCGACGGTTGAGTACCAAAAAAGAAAGAAGGGAAGGGAAGAAAAAGACGCCGATTAAACCCGCTTCAAATGAGGGGACCTGCTGATTTTATCACGTCTGCTGAATGTATAATGAAAACGCAGGTGGCTGACAGTGACACTGCCGGAGAAAATGCAGACTATCTTATCTCCAGCATTTAAGGGAGCCCAATTATAGATCAAGTTTCAAAGGGTAGAGGCAGCAGATTTACAGACACCAATCAAGGGACACAGTAATCCCAGGAAATGTGACAGAATCTCCTATTATACACGGCTGAATGTAAAATATCCATCTCAGAAAACACCGCTCCTATATTGCCTATTAGTCAGGGAAAAGAAAATCCATCAAACGGAAGGAAAAACGGCGGCGGCGGCGGAGGCGGAGGCGGAATCGTCAAGATAAATGAAAATCGACATGAAAAAGAAAAAGGAAGCGGAGGCGAGGAGGAGGAGGAAGGAAGCGAAGGATCCAAGATGAAATCGAAAACGATCGATGGCGGAGGAGGCGGAAGGAGGAAGGAGGCGGAGGAATACAAGATCGGAAGAAAAGGAAGAAGGAGGAAGAAAAATTGGAAAGGCGGAAGAAGGATCGAAAAAGAAAAAAAATAAAATAAAATAAGAAAGGAATAAAATAAGAATCCGAGAAATAAAAAAATGAAAATGAAAAGAAAAAAAAAAATAAAATAAAATAAAAGAAAATAAAACAAAAGAAAAGAAAAGAAAATAAAAGAAGGAAAAAGAAAAGAAAAGGAAGGAAGGAAGATCAGAATAAGAAGCAGGGAAGGAAAGGAAGGAAAAGGATCAGTTCAAGTTCTCCCCTCAGAACTCGGAATGATTTCCTAACCCTTCCTCCTGATCCCTCTGCCCTCTAATCCCCTTCCTGAAATCTCTCCGGCTCCTTGGGAAAAATCTCTTTTTCGAGGGAGAGCCACTTAAAGAGAACTGGACTTCCTTGTCCCCACCCACCCCCCACCCCCAAAACAGACAAGGCAACAACCTCCCCAGAACCTGTTCACGGCAGCGTCCGCGCGCTGGGGATCGCCGCCGTGTGGGAAGAGTCACCCCGCTCCGATTTGTCTAATCCATCAGTGTCAAGAGCACCTGACAAGGCTCTTCTTCACCCGGCCTCATTGTTATTCAATTTCCGGCTCTTCCCCGATACGAGAATCCCCGGTGCTCTCCGCAGACCCATTGATCGGCATCATTTTTCACTCGAGTTGCTGAACGAGAGGCCGGGGTCTCCTGGTGGCACTGGCTGTTTCGCAGACAGCCACTGCCAGTGGAGGAAGGGGAGATTTATGAATATGGAACGGCTCGGGAAGTGCCCAGAGACCAGGGCTGAGCCACCGGAGACAGCCTCTCGCTTGCTTCCCGAGGCCCTCAAATCCAGACTTCCAAAGCGCCCGTAATTTTATGCACGCATTTCATTACCGAGCTGTGGCCGGGAGGCTTGGCTAGGCAAGCCCGCAATCAGGCTGATCTTGCCTCGTTTGCTGAAATCTACATTTGTCCTTTGTCAGCGTAAACCGCCGTAATTTGATGTTTTCACTCCTGGGTAAGCACCGAAGTAGGTTTTAAGCTCCTCTCCGAGGCGTGGAGTTTGGACGCCCGTTCGCTCAAGCCAACCTAGCAAGGGATAAAAACACATGCTGGGCGCCTTAGACGGCTTGCAAGCGCACGAAGGGAAGCAGGCAATTAGCATCCTGCTTCTCAGACGTTGGGAAAATCATTAGCAGAGATCTGTGCAGGTGGCATTTAGCGCCTCATGGCACAGATGCCTGGTATGTGGGAGATTTTCAGGTTTACACAAAAGGCATCCTCTGAACCGCCAACGGTGACCCTCGCTGCCTCTGTGTCAACAAAAGATAGGTGACTTCCAAGGATTTAAATAAAACACTTGTTGTGTAGTTGTGTACATGTCTATGGGAGATTCTCAGTCATCCAGGTCCTGGTTGTCCCCAAAGGTGTTTCTTTGTTTTTTTTTCAGAAGGCAACTGGACTTGTTTTTTTCCTTGAAGATGTTTCACTACTTGTCCAAGAAGCTTCTTCAGTTCTTCAGAAGGAAACTGGACTTGGTTTTCCTTGAAGATGTTTCACTTCTTGTCCAAGAAGCTTCTTCAGTTCTTCAGAAGGAAACTGGACTTGGTTTTCCTTGAAGATGTTTCACTACTTGTCCAAGAAGCTTCTTCAGTTCTTCAGAAGGAAACTGGACTTGGTTTTCCTTGAAGATGTTTTGCTTCTCATCCAAAAAGCTTCTTCAGTTCTCCAGATCCTTGCATGAGAAGTGAAATGTTTTCAAGGAACAAAAAAAAGTCCAGTTGCCTTTTGAAAAACTGGGGGTGTAAAAAGCACATCTGGGACATTGGTTGTATATTTCAGCACACAAGAGGCCTATCAGCACCCCGTCCAACAGTTGACAACAACAGTGTTAGGAAGATGGGAAACAGCTTCCATTCTTTTGCAGATACGAACCTGTTCCCCCCAGTTCTGGAACCCCACAACTTCTAGGGAGGTGTCCTTTTAACAACAGAGAACCTGATGCATTTACTACCTAGATCCCTAATATTCTGAAGACGCTAAAGGATGTTGGCTCTTTAAGGAAACTGCTACCAAATCTGGGAATCGAAGGCTTTTTGCTGGCCAAACTGTTCAACAAAGCTGAGATAACAAGTCATTAATTTTGCTGTGAGATTGCTCTCCGTGGTACTGAATTTCCTGCAGATCCTGGAAATAAAACAGCCAGGTTTCTCAATCAATGCCTGCAAACTTATCTTCTTCGGTTTCATGTTGCCTCCTTGCACGGATCACACAAAGGCACTCTTCCTAGAGATTCTAAAACTCAAGACAATTTGGGAACGCAACAGCCTCCCGTTTTTAAAATTAGCTGCGATGAGCTTTGGCGAATTGTTTAAAACGTCGTGTTTAAAAAGCAGCATTTTACTTTTCCTCCTTGGGAGTTTGAGTCAGCATTCCTCAAAACAAACCAAGGATCCAGAACACCGTTCAAATCTAAACTCTTTTAACAAAGTATACTTATTTAGAGCAAAACCATAACAGAGCAGCACAAATGCTTGGAAGCCTTTTCAAAAATAGGTTTTTTAAAAAATCAATAGACTTGGACACTTAAGTGTTTTTTGCTTTTAAAAAAAAGGAACATTCTACATCACTTCCCAGAAGGTCAGCAATAAGCAAGGGATCTGAGAATCTGGAGGCAGAGGAGAAAAAAGTCCTCCCCAACCTGTAATTCTCCAGGAATTCTGGATCAATTTCAAGAATCCCCCATCAGGGCTGGGCTACAATGAATTAAGGCCGTTGCTGGGATGGTTATCCTGGGTGATCTCAATCGCTTTTCCAGGTGCCATTCAATTTTTTTAAGGCTTTAACCCAATATTTCTCAACTTCAGCAATTTTAAGATGTGTGGACTTCAACTCTCTGAGTTCTTGTTGGCTGGGGAATTCTAGGAGTTGAAGTCCACAGGTCTTAAAAGTTGCTGAGATTGAAAAAACCTGTCTTAAAAATGCCAACCCTGAACCCCCCCTCTCTCTAGGGAGTAGGTTGAGTAGGGTAGAGTAGAGTAGAGTAGAGTAGAGTAGAGTAGAGTAGAGTAGAGTAGAATAGAATAGAATAGAATAGAGGAAGGGAAAGAATAGAATAGAATAGCATAGAATAGCACAGAATAGAATATGGAATAGAATAGAAATTGGAGTAGAGAAGAGTAGAGTAGAGTAGAGTAGAATAGGGGTAGGGGAAGAGTAGAGTAGAATAGGATAGAATAGGAATAGGAATGAATAGGAATAGAATAGAATTAGAATAGAATAGGAATAGAATATGGAAGATAATAGGAATAAAATAGAATAGGGGAAGAGTACAGTAGAACAGAGTAGAACTTTACTATCACTTTAAATGTACACAAATCAGCATCCATTAAAATGAATTTTTGTTGCCTTCAGCTCTCAAGTGATAACCCTTATGCATATACCCCAACACACACACACACACACACACACATATATGACACAGAGAAACTTCACAGTCTAGTTCGAACATATATGTTGGCAAACTGGTTTGGGCTGCTAGATTTCATCCAAGCAAAATCTGACTTTTGCACAAGGTGACAGGGTGGGAAGTTAACATCCTGACCCTGAATACGTCTGCTCAGACCTTACAAGGCCTCACTTTTTCTTCCTTAAAAAACGGGGGAAAAAAGAAAACAGAAGGAAAAGGATTTGCATGGCTGGATGGAAAGAGGCAAAGGGGAATTCTTAGGAGGAGGAGAGTCTGGTTTCTTCCTGAGAATCCTCCTGAATGGTTTGCTTTCTTTTGCAAGGTTCAGGGAAGAATATTTGTTAAGATACTCGCATCCCAGAGCAAACAAAACCAATTTTAAAAAAAGAAAAACAACACCCAGTGCCCAGCGGACAAGATTTTTGCTGTTTTGGTTCACTAATCACTTACTATGTACACTAGTCTCTCAGAAACACACATACACACACAGAGAGAGAACAAGGTAATTTATGGTTCAGCGGCTTAATAATTTATATGTTTCAGGGCAACGTTTATAAATATTAATCCAATTTCATCTTTTATGTTAATGCGCATAAGAGGTGGGATAGAATACTACATCATAAATCCTATAATAGCATTTTTTTCAGAAATGAGGGGTGGTGCTGGTGAAGAAAGACTTTTATGCACAGAATAAATAATGCAATACTTTTGTAGGGTGGCATGGCACCATCTATTGGCCTGAATATGGTCTCGCTCGATTAAACCTCAGATCCTCAGATGCCCGGGGTTCTCCTTGATCCTCGACTATATGACCACAACTGAGCCCCCAAAATCTCGGTGGCTAAGCGAGACAAGTTGCTAAGTGAGCTTCGCCTTCCTTTTATGACCGTCCCTGCCACCGTTGTTAAGTGAATCTTTGCCGCTGTGAAGTCAGTAATACGGTTGTTAGGTGGCTTCCCTCATGGCCTTTGCTTGTCGGATGGTCGCAAAAGGGGAAATCACACACACACACACACCTCACAGGGATGCTGCACCCGAGTTTTGATCACGTGGCCATGTGGGAGGCTACAACGGTCGTAAGTGTGGGGAAAAACGGTTGTGAGTGGCTTTTTTTTTCAGTGCCGCTGCAACTTTGAGCGGTCACACTAAACGAACTGTTGTAATTCAAGGACTACCTGTATGGAAACTATTAGAACCCCGGTTTGGGCTGGTAGACCTTCTGTCCAAACAAAATCCGAGTTTTGCACAAGGCGATAGGTGAAAAATAGTCCATCATCCAATTAAAATTAAAATGTGAAAGTATCTACAGACCTCTCACATCCTGGACATAAAGTGTTTCAACTCCTTCCCTCAAAACAATGCTATGGAGCCCTGCAGCCCAGAACAACTAGACACAAGGACAGGTTTTCCCCAAAAGCCATCCCTCTGCTAAACATATAATCCCCTCAACACTGTCCAACTATTTACAAAGTCTGTACGACTGTTATTCTTCCCATCCTTCCTTTTACCTATCTCCTTTTCTACTTATGACTATAACCTTGTTGCTTGTATCTCTACAATTTATATTGTTTTATTGTTTCCTTGTATGAGTTTGATTGCTTATTTAATATCCTATGTCTAAGTGCTGTATTTTGTGATTCTTGATGAATGTGTTTTTTACGTACACTGAGAGCATTTGCACCAAAGACAAATTCCTTGTGTGTCCAATAACACTTGGCCAATAAAGGAATTATTCTATTCTATCCTATCCTATCCAACCCTATCCTATTCTTTTCTATTCTATTCCTCTCCTCTCCTATTCTATTCTTTCCTTATTCCATTCCACTCCATTATCCAGTCATTAACTGGGATATATTATTTCTGATCATATTTCCGAGTTTTTTTCTGGCGTTTCCTTGGTGCCCACTTGGGCAACGCTTTTTAAAGAAATGAAGGGTAAGCAAAGGGATCCAAGCTCAGAGAAACACACAAACAAATGGCTACATTTATCACCGTCTCTTGCATCAATTTAATTCAGAGGGGGCAGGGGGGAGGCATTAAAATGAAACTTCTCAGCTCAGGAATCTATGAAGGGCCCAGTTAAGGAAATTGAAATGCTCTTCACGTACATGTAGTCCTCAAACTTACAACAGTTCATTTAGCGGCCATTCAAAGTTATATCGGCACTGAAAAAACGATGACTTGTGGTCGTTTCCCCCACTGATGACCGTTACAGCAACATCCACAGGGTCATGTGGTCAAAATTCAGCTGCTTGGCAACTGACTCATATTTATGACGGTAAGGCAGGTCATAAAATGGGGCAAAATTCACTGAGTAATTTTGAGTTATTTATAATTAACATGAATTTTGGGCCCAGTTGTGAGCGTAAATGGAGACTATCTGTATTCTTTCACTTTCTCCTTAGGGCGTTTTAGAGAGCTGGCCTACAATTTGGGTTTTTTTTTAATCCTCCCCTGGAAGATAAAACGACTCCTTTTCAGAGTGAGGAAATTCCCCTTTGCAGCTTCTTCCTCCAATTCTTTTCAAGAGTCTCCAGAGGGGATCAAAGGCACCATTAAAGCAGCCAAGAATTTCGCGTTCTTTTTCTGCCCTATTAGCTGAATCATCGGAAGGGATGCGGGGAGGGGGGGGGGAGAGTTAAATACTCTGGGTCCCCCACTAGTGGGCAGTACAGACACCTCAACTGAGTTGTGCAAGAGTGTGACTCACCCATCGTGACGTAAGGCAGCTTGTCGGTCGAGCCGTGAGGATAAATGCTGTAGAGGTGAAATCCGGTGACGTCCACCCCACCGAGAACCAAAGCTGCACCGATGTATCCCTGGTACCTGGAGAGCAAATAAAACAACAAGGAAACATCACAGCGGGGATGTTACACCTCTGTGTAACTGTCTGGTTTGGCTCTGCAACCCAACAGGACAGACACAGACTTCAGAGGATAGTTAGGACTGCAGGGAAAAAAAGAACAATTACTACCAACCTGCCTTCCATGGAGGACCTGTATTCTGCATGAGCCAAAAAGGGGGCTGTGAAAATATCCACAGACCCCCTCACATCCTGGACATAACCTGTTTCAACTCCTACCCTCAAAACGGCGCTATAGAGCCCTGCACACCAGAACAACTAGACACAAGGACAGTTTTTTCCTGAATGCCATCACTCTGCTAAACAACTAATTCCCTCAACACTGTCAACTTATCTACTGAGATGGTATTACTGTTATTCCTCTACTACTAGATTATAATAACACTTCCTAGTACCCATCTTCTCCCACTTATGACTATAATCTTGTTGTTTGCATCTTTACAATTTATGTTGTTTTATTTGTTCCTTAGTGTGATTTGATTGCTTATTAGTAACCGATGACTATCACTAAGTGTTGTATCCTATGATTCTTGATGAACATATTTTATTTCTTATATACACTGAGAGCATTTGCACCAAAGACAAATTCCTTGTGTGTCCAATCACACTTGGCCAATAAAGAATTCTATTCTATTGTTCTATTCTCTATTATTCTATTCTCTGTTATTCTATTCTATTCTCTATTATTCTATTCTATTCTCTATTATTCTATTCTATTCTCCCCCCCCCTGCATAAATTGTGCTCACAGTTGCCATCTTGCATGTTTTGACTCCTCTTCCAAGAAGACTCTGAAAGGTGTCGAGGGAACCCTTCTCGCCCACTAACAATCCCGCCCAGACAACAATTAGGTACCTGAAAAGCATCTGCTTCAGCATCCGGTTGGCCGTCACAACTCTTGGAAGCCGGCCGGTCGAAAGGGAGTGAAGCTCCATGTTTGAAGAGATCATCTGGGTGGTCATTTCGGTGTCTGCAGCCGTTCCGGCCCCACAGCAGCTGCAAGAGTAAAACAGCATCTCTGAGTCCCTCTAAAACCAATCAGCCTCTTCCACTCCAAAGAACCTCACTGTCAGACCTGCCCAGCCCGAGCCCTTAGGAAAGAAAGACCCTCGACTCCATTTGAGTGAAGCGATGAGATTCTTTTATTAAAGATTACTGGTTGCAGCAAAGCCAGGCTAGATATAAATTTCCTGCAGGAAATTTTACAGTTTTCCCCCTCATCCCAGCCCTCCCGGCGTGACCAGTTCATCTTCAGCCAATGAAGAACCACATAGGAGAAGATAAATTTTATATTATTTATTTGACTCATGCAGGTATTTCTCTCCCCCAACCCCGCTGGTCCCCCCTCCCCCAGTTTGCAGCGGGAGGAGAGATTGCCAGCCCTAGACATGACGACTGGGTAACTCTCTCCTGCTTGAAATCCTTCCATTGAGAATGAGTGAGATCAACCAACCAATGGAACAGAAGTTTATTTATTTATTTATTTATTTATTAGTTGCCCTATTCCTAAGGACTTCTGAAGTTGCCTTCAGAAGTTGTGGGAGTTTCCTCAGCTTTCAAGAAGAGACTGGACTGCCATCTGTCAGAAATGGTGTAGGGGTCTCCTGCTTGGACTGGGGGGGTTGGACTAGATGACCTACAAGGTCCCTTCCAACTCTGCTTATCTATCTATCTAGGATAGTAGCTTTGAGAATCACCGAGATGTTTGGGGCAGGGTGCGTGGCTTTGAATGCTGGCACAAGATGGTCCTGTGCTTTTCTGGTCTTCATCAAACTGTCATTTGCCCCGCTTCCTATTTCCCACCACAGCTCCATACATTATTGCCCATTTGTTCCCCCCCCCATGCTCCCTCCCTCCTAACCTTTGATGCCAGGATGCCAGCAAGGCACCTGTCAAGGCCAAAATTGACATATGCATAGCCATTTTATTTAGCCTTATCATGTATTCCTTTTCTTTCTCTTTGCTGGTTATGGGGGGGGGGAGGGTTTCGGGCTTGCCACATTCCTAAGGTGGGAGGAGTGGAGATAGAGAGAGTTGTTTAGGCTAGGTGGTTCTCCTTCCGTGAGGCAGCTGAGCCTGCTGAGGCCTGCAGGTGGAAATTGATGACACCGGGCAGCGTTGATTTACTTCTATTGGGAAATGTGACTTTTTATTTCTAATATTATGTGGTGTAATTCCAGGTTGCGTCAGATCCGGAATTACAACAGACTTTGCCAATTTGATGCTTCCCTAAATTAAAAACAAATTGTTTTGGAAGATGGGACTTCGCTCTTTTCTTTTTAAATGGATTTCGTCACTTGGAAACCTGACAGTGCCAAGCTGAAGAAGGCAGGCTGACACTTGCTTTATGTAACACCCAAGAGCATTCAAGAGGATACTGCCATGTCATCACGTCGATTACCACACGATTCACGCGCATCTTCTCCTTCGACTAGGAGGCCCGATGCACAAACCGCAGCCCTTCACCACCTTGATTCGGGACCAAGCAGACTTACTAGATGTTGGGAGCGATGAAATGGATCTTGGAACAGTTCTTGTCGGCCACCACCATCCCTTCGGTGGCACGGGTGTCTGCCCCCAGCACGATACCATCCTGGGGAGGACGAGAAAGAGTTCAGGCTGCACCTTGGCACGAAATCTGAAGGCGATCTTGCTCAAGAAACGCCGCCTCGGCCTTACCTTGTACACCACGCCAGCGATGGTGGTGCCCGTCTTGCGAGCGGCGGGCAGCCGAAGACCCTTCTGGGCCCCCCCCGATTCCAGCTGGGCGTTCCTGCAAGCGGAAGAGAAGCCAACATGAAAGAAGCCCCTGCCAGCATCCCCAGATCATGGATGGTGTAAAGACTAGACTCTCTCTCCCTTTCAGAGGATAATAATGAACTTTTGAAAAGTAAATGAACTTTATTGAAAAGGAAGACAGACGGTCCACATTCAAAGCAGGATCTGATATCCTTCCAGGCATGCAGCTTAGATAGAGAGTTAGAACCCTGCTCCTTAGTCCGGTGCGGATTTCGTCAATACAAAGAAACAACATGTTAATTTCATGTTGTTGTTTTTTCTGGGAATGTAGTTGAGATAAAGATTCCCAGGAAGTTCCTTTCGGAGCTCGAATTTGGCCTCTTCTCCTCTTTCTCTCTCTCCAAGAGGTGACACGTTTCCAGGCATTGGGGAGAGGGGGGGGCTCTCCACCCCCCCCCAGTTGTAAAATTGGGTGCAGGTTATACAGATTCAATACAAGAATTGGGATATTCAGTTATATCAAAAAGGAATTAATTGTATCAAAACGCCCCCCTTCCATTGAAGAATGGCAGATCTGACAGATGGATTTCGGGGGTCCTCGCCCCCTCCACCTGGGGCTGAAAACACAGGGGGCAACCCAAGGGGGCTGGTTTTGGAAGGGAGGGCGATCCTCGCATCCCACCCTCCAAACCAGGCTGCGATCCCCAATCTCCGCTGGCTGCCCAGAGGCGCCGCTTCTCTTCCCGGACTCCAACTCCCAGCATGCCTCAGCGTAGGCCCCGAGGGGCCGGGGCTTCTGGGAAGAGTAGTTCCCAGCGTGCCCGGAGAAGTGCCAGCGCCGTCCGCCGCCGGAAACCGGCACAACGCGCCGGGGAGTGGTGAACTGGGGTTTCCCAAAAGAGGAGCGGCAGCCGAGCGTCTGTCCCGCTCCGGGCCGGCTTGGCCCGCGGGGAGCCCAGCTCACGCACGCCTTGGCCGAGCCCGACGCGGCTTGAGGGGGCTCCGCCGCGGCCTCCCCGGCCCCTCCGGCCGCTAGGGCCGGCTTCCTCGGGGCTCCCCGCCCGGCTCCCTGCCGCTTCCCCGCCCTCACCGTGCGGTGTTGTGGAAGGAGAAGCCGCCGATCGCCGGCATCGAGGCCTTCTGCAGCGAGAGCGACGCCATCTTGGCCGGTTGTGGAGAAGGTGTGGGCGAGCGCGGGGCGGGGCCACGCTCTGGGCCACGCCCCCTGGCCGCGGGAGGGTCACTCCCTCCACTGCGCTCGTGGGCCGGTTGGTGTTAGGATGGAGCGGATTAAGCGCCGCATGGAGGGCAAGCGGTCCATCATCCCCAGCCGGAGCTGGGAGTGTCACACAACCGCATTGAGGGCATATGGTCCATCATCCCCAGCCAGAGCTGGGAGTGTCACATAGCCTCATGTAGGGCCCATCATCCTCAGCTGGAACTGCAACCCCATCATCCCCAGCTCGTAGGTGCTGCATGCATTGCAGCACCTCATGGTTTAGTGTTGCTGTCCCCGTATGATAGAAGAAGGGAAGGAACAGGAACCCAGGAATACCATCATCCCCATCCAGGAGGCGGTTGTGCCGTTGGGAGGTTCCACAGTGCTGTTAGCATTCAGCCCATCCTCCCCAGCCCCAATGAAGGGAGCTGTTCTCTCAGCGAGTCCCAAGAGCCAAGGGAAAGGAAGGGTGCTGGACCAGGCTCCATCATCCCCAGGGCAGATTAGGAAAAGCCAAGCCC
Organism: Naja naja; assembly: GCA_009733165.1. NCBI lineage: Eukaryota > Metazoa > Chordata > Lepidosauria > Squamata > Elapidae > Naja > Naja naja. Next base: position 1,568,598 of record CM019157.1, read on the forward strand.
AAGCTTGATAGGATTAAGACAGAGGGCACCAATTCCCATCAGCTCCAGCCCTAATACCTCCTGCCTGTCCTTGCTGGGGAGGGAGGAGGGACCTTGTAGTCCCACCCTAATGGAAAGCAGCAGGTTGGAGAAAGCATTGCCCACTTCTGGCGAAGGCCAGGTTGGGAGAAGAAGGGAGGAGAGCAGGACTCCCATCATCCCCAACTCCACCAAAAGTCCCCATGCAAAGAACAAGAGGATGGGATTAGATTAACAGATAAGAGTTGGAAGGGACCTTGTAGGTCATCTAGTCCTCTGCCCAGGCAGGAGATCAACACCATTTCAGACAGGGCTGTCCAGTTTCTTCTTAAAACCTCCATCGGTGGGACAACCTGGCCTGGGGGGGCTCCTTCTCTTTGGACAAAACCCTCCCCATTGCCCCTGCTTGGGCTGGAAATCCAAGTAGCAGGCGTCAGCCCGGCGGAGGAACCTGGCACCTTCACTTCCTTTAGTGAGATGTCTAAAGTTGGCAAAACTATTTTGACTTCTCCATCTTTAATGCTCAGTAGTGAGTGACAGCTGCTTCCTTGGCGGGAAAAAGCTGGAGCATAAATCTTACATGGGGTCAGCGGGAGCCCTTGAAGTCATCTCACCTGAGGAGGTGGCCACGAGCACCTGGCCCTCAGCACCACCAGCCCAGCGAGCCAGGCTCTAATGGCTGAAGGGCACGTCCAGAGAGAGGCAGGGTGGAGATTAACCACAACCTCAGCTGGCGTTGGCCTCCCCTGCTGGGATTTGGCCAAGCCTGGGAACAATGGGCTGGCTCCCTGAGAAATCTATTACTGCAAAACAGACATATGTATATATATATATATGTTTTAGAAAAACCACACAGCGTATCTGAGGATAGGGACGTTCCCACTGGGATGGAAACTGAACTAATCCTGTGTGTGTGTGTGTGTGTGTACACAAATACATACCTATATACACCATATATGTATATGTGTTTATATGTGTATGTGTATGTGTTTTGTATACAGGTATGTATGTCTGTATATAAATAGATATAGACACACACACATATACTGTATACATATACAGTGTATATATGTATATGTATAGCTTTTACTTTTATATATGTATTTAATTAAAATTTAAAATGGGTTTGTTTGGGGAGGAAAAATGCTACCAGACTCCTTGTAAATAAATTATATTTATTACAATTATTTGTCCCGCCATTGCCTTGGGCATGTTTTTCGTGCCACGGACAGGATGACCGTAATAAATACTTAAATATAAACTTTTAAGTCACGTTCTGCTCCTGGTAACTTTAGGAGAGAAGCAGTTTCAAGTCCCGAGTTCTTTTAAGAATCTTAATTCTGTATTTTAACCTTGGCAATAAAGAAAAGAAAAAAACACTCCACATGGGCGACAGGAAAGGCATCCGGCCAGTCAACACTGCTCCATTCAGTTGCCCGACTCCACCCTATGCAAGGGATTATGGGGTCGTTAAAAGAAGATGAATAAAGAAAAAAAATACACACTGGAAAACAACAGCAACACAAAGAATATATTTTCATTCTTCTTCCCAGATTTGGTGCTTTTGGAGCAGGAATGGGACTGACCAGGAATTCTGACCCGGAGGGGGAGTAGACCAACCAGAACATCCTAGATTGAAGCAAGTGCTTTCCAGCTACTCCCAGGGAATAACTGGGGCGGGTTGTGCAAAATCAGCAGCTTCTCCACTAAATTAGTTGCAGAAAGCTTCAAAATACCGCAGCTTATTATAGAGCAAAGCCTCCCTAATGAGAGATGAAGTCCTCCTAGCCACAGGGACCCCAGGCAGGCGCTGAGCAATGTGCTGCAATGTGTGTGTGTGTGTGT
>CM019157.1:1571460-1731258 GCA_009733165.1 Naja naja
GCAAAACCATAACAGAGCAGCACAAATGCTTGGAAGCCTTTTCAAAAATAGGTTTTTAAAAATCAATAGACTTGGACACTTAAGTGTTTTTGCTTTTTAAAAAGGAACATTCACATCACTTCCCAGAAGGTCAGCAATAAGCAAGGGATCACCTACCAGAATCTGGAGGCAGAGGAAAAAGTCCTCCCAACCTGTAATTCTCCAGGAATTCTGGATCAATTTCAAAATCCCCATCAGGGCTGGGCTACAATGAATTAAGGCGTTGCTGGGATGGTTATCCTGGGTGATCTCAATGCCTTTTCAGGTGCCATTCAATTTTTAAGGCTTTAGCAATATTTCTCAACTTCAGCAATTTTAAGATGTGGACTTCAACTCTCTGAGTTCTTGTTGGCTGGGGAATTCTAGGAGTTGAAGTCCACAGGTCTAAAAGTTGCTAAATTGAAAAACCTGTCTTAAAATGCCAACCCTGAACCCCCTCTCTCTAGGGAGTAGGTTGAGTAGGGTGAAGAGTAGAGTAGAGTAGAGTATAGTGAGTAGAGTAGTGAGTGAGTAGAATGAATAGATAGAATAGAGGAAGGGAAAGAATAGAATAGAATGGCATGAATAGCACAGAATAGAATATATGGAATAGAATAGAAATTGGAGTAGAGAAGAGTAGAGTAGAGTAGAGAGTAGAATAGGGAGGTGGGGAAGAGTAAGTAGAATAGGATAGAATAGGAATGGAATAGGAATGAATAGGAATAGAATGAGAATAGAATAGAATGAATATGGAAGATAATAGGAATAAAATAGAATAGGGGAAGAGTACAGTAGAACAGAGTAGAACTTTACTATCACTTTAAATACACAAATCAGCATCCATTAAAATGAATTTTGTTGCCTTCAGCTCTCAAGTGATAACCCTTATGCATATACCAACACACACACACACACACACATATATGACACAGAGAAACTTCACAGTCTAGTTCAGACATATATGTTTGCAAACTAGTTTGGGCTGCTAGATTTCATCCAAGCAAAATCTGACTTTTGCACAAGGTGACAGGGTGGGAAGTTAACATCCTGACCCTGAATCGTCTGCTCAGACCTTACAAGGCCTCACTTTTTCTTCCTTAAAAGCGGGGAAAAAGAAAACAGAAGGAAAAGGATTTGCATGGCTGGATGGAAAGAGGCAAAGGGAATTCTTAGGAGGAGGAGAGTCTGGTTTCTTCCTGAGAATCCTCCTGAATGGTTTGCTTTCTTTTGCAAGGTTCAGGAAGAATATTTGTTAAGATACTCGCATCCCAGAGCAAACAAAACCAATTTTAAAAAAAAAAACAACACCCAGTGCCCAGCGGACAAGATTTTGCTGTTTTGGTTCACTAATCACTTACTATGTACACTAGTCTCTCAGAAACACACATACACACACAGAGAGAACAAGGTAATTTATGGTTCAGCGCTTAATAATTTATATGTTTCAGGGCAACGTTTATAAATATTAATCAATTTCATCTTTTATGTTAATGCATAAGAGGTGGGATAGAATACTACATCATAAATCCTATAATAGCATTTTTCAGAAATGAGGGTGGTGCTGGTGAAGAAAGACTTTTATGCACAGAATAAATAATGCAATACTTTTGTAGGGTGGCATGGCACCATCTATTGGCCTGAATATGGTCTCTTCGATTCGATTAAACCTCAGATCCTCAGATGCCGGGGTTCTCCTTGATCCTCGACTATATGACCACAACTGAGCCCCCAAAATCTCGGTGGCTAAGAGACAAGTTGCTAAGTGAGCTTAGCCTTCCTTTTATGACCGTCCCTGCCACCGTTGTTAAGTGAATCTTTGCCGCTGTGAAGTCAGTGTCACTGGTTGTTAGGTGGCTTCCCTCATGCCTTTGCTTGTCGGATGGTGCAAAGGAAATCACATCACACACACACACCTCACAGGGATGCTGCAGTTTTGATCGCGTGGCCATGTGGGGAGGCTAGCGATTAATGTGTGGGGAAAAGGTTGTGAGTGGCTTTTTTCAGTGCCGCTGCAACTTTGGCGGTCACACTAAGAACTGTTGTAATTCAGGACTACCTGTATGGAAACTATTAGAACCCGGTTTGGGCTGGTAGACCTTCTGTCCAAACAAAATCGAGTTTTGCACAAAGCGATAGGTGAAAAATAGTCCATCATCCAATTAAAATTAAAATGTGAAAGTATCTACAGACCTCTCACATCCTGGACATAAAGTGTTTCAACTCCTTCCCTCAAAACAATGCTATGGAGCCCTACAGCCCAGAACAACTAGACACAAGGACAGGTTTCCCCAAAAGCCATCCCTCTGCTAAACATATAATCCCCTCAACACTGTCCAACTATTTACAAAGTCTGTACGACTGTTATTCTTCCCATCCTTCCTTTTACCTATCTCCTTTTCTACTTATGACTATAACCTTGTTGCTTGTCTCTACAATTTATATTGTTTTATTGTTTCCTTGTATGAGTTTGATTGCTTATTTAATATCCTATGTCTAAGTGCTGTATTTTGTGATTCTTGATGAATGTGTTTTTACACTGAGAGCATTTGCACCAAAGACAAATTCCTTGTGTCCAATAACACTTGGCCAATAAAGGAATTATTCTATTCTATCTATCCTATCCAACCCTATCCTATTCTTTTCTATTCTATTCCTCTCTCTCTCTCTATTCTATTCTTTCCTTATTCCATTCCACTCCATTATCAGTCATTAACTGGGATATATTATTTCTGATCATATTTCGAGTTTTTCTCTGGCGTTTCCTTGGTGCCCACTTGGCGCAGCGCTTTTAAAATGAAGAAGGGTAAGCAAAGGGATCCAAGCTCAGAGAAACACACAAACAAATGGCTACATTTATCACCGTCTCTTGCATCAATTTAATTCAGAGGGGGGCAGGGGGGAGGCATTAAAATGAAACTTCTCAGCTCAGGAATCTATGAAGGGCCCAGTTAAGGAAATTGAAATGCTCTTCACGTACATGTAGTCCTCAAACTTACAACAGTTCGTTTAGCGGCCATTCAAAGTTATATCGGCACTGAAAAAACGATGACTTGTGGTCGTTTTCCCCCCCCCGCACTGATGACCGTTACAGCAACATCCACAGGGTCATGTGGTCAAAAATTCAGCGCAGCCACACTGACTCATATTTATGACGGTAAGGCAGGTCATAAAATGGGGCAAAATTCACTGAGTAATTTTGAGTTATTTATAATTAACATGAATTTTGGGCCCAGTTGTGAGCGTAAATGGAGACTATCTGTATTCTTTCACTTTCTCCTTAGGGCGTTTTAGAGAGCTGGCCTACAATTTGGGTTTTTTTTTAATCCTCCCCTGGAAGATAAAACGACTCCTTTTTCAGAGTGAGGAAATTCCCCCTTTGCAGCTTCTTCCTCCAATTCTTTTCAAGAGTCTCCAGAGGGGATCAAAGGCACCATTAAAGCAGCCAAGAATTTCGCGTTCTTTTTCTGCCCTATTAGCTGAATCATCGGAAGGGATGCGGGAGGGGGGGAGTTAAATACTCTGGGTCCCCCACTAGTGGGCAGTACAGACACCTCAACTGAGTTGTGCAAGAGTGTGACTCACCCATCGTGACGTAAGGCAGCTTGTCGGTCGAGCCGTGAGGATAAATGCTGTAGAGGTGAAATCCGGTGACGTCCACCCCACCGAGAACCAAAGCTGCACCAATGTATCCCTGGTACCTGGAGAGCAAATAAAACAACAAGGAAACATCACAGCGGGGATGTTACACCTCTGTGTAACTGTCTGGTTTGGCTCTGCAACCCAACAGGACAGACACAGACTTCAGAGGATAATTAGGACTGCAGAGAAAAAAAGAACAATTCCTACCCACCTGCCTTCCATGGAGGACCTGTATCCTGCATGAGCCAAAAAGGGGGCTGTGAAAATATCTACAGACCCCTCACATCCTGGACATAAACCGTTTCAACTCCTACCCTCAAAGCGGTGCTACAGAGCACTGCACACCAGAACAACTGGACACAAGGGGAGTTTTTTCCTGAATGCCATCACTCTGCTAAACAAATAATTCCCTCAACACTGTCAACTTATCTACTGAGATGGTATTACTGTTATTCCTCTACTACTAGATTATAATAACACTTCCTAGTACCCATCTCCTCCCACTTATGACTATAATCTTGTTTGCATCTTTACAATTTATATTGTTTCATTTGTTCCTTAGTGTGATTTGATTGCTTATTAGTAACCGATGACTATCACTAAGTGTTGTATCTTATGATTCTTGATGAACATATTTTATTTCTTATATACACTGACAGCATTTGCACCAAAGACAAATTCCTTGTGTGTCCAATCACACTTGGCCAATAAAGAATTCTATTCTATTGTTCTATTCTCTATTATTCTATTCTCTATTATTCTATTCTCTATTATTCTATTCTCTATTATTCTATTCTATTCTCCCCCCCCTGCATAAATTGTGCTCACAGTTGCCATCTTGAATGTTGTTTTTTTTTATTACATTTATATGCAGCCCTTCTCCGAAGACTCAGGGCAGCTTACAATTTTGGATACAACCCAATGCTCAGCAATAGCCTTCATTCCATTGTATAACTGCTTATTATTACTGGCATTTTTACAGGTCAGCTTATTGCCCCCAACAATCTTGGGTCCTCAATTTACCTACCCCGAGAGGATGGAAAGCTGAGTCAACCTTGAGCCTGGTGGGATTCGAGCCTACAGTAATTGTAGCAGCTGGATCTTAAGAGCAGGCATTTAACAGCCTGAGCCACCAAAGCTCGTTTTGACTCCTCCTGCAAGAAGACTCTGAAAGGTGTGGAGGGGCCCACTAACCATCCCGCCCAGACAACAATTAGGTACCTGAAAAGCATCTGCTTCAGCATCCGGTTGGCCGTCACAACTCTTGGAAGCCGGCCGGTCGAAAGGTGAAGCTCCATGTTTGAAGAGATCATCTGGGTGGTCATTTGGTGTCTGCAGCCGTTCGCCCCACAGCAGCAAGAGTAGGCATCTCTGAGTCCCTCTAAAACCGATCAGCCTCTTCCACTCCAAGAACCTCACTGTCAGACCTGCCCAGCCCGAGCCCTTAGGAAAGAAAGACCCGACTCCATTTGAGTGAAGCGATGAGATTCTTTTATTAAAGATTACTGGTTGCAGCAAAGCCAGGCTAGATATAAATTTCCTGCAGGAAATTTTACAGTTTTCCCCTCATCCCAGCCCTCCCGGTGTGACCAGTTCATCTTCAGCCAATGAAGAACCACATAGGAGAAGATAAATTTTATATTATTTATTTGATTCATGCAGGTATTTCTCTCCCCAACCCGCTGGTCCCCCTCCCCAGTTTGCAGCGGGAGGAGAGATTGCCAGCCCTAGACATGATGACTGGGTAACTCTCTCCTGCTTTAAATCCTTCCATTGAGAATGAGTGAGATCAACCAACCAATGGAACAGAAGTTGCCTTCAGAAGTTGTGGGAGTTTCCTCCTTGGAAGCTTTCAAGAAGAGACTGGACTGCCATCTGTCAGAAATGCTGTAGGGGTCTCCTGCTTGGACTGGGGGGGTTGGACTAGATGACCTACAAGGTCCCTTCCAACTCTGCTTATCTATCTATCTAGGATAGTAGCTTTGAGAATCACCGAGATGTTTGGGGCAGGGTGCGCGCCTTTGAATGCTGGCACAAGATGGTCCCGTGCTTTTCTGGTCTTCATCAAACTGTCATTTGCCCCCCTTCCTATTTCCCACCACATCTCCATACATTATTGCCCATTTGTTCCCCCCCATGCTCCCTCCCTCCTAACCTTTGATGCCAGGATGCCAGCAAGGCACCTGTCAAGGCCAAAATTGACATATGCATAGCCATTTTATTTAGCCTTATCATGTATTCCTTTTCTTTCTTTCTCTTTGCTGGTTATGGGGGAGGGTTTGGCTTGCCACATTCCTAAGGTGGGAGGAGTGGAGATAGAGAGAGTTGTTTAGGCTAAGTGGTTCTCCTTCCCGTGGGAACGAAAGCTGCCAAGGCCTGCAGGTGGAAATTGAGGACACCAGGCAAAAGTTGATTTACTTCTATTGGGAATGTGACTTTTTAGTTTCTAATTTCTAATATTATGTGGTGTAATTCCAGGTTGCGTCAGATCCGGAATTACAACAGACTTTGCCAATTTGATGCTTCCCTAAATTAAAAACAAATTGTTTTGGAAGATGGGACTACACTCTTTTCTTTTTAAATGGATTTTGTCACTTGGAAACCTGACAGTGCCGAGCTGAAGAAGGCAGGCTGACACTTGTTTTACATAACACCCAAGAGCATTCAAGAGGATACTGCCATGTCATCACGTCGATTACCACACGATTCACGCGCATCTTCTCCTTCGACTAGGAGGCCCGATGCACAAACCCCAGCCCTTCCCCACCTTGATTCGGGACCAAGCAGACTTACTAGATGTTGGGAGCGATGAAATGATCTTGGAACAGTTCTTGTCGGCCACCACCATCCCTTCGTGGCACGGTGTCTGCCCCCAGCGATACCATCCTGGGGAGGACAAGAAAAAGAGTTCAGGCTGCACCTTGGCATGAAATCTGAAGGCGATCTTGCTCAAGAAACGCCGCCTCGGCCTTACCTTGTACACCACGCCAGCGATGGTGGTGCCCGTCTTCTGCCGGGCGGCAGAGACCCTTCTGGGCCCCCCCCGATTCCAGCTGGGCATTCCTGCAAGCGGAAGAGAAGCCAACATGAAAGGAGCCCCTGCCAGCATCCCCAGATCATGGGTGGTGTAAGGACTAGACTCTCTCTCCCTTTCAGAGGATAATAATGAACTTTTGAAAAGTAAATGAACTTTATTGAAAAGGAAGACAGACGGTGCACATTCAAAGCAGGATCTGATATCCTTCCAGGCATGCATCTTAGATAAAGAGAGTTAGAACCCCGCCCTTAGTCCAGTGCGGATTTCATCAATACAAAGAAACAACATGTTAATTTCATGTTGTTGTTTTTTCTGGGAATGTAGTTGAGATAAGATTCCCAGGAAGTTCCTTTTGGAGCTGGAATTTGGCCTCTTCTCCTCTTTCTCTCTCTCCAAGAGGTGACACGTTTCCAGGCATTGGGGAGAGGGCCCCCCCCCCAGTTGTAAAATTGGGTGCAGGTTATACAGATTCAATACAAGAATTAGGATATTCAGTTATATCAAAAAGGAATTAATTGTATCAAAACGCCCCCCCCTTCCATTGAAGAATGGCAGATCTGACAGATGGATTTCGGGGGGGGGGGGTGTCCTTCGCCCCCCTCCACCTGGGGCTGAAAACACAGGGTGCAACCCAAGGGGGGGCTGGTTTTGGAAGGGAGGGGCGATCCTCGCATCCCACCCCTCCAAACCAGGCTGCGATCCCCCCCCCCCAATCTCCGCTGGCTGCCCAGAGGCGCCGCTTCTCTTCCCGGACTCCAACTCCCAGCATGCCTCAGCGTAGGCCCCGAGGGGCCGGGGCTTCTGGGAAGAGTAGTTCCCAGTGTGCCCGGAGAAGTGCCAGCGTCGTCCGCCGCCGGAAACCGGCACAACGCGCCGGGGAGTGGTGAACTGGGGTTTCCCCAAAAGAGAGGAAGCGGCAGCCGGGCGTCTGTCCCGCTCCGGGCCGGCTTGGCCCGCGGGGAGCCCAGCTCCTGAGTCACGGCCGCCTTGGCCGAGCCCGACGCGGCTTGAGGGGGCTCCGCCGCGGCCTCCCCGGCCCCTCCGGCCGCTAGGGCCGGCTTCCTCGGGGCTCCCCGCCCGGCTCCCTGCCGCTTCCCCGCCCTCACCGTGCGGTGTTGTGGAAGGAGAAGCCGCCGATCGCCGGCATCGAGGCCTTCTGCAGCGAGAGCGACGCCATCTTGGCCGGTTGTGGAGAAGGTGTGGGCGAGCGCGGGGCGGGGCCACGCTCTGGCCACGCCCCTGGCCGCGGGAGGGTCACTCCCTCCACTGCGCTCGTGGGCCGGTTGGTGTTAGGATGGAGCGGATTAAGCGCCGCATGGAGGGCAAGCGGTCCATCATCCCCAGCCGGAGCTGTGCAGGGCAAGCGGTCCATCATCCCCAGCCGGAGCTGGGAGTGTCACACAACCGCATTGAGGGCATATGGTCCATCATCCCCAGCCAGAGCTGGGAGTGTCACATAGCCTCATGTAGGGCCCATCATCCTCAGCTGGAACTGGGCTGTCCCACAGCCCCGTGCAAGGCCCATCATCCCCAGCTCGTAGGTGCTGCATTGCCAGCACCTCATGGTTTGGGTGTTGCTGTCCCCGTATGATAGAAGGAGAGAAGGAACACCAGGAATACCATCATCCCCATCCACAAGAGGAGCGGTTGTGCCGTTGGGAGGTTCCACAGTGCTGTTAGCATTCAGCGCCCATCCTCCCCAGCCCCAATGAAGCGAGCTGTTCTCTCAGCGAGTCCCAAGGAGCCAAGGGAAAGGAAGGGGTGCTGGACCAGGCATCCATCATCCCCAGGGCAGATTAGGAAAAGCCAAGCCCAAGCTTGATAGGATTAAGACAGAGGGCACCAATTCCCATCAGCTCCAGCCCTAATACCTCCTGCCTGTCCTTCGCTGGGGAGGAGGGACCTTGTCGTCCCACCCTAATGGAAAGCAGCAGGTTGGAGAAAGCATTGCCCACTTCTGACGAAGGCCAGGTTGGGAGAAGAAGGGAGGAGAGAGCAGGACTCCCATCATCCCCAACTCCACCAAAAGTCCCCATGCAAAGAACAAGAGGATCGGATTAGATTAACAGATAAGAGTTGGAAGGGACCTTGTAGGTCATCTAGTCCAACCCTCTGCCCAGGCAGGAGATCCAACACCATTTCAGACAGGGGGCTGTCCAGTTTCTTCTTAAAAACCTCCATCGGTGGGACAACCTGGCCTGGGGGGGGGCTCCTTCTCTTTTGGACAAAACCCTCCCCCATTGCCCCTCGCGGGAGCTGGAAATCCAAGTAGCGTCAGCCCCGGCGGAGGGAACCTGGCACCTTCACTTCCTTTAGTGAGATGTCTAAAGTTGGCAAAACTATTTTGACTTCTCCATCTTTAATGCTCCGGCGTGAGTGACAGCTGCTTCCGCAGGCGGAAAAAGCTGGAGCATAAATCTTGCATGGGGTCCAAGCGGGAGCCCCTTGAAGTCATCTCACCTGAGGAATTGGCCACGAGCACCTGGCCCTCAGCGCCACCGCAGCCCACGGCGAGCCAGGCTCTAATTGGCTGAAGGGCACGTCCAGAGAGAGAAGGCAGGGTGGAGATTAACCACAACCTCAGCTGGCGTTGGCCTCCTGGCCCTGCTGGGATTTGGCCAAGCTTGGGAACAATGGGCTGGCTCCCTGAGAAATCTATTACTGCAAAACAGATATATGTATATATATATATATGTTTTAGAAAAGCCACACAGCGTATCTGAGGATAGGGACGTTCCCACTGGGATGGAAACTGAACTAATCCTGTGTGTGTGTGTGTGTGTGTGTACATAAATACAGACCTATATACACCATATATGTATATGTGTTTATATGTGTATGTGTGTATGTGTGTTTGTATACAGGTATGTATGTCTGTGTATATAAATAGATATAGACACACACACACACATGTACATACATATACAGTGTATATATATGTATATGCAGCTTTTATATATGTATATATTTATTTAATAAAATTTAAAATGGGTTTGTTGGGGGAGGAAAATGCTACCAGACTCCTTGTAAATAAATTATATTTATTACAATTATTTGTCCCGCCATTGCCTTGGGCATGTTTTTCGTGCCACGGCAGGATGACCGTAATAAATACTTAAATATAAACTTTTAAGTCACGTTCTGCTCCTGGTAACTTTAGGGAGAGAAGCGGTTTGCGAGTCCCCGAGTTCTTTTAAGAATCTTAATTCTGTATTTTAACCTTGGCAATAAAGAAAAAAAAAACACTCCACATGGGCGACAGGAAAGGCATCCGGCCAGTCAACACTGCGCTCCATTCAGTTGCCCCGACTCCACCCCTATGCAAGGGATTACGGGGTCGTTAAAAGAAGATGAATAAAGAAAAAAAATACACACTGGAAAACAACAGCAACACAAAGAATATATTTTCATTCTTCTTCCCAGATTTGGTGCTTTTGGAGCAGGAATGGGACTGACCCAGGAATTCTGACCCACCGGGGTAAGGACCAACCAGAACATCCTAGATTGAAGCAAGTGCTTTCCAGCTACTCCCAGGGAATAACTGGGGCGGGTTGTGCAAAATCAGCAGCTTCTCCACTAAATTAGTTGCCAAAGGCTTCAAAATACCGCAGCTTATTATAGAGCAAAGCCTCCCTAATTGAGATGAAGTCCTCCTAGCCACAGGGACCCCAGGCAGGCGCTGAGCAATGTGCTGCAATGTGTGTGTGTGTGTGTGTGTGTGTGTTGCAGCTGCCTAGCTCTCTCTTGCCTTATGGGATATTTTGCAGAGATGTAGCTTTGGAGTTTCCTTGATTGGCCGGCCAGTAGCAGCTGGGGGAAGGTCTCAGGGTTGCCCAGGGGGAAATAGGAGCCCCCAAATAGGAGCTGCAGCAGGTTTTGAACCCAGGACCTTGCCAGAATGGGCCATTTCATTTTCTTAAATCAGGAGGCCAATCCTGGTGCAATTTGCTGGTTTAGCTTTCTGGGGTGCCCCCTCCAGAGGAGAACTGGGGGGGGGGAGTGAAGGAATTTTGTACACACCAAAATAGAGAGAAGAGAATAATGGAATGAAGAATTTAGAATAGAGCAGAACAGAAAGAGTAGAATAATGGAATGGAGAAGAGAATTACAATAGAGTAGAAAATAGAATAGAATAGAAATCAGAAGAGAAGAGAATAATGGAATAGAATTAGATTAGAATAGAACAGAAATTGGAAGAGAAGAGAATAATGGAATGTAGAATAGAATTAATAGACTAGAATAGAAAACAGAATAGAATAGAAAATAGAATAGAAATTGGAAGAGAACAATGGAATGAAGAATTTACAATAGAACAGAACAAAAAGAATAGAATAATGGAATGGAGGAGAAATCAGAAGAGAAGAGAAGAATGGAATGTAGACTAGAATTAGATTGGAAGAGAATAGGAATAGAATAGAACAGAACAGAATAGGGCTGGAAGGGACCTTGGAGGTCTTCTAGTCCAGCCCCCTGCTCAAGCAGGGGATCCTATACCATTTGAGACAGGTGGCTGTCCAGTCTTTTCTTAAAATCCTGCAGGTTAGCAGAGCAGATGCTGCTGTGCAAGACGCTCCCCAGATTTTTACAGGGTTTTCTTTTGTGTTGTGGGGCTGTGTTTCCCCATCTTCCTCTCTCCTCCCCCCCCCTTTTTTTGTGTTGTTGTTCTTCACTTGATGAAGTTAAACTGCCGTCTTCCCCGGGGTGATGGTGGGGCATCCAAAACGGCTTGGCATCCAAACGGCTGAGCAGTTGGTGGCGAGACATCCGGAGGGGAAGAGAAACAGCAGGTTTTTGCTAGAAGGGACGGCGGTTTTATTTCCCTCTTGGTCCCGAAGAAGGAAGCAGGTGCTGTCGGATTATTATTTTACCTCCCTTCCTATCCTCCCAGGTAGGAGGATGCTTTCCAACAGATGCGCAGGTAAGGCTGTGCCCGCTCCCTGGCTGGGCGAGAGCGCCCCCTGCTGCCCCCTCGCTCGTCCTTGGCAAACCGTGACATACGTCCGTCACAAACGGACTCTGTTGTAGCAGCAAGATTATTGCACGCCCCAAAATGGAAGGACACGTCGATTCCCACCAGAGACGAAAGGTTGCAGAAGTTTTATGGCGTTTGGCTGAAATGGCCAAATGGACTATTTTGGTTAAAGAAAAAGATAGAAAAGGTTCTGCAACCCAACAAGGCAGACAACAGACTCCAGAGAGTAATTAGGACTGCAGAAAGAACAATGGCTACCAACCTGCCTTCCATGGAGGACCTGTACCCTGCACGAGTCAAAAAGAGGGCTGTGAAAATATCCACAGACCCCTCACATCCTGGACATAAACTGTTTCAACTCCTTCCCTCAAAGCGGTGCTACAGAGCACTGCACACCAGAACAACTAGGCACAAGGGCAGTTTTTCCCCCAATGCCCTCACTCTGCTAAACAAATAATTCCCTCAACACTGTCCAACTATTTAAAAAGTCTGCACTACTATTACTATTAATCTTCTCATCACTCCCTATCACCCATCCACTCCCATTTGTGACTGTATGACTGCAACTTTGTCGTTTGTCTCCTTACTATCTATATTGACTGTGTCCTAGTATGATATGATTGCTTATTGTACCCTATGACTATTATTATTAAGTGTTGAACCTGATGATTCTGGACTCTTGATGAATGTATCTTTTCTTTTATGTACATTGAGAGCATTTGCATTGAAGACAAATTCCTTGTGTGTCCAATCACACTTGGCCAGTAGAGAATTCTATTCTACTCTACTCTATTCTATTCTAGAAGTATTTTTCTTCTGAACTTCGTGCGTGAAGTGGAAAGGAATGAAGCTTTGATTTTGGGGTTTTACCGATTAGATGGATAGATCTTTATAGAAAGCGCTTGTTTATATTATTATGGCAAAAAGCACTACCTGTATTATTTTTACAAATCATTCAGGGCAGTGAACATATCCAACACACTGTCCTGCTCCTCTTTCCCTCATAACAACAACCATGTGAGGTGGGTTGAGCTGATAAGAGAGGGACTGGCCCAAAGTCACCCAGCCAGCTTTCATGCCTAAGACAGAACTAGAACTCACCATCTCCCGGTGATCGGCCCTAAGTTGCCCAGCTGGCTTTCATGGCTAAAGGCAGGATTTAGGCCTTTCCATTTTGGCAACAATTGTCCAAGGAGGTCCTACCGTTTTGTGGACAGTCGGAGCGAAAAGGGTTTCTGGAGGCCAGGAGCCTTGCTTTCTTCTGCAGAAATAGAAATGATAAAACTGGCCAGACGAATGGAATATGCTGTCAACTCAATAGAGCCCTTTCATAAGCATCGGGTTGACATTTCAGCTTCCGGTTAGCTTATCGCTGCTGGCCAGCCGGACGGGCAGCTGGTCATTAAAAGGTGCTTAATAATCAAAGTGGGAGGTTGTCTGAAGGGATCTTTTGCAGGCCAAATGGGGCATTCAGGGAGCAAGATGGAAAAATGAGAGAGAGAGACTTTAATCACGTTTACACCACGGAGCAAAATCCTGGAATGCACAAATGCATTATATCCACCTATGATTTGCTTGCAAGCAGAGAGTTTTTCTGGAAATGCTGATTTTAATGTACCAATCTCAGCCATGAGAGTTTTTACAAAATTCAGAGGCTTTTTTGCTGGTATTTTCAGAAGCAAAACATTTCAGATTGTCACCCTTTTTTTTGAAGCTGATGGGGTGACGTTAGAGCCTTTCCCCCTCCAAGTACCTACATTTTATCAGCATGCGTAATTGAATGATTTTAATATAATTAGGGTTAAATTAATCAAATGCAGGTACAATTTAATTCGGCACGTTCCTAAAGGGCAACCCAGATTGCATTCGTTCTTCTGAACAACTATTTCTTTGAGAGAGATTTGTGGGTGTTTAAGAAAAAGGACAATATATTTGAGTTATTAAATCGTATTTCTTACTGGCATACCCTTTCTTTGCAGACTTAAGGCAGGAAAAACCAGTTTAGAAGACTGCAAATCGGTAAATATTGGTCATTACTTCTCAGAAACCCACAGCAACAAAAGAAGATCGTATTTAGTTTTGGAAAATTCTTGGAATTTTGGTAATATTGGTGGCTCTTTAAAGAAACCACAACTCTCTTGGCCTGGGTGGAGCATTTGTTGGGCAGATATATTATTCAGAAGGAAGAAGTTAGTGTTTAAAATAAAAAGTCCAGCCAAATGCTTTCAAAATAGATAATCTCAAGCCACAGAATTTAAGAATTTTTTCCCTCTGGTTTCCTTTGAGCCTCTCAAGGAACTGAACTCAATGTGCTATCCATGTTCACAGGTTCTGGAACACAAAATATTTTTGGGCACTGGAAACTGCCAAAGGAACCTTCTCTAAACAAAATGGGAAAGAATTGGGGATTTTCCACTGAGGTTTGATCTCTGCCCCCAAGTTCTTTTGCTCCCTGTTGAGACATAAGAGTCTCTCTCTCCCCTCTTTTTTTGAACCAAAATCCAGGCAATTGGCCAGGCAAAAGTCAAAAAAACCCACACTTTTTACGGCTGCCAAATAGCAACCAAATGGATCAAGAATTTGTCCTCTTTGGTGATGAAGAAAGAGGGCAAGATTTATGGCTGAGATGGGCTCACTGCCTGCCCTGTGCTCAGAAGGGTGAAAAACTTAAAATTCAATACTGGATGCATTTTGTCCTACCTGATGTTCTCTCTGCTCTCATCCATCTTTCTGATGATCATATTGATGTATTCTCTTCATGTTCCTTTTCATTGTTTTTTTAATTATTCTATTATTTTACCTCTGTTCTGTTTTACACTCTTCCTTTTTTATTGTTGTGAGTAGCCCCACAGACAGATAGGCAGTGAGTAAATTAAAAAAAAAAACCCAATAATTTGAAATGCCCATGGAAACCTCAGTAGAGTTCCACATTCTCCCTCGCTTTTCCCCAAACCCGATCCCTTCCCCGTATCCTTTCTCTACCCGGGAGAGGCTTTTAATTTAATCTTTTAATTGCAAAAGAAAATGGCCCTCAGCAGAAATTAGAGCACAAATCCTGCCTCAGCTGGGTGCTGTTGTTTTTTTTCCAGGGAAGTTAGGTTTCCCCGTCCGCTTTCCATGGCCAGAAATCTGATCGTTTCCTTGTGTGTTTTCAACCCTGAAGAGCATATTTATAAAACTAGGGCTTCCTGACTTTTTCTTCCAAAATGACATGGCCTGCCCACATGGTGTGCCAATGGCCCAAAGGCCTGGGAGTTTGCTTTAAACAAGATAATATTATTTTTAAAAAAGAATTATTAGAGAGGGAAAACAAACTGAGATTTCTTCCCTCGGGCACCCTTGAGTGCCAGGGAAGAATGTGGGCAAGGGAACTCATTTTTCCTTCCCCTTGGAGATACTCCTAGGTTACTCCGTTCTTAAGCAAGAGGGCACCAAAGAATTCAGCTGTGCCCAGTGCTCCCTTGCTTCTCCACCTCCCACCCGCCCCAAGACTGAATCAACAGCTGGTGTCCTGCCGCAGTGGCCCACAATGGCTCCTCTTTGGGCAGACAATATACTTGTCATGGGAAAACATAAAAGCTGCAATTAATGGAATGGTCTCCTGGCTGCTCTTTTCAGCCTGGACAATGAGAGGCAACTGGAAGAGAAAGATTAAACCCCTTGCTCTTCCCCCAGGAAGCCGGTTAAATGGCCCCTGGCGAAATTTGTTTTTTTTTTGCAAAAAATAAAAACTCCCCAACTGAACCTCATCATTCGGAGGGAAAGCAAGCGGGTGGATCTTTAAAAGGAAGCCAGCCACGGAAGGAGGCGCAGCTGCATTCCGATCCCTTCCCCCTTGGGGCTGATGATCCCATCGATATCTAATAGATCTAAAGGGGTTTTATTTTGCAGGGTTCAATTAAGTCATTTTAGACCGCGGGCTTAATTTAGGCCGGGCCAGGCAGGCGTTAATGCTCTCCAGTGGGAGGCTGTCTTTTCCCTCCGGAGATCTAGGTTCTGCTTCGGACAGAGGCTTGGAAACCACCAGAATAGAGCTGGAAGGGACCTTGGAGGTCTTCTAGTCCAGCCCCCTGCTCAAGCAGGGGGTCCTATACCGTTTGAGACAGGTGGCTGTCCAGTCTCTTCTTAAAAGCCTCCAGTGATGAAACAGCCACAACTTCTGGTGGAAAGCTGTTCCATTAGTTAATTGTGAAAGAAAGAAAGAAAGAAAGAAAGAAAGAAAGAAAGAAAGAAAGAAAGAAAGACAGACCAGTCTTTTGCACTGGAATCACCCAAGGAAGGGAGGAAGGAAGGAGATCAGAATAAGAAGCAGGGAAGGGAAGGAAGGAAAAGAAAAGAAAAGAAAAAAGAAAGAAAAAGAAAGAAAGAGAAAATGAGAAAACGAGAAAAAGAAAAAGAAAAAGAAAGAAAAAGAAAGAAAGAAGTTGTGGGAGCTTCATCACTGGAAGCTTTCAAGAAGAGTTTGGACTGCCATCTGTCAGAAATGGTGTAGGGTCTCCTGCTTGGGTGGGTGGGCTTGGACTAGATGACCTACAAGGTCCCTTCTGCTAATCTGTTAATCAAGATTTCTGACAGATGGCAGTCCAAGAGGAGGGGTTACTTTCCCCCCCCCCAAGATCTCCAGGGTGGCATTCTGAGGTTTTCATCTGGAAGAGCCCTGGGAGGCCCCCCACCTCCAAGAAAGCCAGTCGAGCCCCTGCTGAGTTGGGAGGTTTCCTAAGGACCCCTCGGGCAGCCTCCTCCCCGATTGTTTCTTCTTCTCCTGCTGGTTGTGGGGAGGGAGCCCCGCTCCAAAGATGCGACCCACTCCCCTCCAAAGCCTGGGAACAAGCTGCTATTTTCCCTGCCAGTGAATCATACCAGGGGCGACCCCTCCCAGCTTGGACCCTTGCCCAGGAGGGAGGGAGGGAGGGGGGGAAACCTTTTGTGCCCTCTTCTCTCCCGGCTCTCGCGTTGGCCAGGCTGCCGGGAAGAAGGTTGGTGGAGGAGCGGAGGAGGAGCAGGACGAGGCAAGGAAGAGAAGAGCTGACCGGCTTTCGCGTGGAGGGGGAGGGGGGCGCGTCCCCACTGTTTCCTCTCGCCCACCGCTGGTGGGAGACCCCCGCCGCCATGCTTCAGCCGAGCCCACCGGGCCCCGAAGACTTGGGGCGGCGTTGACCCTCGTCCTCCTGTCCCTTCTTTCGCGCTCGGAGAACCGACGGCCGGGTTCCGTGCGGCGGCGTGCGCCCTGGGCGCGTCGGTCGCCTGGTTCTCGCCTTCCTCCAGGTCTCCTTCGACGGCGGGGCGCGAGGTTTGAAGGGTGGGCTTGGGCGGGTTTCTCGGAGCTTCGGCTGCCCGAAGAGACTAGATTTCCCGAGGGTGGGGAAGGTCGCAACCACTCCCACCGCAGCCCGGAGCGCCTGGAAAGACTGCGCGCTCTTGGAGAGGTTGCACGCAGCAGCGCTGTCACCCCGTCGGACTCGGGGGTCGCCCGTAAGGCTGGAGAGGGGGTCTCCGCGATCGGGGGCGGGGGAAAAGTGGCGGCCCCAGCCTCTCCGGGCGTGGAAGGGGGTGGGGGAAGAAGGCAAAGCAGCAGCCGGAGGGGTATATGTGGGGAAGGGGTGTGAATTCTCTCAAGCTTGCCAACCTACTGGTTCCGACGTCGCGAGCCAGAAATCGGGGTCTGGACTGGAGCCCCTTTCCTGTCCTTGGAACTGGCTGAATGCCTTGGCTCTCCCCCCGCGCCACAGACAAAACGGCCCACCGAGTGGAAGGCAGTGCTGCCGGACTCTCCTGGTCGCTTCGGAAGAGGCAGCCTTCCCTGCTCCTGGCCGAAGATGGCTCTTTCCCCTGGGCGGGTGTACCTGGGCTGCGGAGCCGGGATTCTGCTCAGCTTCCTGGTGAGTTCGGCGCTTCCCAAAGAGGCGCCACCTCCTTGGCTTGGGGGTCTTTGCCGTCTCCACTTGGGGTGGGTTTCTGGATGGTCTGCACGGCCTTCCAGCATCCTGAAAAGCAGGCAATATCCTTAGTAAGGCCACACCTGGAATATTGCATCCTTTGAATGTGCAGAAACGAACAGACTTAACATTGGTAATTAAAGAAAAAGAAGAAACTGAATATTACATGGCATGGGGTTTATTTTATCAATGGTTAGAAAATAAAACAAATTAAACTGAATTAGATGAATCTATAAAGCAAGAAGATAAGATTGTTAAAAAAAACCAGATATTGTAGATAAGATGTATAAGAAAATGTGATTATTGATATATTGGTAAGGGAAATATTCACTATAATTGTAAGCACATGAAATAAGTACCTAGTTGACACACAGTTGAAATGGAATAGAATTGTTGTATGTATAAAAGAAAAAAAACTTTTTTGCAAAAAAAAAGAATACTGCATCCAGTTTTGGTCACAAAACAAGGTGTTAAGACTTTGGGGAAAGTGCAAAGAAGAGCAACTCAGATGATTAAGAGCCTGCAGACTAAAACATACAAAGAACGGTTGCAGGATTTGGGTCTGGCTGGTCTAGAGAAGAGAAGGACCAGGAGTGACATGATAGAAGGATTGCAGTATTTTAGAGGCTGCCAGAAAGAAGAGGGGGGTCAAATTATTCTCCAAAGCACCAAAGGGCAGGACAAGAAACAACGGATGGGAACTAATTAAGGAGAGAAGAACCTGGAATTAAGGAGAAACTTCCAAAATGTGAGGACAATTAACCTGTGGAACAACTTGCTTCAGAAATCATGGGCGCTCCATCACTGGAGGCTTTTAAGAAGAGACTGCACAGTCACTTGTCTGAAATACTATAGGGTCTCCTGCTTGAGCAGGGGGTTGGACTAGATGACCTCCAAGGACCCTTCCAGCTCTATTCTGATGGATAACATGGATAGAGGTTTGGGATGGATAAGAACAGATGACTCCATCACTGTCTTGACTGGCTCATTATTAGTAATTAGTGGTTAGTAATTAGTGGTGCAACTAACCTGTGCGTATTTTCCACACTTCTGGTGGTCCAGAATTTTAACGGCTCTTTTATCCACCACAACTTTCAACACAACACTCTGGCTTTTCCTAGAGGACAAGGGAAGGTTTTGAAGGGATGCCACTGGTGCTTAAAACTCTTAAGCAAAACCTCCCCGGAGTTGACAAAGATTCTGAATTCCGAACAAAACTTCCTAGCTTGTTGTCAAAATGGGATCTCAGCTGGTTCGAGATGAGTCTTTAAAAGCACTTTGTGCAAGCTCAGAGGCCCTTCCTGGAGAAAGATCTTGAAAAACCCTTTGTGAGAATTTATTTGCACAATACTGGAAGAATGAGGAAACCCCTACAGAGGAGAAAATAACTAAAAAGATATTAGACTGTGCAGAGATAGATAGACTGGCGCTAAAAATAAAGCACAAGGAAGAAACAGAATATTTTTTTAATGTGGGAAGTATTTTATCAGTGGCTAGATAATAGAAGTAGCAATTAAAAGATAAAAATTACTATTAGGTATAAGTTAATAATGAAAGATTATGATTATATATAAGTAAACAATACATCATCATTATTACTATTACTATTATTGATATTATATTAGTATTATTGCAATTAATATTGGATTGTTATAAGTAAAATAACTCAGACAATGCCATGTTTACTAAGCATTTATGTTGATTAAAATAAAAAAATAAACTAAAAAAACCACTTTGTGCAAGCTCAGAGGCCCTTCCTTGCCCATTACACAACCCTTTCTTGGTCCCTTCACCAATCGCTGAATGATATTTAAAAGACATCCTTCCTCCTCTTTGGAGGGCTTCGGGCTGGGAAAAAAATCCAGAATTGGGGAACTTGCATTTAACAGATAATCAGAGTTGGAAGGGACCTTGCAGGTCATCTAGTCCAACCACCCAAGCGGGAGACCCTACACCATTTCTGACAAGTGGCAGTCCAATTTTGCAACACCAGAGGAAGTGGGGGGGGGTTTCCTTTTGCAGAGGGTGGTCTCAAAACTTGATGCTTTTTCACCCCCAGGTCGTCCTTCCCTGGAGGAAGACGCTGGCCTTCACCCTACCTGCCGAAAACCACTTGACGAAAGGTCTGTCTCTCCTGGTCTGATGCATTTCCATGAATGCCAGTCTTCTCTTGGCTTGCAAACGGTTTAAGCTCCCCCCCCACCTGACCTTTGGGGGGGGGAGAGGGGGGGAAATACCCCCCACAAACCAAATGTTTGGTCCGCTCTCCCTCGGGAGCTCTGCCAGTTGTTGTTTGGTGCTCCAAAGGCCGAACAACCAACCCCGAAGGAGGAAGTTCGCAGTAAGTTTTAGAAAAAGTTTTAGCTGTTCTCCTTCTATCTTTCCTTCCCCTCCGTGGCTGGGTGAAAGAAGGATGGCCGAAGGCAGGGCTTTTAAATACCTTCTTTTGGGGGGTGATCAAAGTGGGGGTGTTGCCCTGAGCTCAGAGGCAATTGGTGAGAAGAGGGAGTGGAGACATTTGGGCCTCTCTCAAGAAGCAAGAAGATAATGTCCCATGGAGAAGTTTTCCTTCTGCGTGGCCACCACACCACTCCTCCTCCTCCTCCATTGCTATTATCATTCTTCTTTCTCCTCCTCCTCCTCCTCCTTCTTCCTCTTCTTCTTCTTCCTCTTCTTCTTCTTCCTCTTCTTCTTCTTCTTCTTCCTTCTTCTTCCTCCTCCTCCCCTTCTTCTTCTTCCCCTTTCCCCTTTCTTCTTCTTCTTCTTCTTCTTCTTCTTCTTCTTCTTCTTCCTCCTCTTCCTCTTCCTCTTCTTCTTCTTCTTCTTCTTCTTCCTCCTCTTCCTCTTCTTCTTCTTCTTCTTCTTCTTCTTCTTCTTCTTCTTTTTCTTCTTCTTCTTCTTCCTCTTCTTCTTCTTCTTCCTCTTCTTCTCCTTCTCCATCTCCACCAGCACCACCATCATCCCTTCTCCTCCATCACCATCATCCCCTCCTCCCCCTCCGGCAACTCCTTGCTACTCATTCCAATGTGCAACTGGTTGTCGTGGCTTCAGAGTTTGGGACGCCTCCTTGAAGCCCCATCTCCGCCTGCCTGATTTTCTCTCCAGGTTCCGGTCCCCTCCCTCTGGTGATTGAGACCCCCACAGCGGTCTACGAATACGCGTCCGATCGGCTGGACTGGTGGCACGCCCGTCTCTACTGCCAGCAGCGTTTCGCTCAGTTGCCCTCGGAGAGCTGGGAGGATGAGCTGTCATCTTTGGGGCAAAACCTCTCCCGACAGCTCCAGAGCACCGTCTGGTTAGAGGACGAGGAACTCTTGCAGCGGAAGCCAAAGCCAAGGCGTGAGTAGAGCAGCTCCACCCATGCGCTGCCCCTCTGGGGTGGCCGGCGGTGACTGAGAGAAGTCCAGACGTGGTAGGAGGTGACATGGGTGTGGCAGAGGGAGGGAGGGGACTGTAAGTCAACGAAGTAACTGTTCTGGAAGGGATCTGGCCTTAAATCCTTCTCGGAGTCGGAGCTGATCACTTCTCAAACCTGGTTCAAGAGACCTTGCAGGTTCTGAGCAGAAGTATCTCCTGCTTCTCTTCTATCTTCTTCTATCTTCTTTCCTCCTTCTTCTCTTTCTTTTCTTCTGCTTCTCCTCCTCCTCCCCCTTTCTCATTCATATATGTCCTTCTGGGGACTTCCTTCCTTGAAAGCTCACCCAACCTTCCCGTTTCGCACCCATTCCCTCCAGGCGCCCACTCGCCTTCCACCCTGATATTCGGGAACAAAACAGACACCAAGTTTGTGAAGGTCCTGGCTGACTTCCCAGCAATGGCCGCCGTGAGCGCTTGTGCCCACGTCCAGTGGGACCCCACGGCCACTGAGGTCTCCACCGTCTTCTCCTACGCGGTGCCCGCCTTCACCAACGAATTCCAGCTGCGTGGCATCGTTGACAAGGACCAGTTCGTCAAGCTTGCCGTCATCCTTCACGGCCACCACTCCCCTTACCTGCCCGTCTTCCGCACCGACCCACACTGGCACCATGTCTGCGTCACCTGGAAGCAGCCCAATGGCACTTGGGTCCTCTATGCCGACGGGAAGCAGAAGGCCTCGGCTTCTGGACTGGCCGCTTCTCGAGCCATTGATGGCCATGGGATGTTCATCATCGGTCAAGACCAGGATTCCCTGGGGGGCGCTTTCAAGGAGAAAGAATCCTTCAGTGGGAATCTCACTGACCTACAAGTTTGGGGGAGGTTCCTCAGCCAGGAGCAGGTGGAGAAAGTCCGCTCCTGCGTGTCCATCAGGGAAGGCCTCATCTTTGACTGGAGGCATGACATCTTGGAAGTGGAAACAAGCGTTCAAGAGGCCAGGGTGCAGCTCACCTGCCCAGGTGAGTCTCCTACTTGCCGGGGGTGGGGGGTTAATGCTACTAGCTGCCCAGAGTTACCTGTTTGAAGCCCACTGAGTTGGTGCACTGCTTTTGTCCACTGGCGTAGTTATGGGGGTTTATGGGAGCTCCGCACCCAAGCAGGAAACCCTGCACCATTTCTGACCAATGGCAGTCCAGTCTCTTCTTGAAAGCTTCCAGGGATGAAGCTCCCACAACTTCTGAAGGCAACTTCTTCTGTTCCAGGGTTGATTGTTCTCCCTGTCAGAAAATTCCTCCTTATTTCCAGGTTGAATCTCTCCTTGTTCAGCTTCCATCCATGATTCCTTGTCTGGCCTTCAGGAAAATAGCTTCACCCCTTCCTCCTCTCTGTGGCAGCCCCTCAAACATTGGAAGGCTGCTCTCCTGTCTCCCCTGGTCCTTCTCTTCACTAGACTAGCCAAGCCCAGTTCCTGCAACTGTTCTTCATATATTT
Source organism: Naja naja (assembly GCA_009733165.1). Classification (NCBI taxonomy): domain Eukaryota; kingdom Metazoa; phylum Chordata; class Lepidosauria; order Squamata; family Elapidae; genus Naja; species Naja naja. Next base: position 1,593,908 of record CM019157.1, read on the forward strand.
TAGCCTCCAGTCCCCTAATCCTCCTGGTTGCTCTTCTCTGCACTTTTTCTAGAGTCTCGACCTCTTTTTTTATAGTGTGGTGACCAAAACTGGATGCAGGATTCTAGGTGTGGTCTTACTAAGGCTTTATAGAGTGGTATTAATACCTCCCTTGATCTTGATTGTATCCCTCCGTTAATGCAGGATTTTGTTAGGATTGCATTGGCTTTTTGGCTGCTGGTGCACACTGCTGGCTCCTATTTAGCTGGTTGTCCACTAAGACTCCAAGGTCCCTCTCAGAGTTACTGTCCCAGCAGCACAGCCAATAAGATGGAATGGGTGTGGCCCACCAAGAGAAGTAAACTGATTACAGATTAACAGAGGGACCTTGTAGGTCATCTAGTCCAAACCCCCAGCCAAGTAGGAGACCCTACACTGTGGCAGCCCAATCTCTTCTGGAAAACTTCCAGGGATGAAGGCCCCACATCGGAGCAGATCATCAAGTATGTTATTGGTGCCTTTGATGGGTTTTTGGTTGATCTTATCAGGGGTTTCTCGTGCCTCCACAGGCCCCGTGGAAGAATGCCGTGTTTTCCAGGTCGCCCATGGAAGCCAACACAGTCCCTGCTCCGCCATGTTACCTTTTGTCTGTCGCTACAGAAAAGGTAGGTCAGTTTGGAGGTGGCCTCCACCTTCCCAAGACGAGCATGCATGGGGTTGGGTTGTTTGGTTATCAGCTTGAGAAGACCTGGATTCAAACCACCATAAGTAGCCAGCCCTCTGCTTACAACGGTCATGGAGCTTAGCCATCGCGGTCGTAAGTCATGACCTTGTAAAGATGGGACCAATCTGAAATTTATAACCTTGTTTGCGGCGGTCAATAAGCCATGGTTGTTATAAGCGAACCAGGGCCATAAATTGAGGACTACCCAAATTGAGACCCAGGATGAGTTTGGGCCAGTCGTCCCTTGCTAGAAATGTATATAAAATGAAGACCTGCAAGGAAAAAAAATGAGAAATCAAAGCAAAGATGAAAATAAGTGGGCACCAAGGAAAGATCCATGCCCACCCATGGTCTTTTCACCCCCGTCCAGATCTTTACTTCCAGCTGAAGAAAACCCAGTCGGAACCTGTCCCGCCATTCATCGCTCGTGTGAACGCCCAGGCCAACACAACAGTGGTAAGTCCAAGCGATCGACTGGGTCTCCTTTGCTTGCCCTGCATAGGAGAACGGAGCTGGAAAGCAGGTCAGCAGGGTGGGGAGGGAAGGGGGATTTTGCAGTATCCTTCCCCTGCCACGCCCACAGAGCCAGTAGTAAAGAATTTTGACTCCCGCGTCCAGTTTTGGTCATCACATTACAACAAAAGATAGTGAGGAAAAAGGTGCAGAAAAGAGCAACTGGATAATTAAAGGACCGGAGAGCAAAACATATGAAGAACAGTTGCAGGATTTGGGGTTGGCCGGTCTAGAGAAAAGAAGGACCAGGGGGGACATGATAGGAGGATGCCAGTATTTGAAGGGCTGCCCCAAAGAAGAGGAGGGGGTCAAATTATTCCCCAAAGGCAGGACAAGAAACAATGGATGGGAACTAATCAAGGAGAGCAGGAACCTGGAGTTGAGGAGAAACTTCCTAACCGTGAGGACAATTAACCAGTGGAACTTCTTGCCTCCAGAAATCATGGGTGCTCCATCACTGGAGGTTTTAAAGAAGAGATGGGACAGTCACTTGTCTGAAATGACATTGGGGCTCCTGCTTGAGCAGGGGGCTGGACTAGAAGACCTCCAAGGTCCCTTCCAGCTCATTCATTCTATTCTTAAAGCTTGCCCCATGTCCTTCTCTAACTCCGGCTCTGTTCCTCTTCTGCAGATTCCCGAGAACGTCTTCCAGGCAGATGTCCAAGGTGTGACTCTTTCAGCCACCGCTAATAGGTTGAAGGTCGTGGGGAGGATCCTGTCCGAAGCCCAGCCTCCTCCTCTGGATGCCTCTTCTCTCCTGGGTGTCTTCCAGCTTTTGAAAGAGGCATCAGAGGTCGAGGTGGAAGAACCAGGCCAGCTGGAAGCCCTGGAAGAGCTGGGCCAGCATTATGTGGAGGTTACGGGGAGACTCCTGGAGGAGAAGACCACAGATGATTGGTCTGAGATCAAGCCGGTAAAAATAACAATATTGGGGAAGGGCCTTCGAGAGGCATCTAGTCTGCTAATGAGACTAGATATTAAACAAGCAATCAAAATCATACAAGGAAACTAAATAAAACAATATAAATCGTAAAGATACAAGCAACCAGGTTATGGTCATAAGTAGAAAAGGAGATAGGTAAAAGGAAGGATGGGAAGAATAACAGTAGTACAGACTTTGTAAATAGTTGGACAGTGTTATTATTTGCTTAGCAGAGTGATGGCTTTTGGGGAAAACCTGTCCTTGTGTCTAGTTGTTCCGGTGTGCAGGGCTGTATAGCGTCGTTTTGAGGGAAGGAGTTGAAACAGGTTATGTCCAGGATGTGAGGGGTCTGCAGATATTTTCACAGCCCTAAATCTGACAGATTTCTGCCCAACCCCTGATCAGGATTATGCTTTGCTTGGAGTTTTGATCTAGCTGGCAACTGAGATACGAAGGCTGAGGTGGTCGCCTTCTGACTGTTCCCGTCTTCTCCAGATTATTGGGGGACCCATGATGGTGGTGGAAAACGTGGACAAGATGGCTTCCAGCCTCCATCAGCTCCTGAGCCCCGACAGAGCGAAAATCACATTTCACAGTAAGAATATTGGTAAGTGAGACCAAACTCTTTGCCCTCTCCTTGATCCCATGCAAACGTTTGGGGCGAAGAAGGTTTTCCTGGGGGGTTATTAGAGGACCTTTGTCCCTCTCAGGGAATTCTGGGAGTTGAAGTCCACTTCTTAAAAGAACAAGAGGTTGAGAAATGCTGATCTAGCATACGTTGCTGGAATTGGTGGTTTTAACAGATGAAGAGATTAAGGGACCTCGTAGGTCATCTAGTCCAACCTCCCACCCCGCCCAAGCAGGAGACCCTACACCATTTCTGACAGGTGGCAGTCCAGTCTCTTCTTGAAAGCTTCCAGGTTGAGTGGAAGCGGCATAGAAAACTCAAACCAGCTTCCTAAAATTGAGGCATGGCTTCCCTGTCACAGGTCCCCGTTAAAATCCGGGGCAGCTCCTTCTCATCTGGTGTATCCTCCATCATCCCCAAGGATCACCAGAGAGCAGAACAAGAAATAATGGATGGAAACTAATCAAGGAGGGAAGCAACCTGGAATTAAGGAGAAAGCTCCTAACCGTGAGGACAATCAACCAGTGGAACTGCTTGCCACCAGAAATGGTGGGTGCTCCATCACTGGAGGTTTTTAAGAAGAGACTGGACAGCCACCTGTCTGGATTGGTAGAGGGTCTCCTGCTTGAGCAAGGGGCTGGACTAGAAGACCTCCAAGGTCCCTTCCAGCTCTATTATTCTATTGTATTCTATCTATTCTATTTTCTATTCTGTTTTCTATTCTATTTTCTATTCTTTTCTATTCTATTCTATTCCATTCCATTCCATTCCGTTCTATTCCTATTCCATTATTCTGTTCTATTCTATTCTATTCTGTTCTGTTCTGTTCTGTTCTGTTCTGTTCTGTTCTGTTCTATTCTTATTCTTATTCTATTCTACCTCTACTCTTCCCTTATCCCTATTCTATCGTATTCCTATCCCCTTCCATATTCTCTTCTCTTCTCTTCATCCTTGGTCCCCACCTCTAGATGCTTTTGATGTTCGTTTGGTCAGTGGCCACAAGAGGGCATCTCTTCTCACGTCGCTCAGAAATCTTAAGCTTATGTGTTTTTCATGGCTCTCTTATAAAATATTTCAAAATTAATTTAACTAACTTAGGTAGGCGCCATTTCTATGCAGGGTGCAAGGCGCCCCTTATTTTTCTCAGCACGGAGAGGAACCCTTGCAAGGCCCTTGAGCAGCCGCCTGTAGAAATATTGTGGGGTCCTTCCATGCACGCCCAACGTGATGCCGACGTTGGGTCTCTCTGCTTCCAGGGATCGAGGTGCGACGGGCAGAGCTGGGCCCAGAGAGAGCTGGCGGGGGGGCCCCCCTGACGCCAACCCACCACTGGGACCAGCTGGATGCGATCGAGATCCCAGCAGACGAAGTGGAGCGCCTGAGAGTGAAAGGTAAAGTCATGCATGACGGCAGGTAGGTTCTCCAAAATGTCCTCCCTTCTGTTTGAAACTCTGTGCCAGAAAAAAAATCTACAAGGGCTGCTTTTAAGAGGTCCAGAGGAGACACTTAGAATGGAAGAGCCCCAGAAAAATTAACAGGTACCAATAAATATTTGTAGTTCAGGGCTGTCAGACTTCTGAACGGAAGGTAACTTCATGTCAACATAGTATGACAGACTTGCAGGGCAGGCGCGTTGTGCAACAAGGTTACATAATATAATAAGATTGGGACAGGGTTAGGGGCTTCTGTCCTCACTGTGAGTTGTGTGTGTGTGTGTGTGTGTAGGGGTGCACGAAGGGAGGCTCAGCAAATCTCATTGTACACATGTTGTACTCTGACAATAAAGGTAATAATAATAATAATGAAACGAGGGAGTCCTTAGTGCTCTCTGAGCTTGGTAGTTTTCTTGCGGACGTTTCATGACCCAACAAGGTTACCGCACTAGTGTTGGAAGGGAGTGGACTTTATGGAGGGGGGAGGAGGAGGAGGAGGAGGAGGAGGAGAATGACCATGGGGTCCTTGATGCTCTCTTTCCTTGCAGACATTTCATCACCCAACTAGGGTACATCATCAGTACTACAAGAGAGAGTGGGGTTGCCTCTATGCTTATATACAGTTCCTTCTAGCACTGATGATGTCCACTAGTTTGGGTCATGAAACATCCACCCGAAGACCACCAAGCTCAGAGAGCCCCAAGGACCCTCAAAATTAAACAGGGGGGGGAGCGAGAAGGAAAGGACCAGGTGGACTTCCGTGGGCCTTCATTTGTCTCCTGCTTGGACCTCCCATCTTCTCACCTTGAGCTTCTGCCCCACCAGCTCTTGACTGCCCTCTGCTACGTTTCTCCAGGTTTGCGTCAAATCACCCTCACCCACACTTGGTACAGCTATGGGGCCCTCCAGCACCTTCTCGCCAGCAGCAGTGCCGTGTTCAAAGACGCCGCTGTGTCAGACGGAGGACGGAGGTGGGTCCCTCGCAACACGGATTCCTCTGTTTTGGAAAGAAACCAAATAGCATCCTTCAGACCATCGCTCTTCACTTCCATCCGTTGTGCATGGATACAGCATCCAGTTTGGGGGGGGGGCTTCCAATCATCAATCAATCAGTCAATAAAAATAGACCTGGAAGGGACCTTGGAGGTCTTCTAGTCCAGCCCCCTGCTCCAGCAGGAGAACTATGCAATCTCAGACAGGTGGCTGTCCAGTCTCTTCTTAAAAACCTCCAGTGATGAAGCACCTTCAACTTCTGGAGGCAACTTCTGTCCCGTTAGTTAATTGTCCTCACGGTTAGGAAGTTTCTCCTCAATTCCAAGTTGCGTCTTTCCTGGGTAAGTTTCAATCGGCTGTTGCTCGTCCTGCCTTCAGGCGTTTTGGAGAATAAACTGTGGCAGCCCCTCAAATCCTGGCATCCTCCTATCAGGTTCCCCCCCCCAGGCCTTCTTTTCTCTAGACTGGCCAGACCCAAATCCCGCAACCGTTTCTTCGTAGGTTTTAGTCTCCGGGCCTTTAATCCTCTTAGTTGCTCTTCTCTGCACTTTTTCACCCCCAGAGTCTCAACATCAATCAAATGCACAACAATCCAAGCCTCCCAACTCCAGGCAGGAGAGCTGGGCTGAGCCTCCCGCCCCCCACTTTCCGGCTTGTGCGCTTATCTCGCAAGGCTTTCTCTCACCAGCCCATTTTCGAGGAGCCCCGTATATTGCCCTGCCGCCCTTGGGGTGGGCTTGTCTTTCTTGCTGATGGGCACAAGAGGGTGCTGTTGCTTTTTCTTTTTCTTTTAAAGAATGAACTGGGGGGGACCTTGGAGGTCTTCTAGTCCAGCCCCCTGCGCAAGCAAGAGAACCTGTACAATTTCAGGCAGGTGGCCATCCAGTCTCTTCTTCAAAATATCCACTGATGGAGCACCCACAATTTCTGGAGGACGTTTCACTGTCCTTAATTCCACGTTGCTTCTTTTCCTTGGTTACAATTTCCATCCATTGCATCTTGTTTTCTCTTCTGGTGCTTTGGAGAATAATTTGACCCCCTTTTCTTTGTGGAAGCCCCTCAAATACCGGAAGGCTGCTATCATGTCACCCCTAATTCTTCTTTTCTTGAGACTGGCCAGACCCAAATCCTGCAGCTGTTCTTCCTATGTTTTATTCTGCAGGCCTTTGATCCTCTTAGTTGCTCTTCTCTGCACTTCTTCCAAAGTCTCAACCTCTTTTTTTTGTAACGTGGTGACCAAAACTGGTTGCAGCATTCCAGGTGTGGCCTTACTAAGGTTTTATAAAGCGGTACTGATATTAATTCTATGTCTCTGTCTATACAACCATTCATTAGCTTTTCTGGCTGCTGCCCTACACGGCTGGCTCATATTCAAGTGATCATCCACTAAGACTCCAAGGACTCTCTCACAGTGACTGTTTTGGAGCCCAATCCCTATTTATACCTTTGATTTTTCCTGCCTACATGTAAAACTTCGCTTTTCTCCACATTGAAATTCATTTGGCTGGATAGGGCCCATCGTTCAAGTTTGTCAAGATCTATTTGGATCTTGAGTTTGACTCCATATTGTCGTACTTTCTTGCTGCTGGGCACAAGGGGGCACTGTTACTGTTTTTTATCCCACCTTCTCTTACCCCCCTTCCCCCCTTCCTCCCCCCCCTAAAAAAACCCCAATTGCTAGGAAAAAGAGAAGGACAAGAGAGGACACTTTCGTGTGAGCGACTCCAACTTTCGTTGGGTGATTTAATTCCGCCTAAGGGCAAATCGAACGAACCTCCCCAATCTGATTAACCTTTTTAGTTTGCTTAGTTTTTGCTGTTTAGTCTCTGGGTCTTTAATCGTTTTAGTTGCAAAGAAGAGCAATTAAGATGATTAGAGGCCTGGAGATTAAAACATAAAAAAAATGATGGCAGGAACTGGGTATGTCTAGTCTAACGAACAGAAGGACTAGGGGAGACATGATAGCAGCCTTCCAGTATCTCAGGGGGCTGGCCCAAAGAAGAGGGAGTCAAGCTATGCTCCAAAGCCCCAGAGAGCAGGACAAGAAACAAACTAACCAAGAAGAGAAGCAAACTGGAATTAAGGAGAGACTTCCTAACAGGGAGAACAATTAATCAGTGGACAGTTTTCCTCCAGAAGTTGTAAAAGCTCCAACACTGGAAGATTTTAAAGAAGAGATTGGATAACCAGTTGTCTGAAGTGGTGTGGGGTTTCTTGCCTAAGCAGGGGGCTGGACTAGAAGACCTCCAAGGTCCCTTCCAGCCCTATTCTGATTGATTGATTGAACCAGAAGAACGGCTTGCCTTCAGGAGTTGTGGGTGCTCCATCAATGGAGGTTTTTAAGAGACTAGACAGCTGCCATCTGCACAAAGACCAGCTGTGCGCCGGAACCCAGAAGAGCAATGGGCATAGAGATGATGGCTCTGCGTGCCACTTCTGCCACACATGCCCTGGGTTCACCATCACAGGTATAAGGTCTCCTGCTTCAGCAGGGAGTTGGATTAGAGGCCCTTCAACCCCCCTTTATACCCTGTTATTCCTTCCTTGATTTAGAAGATGGGGTGGGTGATTGAGTTGATCTACGTACAAGATGGGGGTCCTGCAGATTTCTGGGGAGCTTCGTTGCAACTCCTGGGGGTGGGGGTGGGGTGAGAAACATTGGGCCCCTTCCCCAATTTCCCCCTAATGTTCCTGATCTCCCTCCTTCTGCTGGTGGGGCGCAGAAGCTGCCACCCAGCCTGCTACACTCCCCTCTTCCTCCTTAGGCATTTGAGCACCCAGGTGGCCTCTTCCATCATCTCCTCCAGCTTGGTCAGCAACTACGAGGAAATCAGCACGTCGGTGCGGTACCGTCTTCGGCACCGGGTTCAGGTGAGGGGGCTTCGGAGAGAAAGGGAGGAAGCTGGGGGAAGGCAGGAGAAAGGAACGTGGGAAGGGGGTTCCCAAAGGACCTCAGGCTGGTCCATTTTCTTCCACCAAGGTCCGTGTTTCCTCAAGGGAAGCAGCTGGGACAAATGTCCACTTGCAGAGCATCATCTGCAGACTGCCATCTGTCAGAAATGGCCTAGGGTCTCCTGCTTGGGCAGGAGGTTGGACTAGATGACCTACAAGGCAACTGGACTTCCTTGGTTTTTCCTTCAAGACGTTTTGCTTCTCATCCAAGAAGTTTCTTCAGTTCTGATTGGATGGTGGTGGGGAATGGAAGGATTTATATTCCTTGCAGCTGCTCATTTGCATCCTTTTTAGAGTGTCGTTGAGGCCACTTGGAGGGTCATTGAGTAGCGCAAATGAATGTAGAGCAGGGCTGTCAAACTCCTGGTCCCCAGGGCGGATGCATCATGTGCTGGCCACGCCCATGCCCAGTTTAGTGAAGGGAGGAAAGTCCTGATGCATCACGTGACACCGCTGTGACGACGTGAGTTTGACACCCCTGGTGTGGAGCCTCTGTTGGTTCTTTCAAGAGTTCCCAGAAGGCTCCACACCCATTTGCATCACTCAGATGACCCTGAGGACACAGAGAAACCTCCAAGTCACCTCAACGATTCTCTCAAAGGATGCAAACGACCAGCTGTCTGCAAGGAATATAAATCCTTCCATTCCCCACCATCCAGTCAGAGCTGAAGAAGCTTCTTGCATGAGAAGTGAAACATCTTCAAAGAAAAACCAGAAAGTCCAGTTGTCTCCTGAAAAAGCACCTTTGGGGCAACCAAAGAGGACTGAGAATCTCTGTAGATATTCAGTCCCAAAAGTGCTTTTTCCAAGAGGCAACTGGACTTCATTCTTCCCTGAAGATGTTTCACTTCTAATCCAAGAAGCTTCTTCAACTCTTCAGTAACAAAGAAGTTTCTTAGATGAGAAGCGAAATGTCTTCAAGGCAAAACAAAGCAAGTCCATTTGCCTCTTGGGAGGAAAAAAAGGCCCTTTGGGACAACCCTGACCTGGAGAATCTCCAGAGATACTTGGGGGCATTTTTTGAGCGTCTGAAGATCAGCACGTCCCTGGCCTTTTTTGTAAACAAAACACCAAGATCCTGGCTTGCAGGTCACCCCAAACTTCAAGGAAGGAGCACAGTGGGCCTTAGTTTGTGGTCGAAAGGAGGCTGGCCGCCTTCATAAATTAAAACAAGACCTTTCCCCCACATAACGCAAAACAGCAGGGAGATTTAGGGGAAATCTACGGCTGGTGCCATCCAGTCAACTTATCAAGATGAAGCCAAGGCTTTGCGAGGAGAACTTCCAAAAAACCCACAACCGAGCGTTTTCGGGTCAAGAGGAAGACCTGGCCCGGCCAGCATCTCCACGATTCCCTTGCCAGACAGGCCTTCTCTAACTTTCTGACCTTCTTGCTCTGTAGGCTTCACCAGACCAGCTTGTAGAAGCAGTGTGTGCTTTCTGGAACTTCAGCAGAAGGTAGGCAGTTCGGAGGAGTCTCCCAGTTGCAATTTTGGGAAAAGGCAAGGAAGGAAAGAAAGAATTCGGTGACATGGGGTAGACCTTGTTGGTATCCTTGCTGGTTTCACAGAGTACCATCTCTTGAAAGTTGCAGCTGTCTAATGAGGACAGATGGAGACTTCAGTGGACAAATTGTTTGCCCCAAAGTCCATTGCTGAGTCCCACATGGCTTCCTGCTCCAACCTTCCTCCTAAAGCAGACTGAGCCCAATGTTTATCTGTGCCCCCCACGCTTCACCCTGTTGTAGAAGACCTTCTTGAGCAGGGTTGAGAGTTGATCAAGGTCTCTGGTGGTTGTTCTCTGCTCCTTTCCATGGGCACCATCCGTGGGGTGGGAGCAATTTGGGGTCCGGGGTTTGAGCATCTGGGCCCAGAAGGTTTTCCTGCTCTTCAGTCCTGAAGGTGTTGGAGGCTGGTCCACCAGAGGTTGCTCGGTGTCTTCTTCTCAGGAGGATCTAACCACCTGCGCCTGTAACCACACCACCAACTTCGCGGTCCTGCTGCAGGTCTATGAAGTTCAGGTTAGAAGGGGGTCAGGAGGTCTTCATTCCCTATGGAGGAAGATACTTCTTGGGGGGCTTTGGTGGAACCACGGGGAGAACATGGACCCACATTTGGTTGGAGCAGAATCCTCCCTTTTCCAGATCTTTCCACCCCTGTGCAAAACCTGATGACCCAAGAGCTGAACTGGCCCATTGCAAGGAAGCTGTTGAGGTGAGCCCTTGGAGGCCACCTCACCCGTTCCTTACCTTGATCAGGTTGTCTCTGTTTCCTTCAGAGGAGCCTAGAAGAAGAGTCCACACTGAAGACGCTGACGTTTGTGGGCTGTGGCGTGTCCTTCTGTGCCTTGATTGTCACTTTGGTGCTCTTCTTAGCCGTTGGGTGAGTCTAAAATAACATAAATGGACACACACTTATCAAGTCAGCTCCTTTCCTGGCTCCATGCGGCCTCTTGAAACCAACCAACCGAGTGAGCTCCGTTCCCACAACCTTCTGGAACATCGAACCAAGATGAAGACTTGACAGGTCATGGGATGGCATCCATGAGGTCCTTCCTTGGCCCGGATGAACCAGTTGTGTGAGTCCAGCTTCAGGGTGGGAAGGGATCTCAAAGAGACGCTGGAAGATCCCTTCCCCTAACCCTGTTCTAACCACTCAAGGCCCCATTTAGTACCTCTAGTAAGGAGAAAGCTGCAGTAGTACAATACACTTAGTAGTTGTTGTTAGTTGTGAAGTCGTATCCGACCCATTGTGACCCCATGGACAACGTTCCTCCAGGCCTCCCTGTCCTCTACCATCTTCTGGAGTCCATTTAAGCTCACGCCGACTGCTTCAGGGACTCCACCCAGCCTCCTCCTTCTCTGCCATCCCCTTCTTCTTCTTCTTTTGCCCTCAATTGTCCCCAGCATTAGACTCTTCTCCAGGGAGTCCTTCCTTCTCATGAGGTGGCCAAAGCCTTTGAGTTTCAACTTAGGATCTGGCCTTCTAAAGAGCAGTCAGGGCTGATCTCCTCTAGGACTGAAGGGTTTCATCTACACTTAGTAGAGCTTCTGCCAAAATCTTTTCCCCCCCTTTCAACAGGGTCCCCAAAAGCGAGCGAACCACGGTGCATAAAAACTTGATCTTCGCCTTGGCTGCCGCAGAAGCCTTGTTAATGTTCAGTGAATTGGCCAAGGTCAACCAGGTCAGGAGAAGAGCTGGGAAACAGGAGGAGAACCACCTAGGTGTTGTCCTACCTGTGCTAGCAGAATGGGGGGCCACAGATAATCCCCAGATCCTTTCCTCCTTCCCCCAGACATCTGACCAAAGGACTCCCCATTTCTCCCCAGGGTGTTTGCTTCGCTGTCACAGCCTTTCTCCATCTCTTCTTCATGGCGGCCTTCGCTTGGATGTTGGTGGAAGGTCTTCTGCTCTGGAGCAAAGTAGTGGCCGTCAACATGAGCGAGGATCGAAGGATGCGGTTCTACTATGTGACCGGTTGGGGTTTGTATTCTAGAGGTCAAGAAGGGGAAGGGGCAACGGGAAGACGGGCTGCAGTTCTTCTTCCTTTGAACCAGTTGACCCAACTCATTCAACCCTAAGCTGGAGTAGATCAGAGGTCTACGGTGAGCCCAACATCAAAACATTTTGAGTAAAACCAGATTCATATAACCACATAGCCACTGTCTAAACATGTGTTCTGACCAAGGCTTCCGAGACCATAATTAAGCACACACTTAGTCCAAACAACTTGTTTTATTTCAACACTGGGAATTATGTTCATTCCCAGCCCGTAATGAGACCCAAACAGTCTCTCAAGATAAGCACCCACCTTTCTCTCCTTTGAATGGCTGCCAACAACTAAAGTGCCAAATGAACTGTAAAAAGCCAAACAAAGTACAAAGTCCACACAGCTTCAGGGTTGAATCTGAACAGAGCAAACGATGTTGCTTCCTGCAAAGGTTCCTGTCCCTTTGCCTGTCCTTTATCCCTTATGGGAGGGGCAATCACCTCCCAGCCTTACTCCTGAGTTGCCCCTTTTGTCTCAGCTACTCTTGCCTTCAGGCAGCTCTGTGCACATGCGCACTGGGAACAGGCTCCCCTTGTCCTCTGCCTCGCTGCTGCCAGACTCTGGAGGCTCCAGAGGCAGCCCCCCACTCCCATATGGTCCTGGCCCCACCTCTGTATCGGACGCGGGACCCTCGTCCGAGTCCTCTCCAGACTCTCAAACTGGTCCCCGTTCTTCCCCACTGTCCGATTCTGCTGCTGTCTGCACAGGCTGCCAGCGAACCACAACAACATATGTTACCTGAAACTTGGAGACGACAAGTTGGGTGAGCTTCCTAGGATAGACCAGAAAGGGAAAAGGCACATGCTGGTTAGAGACAATGAAACACTGAAGCAGAGGTCAGCTGTGGTCCTTCCTCAATGGCCAAGTGGACTGTGGGCGATGGGATGAAGACACTGACCTACCAATCTCTCCCTTTTTTCCAGGGCTTCCTGTGCTGATCGTTGGTGTCACCTTGGCCACGTCGTTCAACAAATACGTGGCAGACAATCACTGTTGGCTGAATGTGCAGACAGAGGTCATCTGGGCTTTTGTGGGGCCCGTCCTCTTTGTCCTAACAGTAAGGGCCAAAGTCTTTGCTTGAACCCCTGGCCTTCCTCATCCACCCTCTTGCGCTTTTGAAGGCCCAGAAATCAGGGACCGTTCATGCCCACCGTCAAAGAGGTTGCTTGCAACTTCGACGTTTCGGTATGTCCAACATCACCTTGGGTACCAGTGGGAGCTTTCCTCAGCCCCACGTAGCACCAGTGGACTTGAACTTGGAATCCTCTACAGGCAAAGCTATGATACTTGCAATTCCCTGACCCACCAAGCCTTGAATTGATCAGAACCTTAGATAGATGATGCGTGTCTGATCAGTACATTATTTAGCAGTAATGTCACCATACTTTCAGGTGAGACTTTTTTGGCTCTGCCAGCTATTTCAAGGCTATTTCTGTAGACAAATAACAGAATAACAGAGTTGAAAGGGGACCTTGGAAGTCTTCTAGTCCAACCCCCTGCCTAGGCAGGAAACCCTACACCCTTCAGACAAAGGGTTATCCAACTTCTTTTTAAAAACCTCCAGTGTTGGAGCATTTACAACTTCTGGAGGCAACTTGTCTCACTAATTAATTGTTCTCACTGCCAGGAAATTTCTCCTTAGTTCTAAGTTGCTTCTCTCCTTGATGAGTTTCCACCCATGGCTTCTTGTTCTGCCCTCAGGTGCTTTGGAGAATAGCTTGACTGCCTCTTCTTTGGGGAAGCCCCTGAGATATTGGAACACTGCTATCATGTCTCCCCTAGTCCTTCTTCTCATTAAACTAGACATACCACAAAGTCCTGCCTGTCAACGACTACTTCAGCTTCAACCGCAATAGCACATGGACAAACAATAGATACAAACTCACAGTAAACCACTCCAAACCCGATTGCAGGAAGTACGACTTCAGCCACAGAGTGGTCAATGCCTGGAATGCACTACCTGACTCTGTTGTTACATCCTCTAACCCCTCCCACTCCTTTAACCTTAAACTATCCACTATTGCCCTCCCTCCATTCCTAAGGGGCGTGCATAAGTGCACCAGCGTGCCTACCATCCCTGTCCTACTGTTCCCATTTATTCGTACTCATGTATTATGTATATACTTACACCTAGTATATAGTAGTATTAACACTTCACGTGATCTTGACTCTAGCCCTCTATTAATGCAGCCTAGAATTGCATTGGCTTTTTGGGCAGCTGCAGTTTGCTGCTGGCTCATATTTAAGTGGTTGTCCACTAGGACTCCACGTTCCTTCTCACAGTTACTGTTGTTGAGTGATGTACCATATATACTGTACTTGGGCATTTGGTTTTTCTTGCCTAAATGTAGAACCTGACTTTTTTCACTATTGAATTTCATTTGTTGAGGTTTAACCCTATTTTCTAAAGCACCTGTAGGCCAGGCAAGAAACTGAACAAGGAGAGATTCAACCTGGAAATAAGAAGGAATTTTCTGACAGTGAGAATGAAATCAACCCATGGAACAGAAGTTGCCTTCAGAAGTTGTGGGAGCTTCATCCCTGGAGGCCTTCAAGAAGAGACTGGACGGCCATCTGTCATAGGGTCTCCTGCTTGGGCAGCGGGTTGGACTAGATGACCTACAAGGTCCCTTCCAACTCTGTCAATCTGTTAATCTGTTAGGTGTGATCCTTCTAGGTTGCCCAGAAGGAAAATCTGGGGACCTTTCTTCACAGCCCTTGTCATTGTCATTTAGGTGAACACCTTTGTGCTGTTCCGAGTGGTGATGGTTACAGTCTCCAGCGCACGGCGTCGCTCACGGATGCTGACTCCCAACAGCAGCCTGGAGAAGCAGATTGGGGTTCAAATCTGGTGAGTCAGACCCGTGGGGGCACGTATTCCTTCCTCGTGGGTGCAAAGCTAGACAGCTCAACAGATCAGCAGAGTCGGAAGGGGCCTTGTAGGTCATCTAGTCCAACCCCCCCACCCAAGCAGGAGACCTTACACCATTTCTGACAGATGGCAGTCCAGTCTCCTCTCGAAAGCCTCCAGGGATGAAGCTCCCACAACTTCCAAAGGCAACTTCTGTTCCATGCGTTGATTGTTCTCCCTGTCAGAAAATTCCTCCTTATTTCCAGGTTTTTTTTTAAATTCGTATTTATATGCCGCCCTTCTCCAGAGACTCAGGGTGGCTTACAATTTTTGGAGCACAACCCAATGTGCTCAGCAATAGCCCTCATTCCATTGTATATGCCTGCTTATTACCAAGCGGCATTTTTACAAAGTCCGCTTATTGCCCCCAACAATCTTGGGTCCTCACTTTACCTACCCTGAGAGGATGGAAGGCTGAGTCAACCTTGAATCTCTCTTTCTTCAGTTTCTTGTCTGGCCTACAGGAGCTTTAGAAAATAGGGTTAAACCCCAACAAAAAGATGTTGAGGCTCTAGAAAGAGTGCAGAGAAGAGCAACCAGGATGATGAGGGGACTGGAGGCTCAAACAGACGATGAACGGTTGCAGTTACTGGGCCTGGCTAGTCTAGGGAAGAGAAGGACCAGGGGAGACAGGGGAGTATCTTCCAATATTTGAGGGGCTACCACAGAGAGGAGGAAGGGGTCAAGCTACTTTCCAAGGCACCTGAAGGCCAAACAAGGAATAATGGATGGAAACTGATCAAGGAGAGATTCAACCTAGAAATAAGGGAGAAATTTCCTGACAGTGAGAACAATCAACTCATGGAACAGAAGTTGTCTTCAGAAGTTGTGGGAGCTTCATCCCTGGAGGCTTTCAAGAAGAGACTGGACTGCCATCGGTCAGAAATGGTGTAGGGTCTCCTGCTTGGGCGGAGGGTTGGATTGGATGACCTACGAGGTCCCTTCCAACTCTATCAATCTGTAAAATTTCTGCCCAATCTTTCTTGAGGACTGTTTAAAAACTGGACCAATAGAATACAGCACCTTATTTTTTTTCCACCTTTGGAAGGGACATCCCTGGACGACATGGGTTTCCCTCTCTCCAGCCTGTTCTTTCAAAGCCATCCCTTGATGCTTAGAGCCACTGTGCCCCTCTCTTCTCCTCACCTCTGTCCCATACTCAGGGTTATCTCCCCGAGCTTCCTCCGATAAGGCCGGCGGATGGCAATCTCTTTGTTGCTTTTTCATCTGGCGCCATGGGCAACCACAAGACACATACACTGTTCCTCTGGGTGTTGTAAATATCCTCCACGCAGTTTGCAGGGCTGAAGGTGGAGGCCGGGCAATGGAGGGCGAGATGACATCTCTTGCAGTTGGTGGCTTGGTGGCATCTTCAACCTCCGGGTGGGTGGGATGATTTAGAAAGAGCAAAAAAACCCAAAACTCCCTGATTGAACCGGCCTGCAAATTAAAGTCTTTCGAGGTCTGAGCTAGACTGGTTTCCACTGGACCCCATTTGCGGCTCTTCTAGCTTCTGGCAGAAACTCCGATGAAGAAATCAGGATTTTTAAAAAGTTGCCCACAAAACGTTTGGTTCTTCGGGGTCTCATTTCAACCTCTGGGTAGGGCAGTTGGATTCATAGCTTCCTGGAACGGTGATGGACTGAAGACAGGGAGCAAAAAAAAAGGGGGGAGGTTTTGTCTGGTTTGTTTGGAGGCAATTTGGAAAGACAGGGGAAGCCCCAGATTATTCCTCCGTTTGCGGTTGTGGAATCTCCTCCTGTCGCACGCCCCGGGAGTCATCTCGGGCTTGAAGATAAGAAAAAAACCCAAAGCAGAAGATTACAATCCGAGCTTCTTTCCACCCAAGACAGAGGGAAGGATGGAGAAATTGCCTCCAAACAAACCGAGTCCAGTTTTGGGGCTTGGCTAGGAAGAGGCCAACTTTCCACCCACCCACCCCTCTGTTCTGCTCCGTTTCCAGGGCCACCACCAAACCCATCCTGGTGCTGCTCCCTGTCCTGGGCCTGACCTGGGTGTGTGGCATCCTTGTTCACCTCAGCGTTACCTGGGCCTACATCTTCATCATGCTAAACTCCCTCCAGGTGAGTTTGTGTGGAGCAAAGCTTCTCTCTGAAACATCTGCAGAAGGTTCTTGCAGCCCCAAGCAAGGCCCAGCGGGAGTTGCAAGGAAGCAGAACTTTTGCACCCAAGGGACCCAGGCAAAGAGTGAACCCCAAAAGATTGTTTACTGGTCTTGGCTGTGAACTGGGTGCCCCAAAAACACACACCTTTTTCTAGGCAATTGACTTCGTTTCCTTAGATGCTCCTATGGGAACCATACACAGTCAACAATGGCCGCTGGGTTCAGCGGTTGTTGTTAGTGCAGAGACCGCTAGCTTGAATTCTTGCTAAAAGGGGTAGATAGAAATAAGAGGGCACCCCTCTCAAAGCCATGAAGTAGTTCCTTGAATTTGGTCTCAGCACATTACAAGCCCAGCCTACTGTCAGTCAGTCAGTCAGTCAGTCAATCGATCGATCAGAATAGAGCTGGAAGGTGCAAGGTCTTGTTGATGCAAAACCATAGTTTAGCAAATATAATTTTGATCGACTGCCTGACTTGTGTTTTTCCCCCGAGGCTAATACTCCAGATCAAATTCCTTTATTAAATGCTACACTGTTTAATAATGTATTAAAATTAATATAATGTAATAGTAAGAATATTACATTATGAACTATTACACTTGGGGAAACCTTCCCTTTCCCTTCTCGTTCTTTCCCTCCTTCCTTCCTTCTTCCCTTTCACTCTTTCCCTTCTCCTTCCTTCCTTCCCTCCTTCCTTTCTTTCTCCCACCCTCTCTCCCTCAATCCCTCCTTCCCTTCCTCTTTCCCTTCTTCATCTTTCCTTCATTCCTCTCTTCTCCTCCCTCCCTCCCTCTTTCCCTTCTCCTTCCTTCCTTCTTCCCTTTCACTCTTTACCTTCTCCTTCCTTCCTTCCCTCCTTCCTTCTTTCACTCTCCTTCCTCCTTCCTTCCTCTTTCCCTTATTCTCCCTCCCTCCCTTCTGCAGTCCCTCTTTCCCCTCTCCTTTCCTTCCTTCCTTCCTTCCTTCCTTCCTTCCTTCCTTCCCTCCTTCCCTTCTCCTTCCTTCCTTCCTCCCTCTCTCTCAATCCCTCCTTTCTTCCTTTCTTCCTTTCCTTCCTCTCTTCTCTCATCTTTTCTTCCTCCCTCCCTCCTTCCTTCCCAACCTCTCCTTTTTTTCCTCCCTCCCTTCTCTTCTCCTACTTCCTTCTTTCCTCATCTACCCATCTCCCCCACCACCACCACATCTCATCTATCTGTCTTTCCTCCCTGCAAAATAAAATCCACCACTCAACCCAGGAATCAGAAAGAAACATGCACAATTGAGCCGGGCTTCCTTCAACGCCTGGTAACGATTGTTTGGAACAAAACAGTATTTAATTGCCGCAGCTTAGCCGAGGGATGTAATTGCTCTGGGAAAGACAGGCAAAATATTTACGGGCCCTGGGATGTCAGCTTTCCTCCCCCTTAAAAATTCAGCTGTCTGAAGAACCAGGTGGGATGGAAAGAGGCTGAGCCAACCAGAGGCAGGAGAGAAAGAGACAGAAAGTGTGTGTGTGAGAGAGGGAGAGAGAGAGAGAGAGTGTGTGTGTGTATCTGTGTGTGTGTATGTGTGTGTGCCCTCTTTTCCCACCCGTGATGCCTCTTTCCATCTGCAAAGAGTGCAATGGGGTGTGTGTGTGCAGGGCCCCTCCTCCCTCCACATGCGTGGGAGTCCTGCGGTTTGCAGAGGGCTGCAGTTAATGCGTCAGCTGCAAAAGTTTTGCGATAGGAGAGAACAAAATAGAAGAAGCAAGAAGCAAAACCCTATCGGATATTTTATTTTTTTTAAATAAAAATAAAAGCAGAGAGCCAATGCTCAGAGTGCAGAGTAGGGTTGATTTCCAGCTAGGAAATAAAATTCTGAACAGGCGGCGGGGTGGGAAACCTTGAACAAACACAGAGAGCGAGCCTCAGTTTCCCTGAGGTAGCTTTGAAAAGGGAGCCGTTTTTCCTTGAGAAAAACAAAACAAAACTCACAACTCTTTAAAGCTGCGAAGAGTCTCCCCTGGCACAGAGTTTCCAACCAAAATTCGTGGCATAAATATAAGGGAGGCTGCACAGAATGAGCTCGGAGGAATGCCAACTGCCAAGGCAACAGAGCTGCCTGCATTTCTGCAAAGTGTGGGTGTTGGTGTGTGATTTTTGTGGGTCAGCCTCAGCTTCTGGTTCCTTCTCTGTAAACTGGGGGGCGGGGGGCAGTTTTCCAACCATTTGGTTCCATGTGGAAATAGCAGGATTTCTGTTAAGGCTGGGCCGAGCTAGCACGAAATCTGGGGTGGCTTTAAGTCACGGGGACCATATTTACATAAGGAAAACAAAAAAACAAAAAATAATAATTGTGTTTATAATTTGGCTTTGCAGGAAAAATCCAAGAGCAAAAACCAGGAAAATAAATGCATCGAAAAGGACATTTTTCCGAAATAAAAGATTGCTGTTTATAATAAAGGAGCCTGTTAGAAATAAATCCCCAACAATTGTTAATCATAAATCATCCCGGAAATTAATCAGCGGTCTTAACTCTAACGTGCATTTCAAGACCAAATTGAAACCAGCAAAAATTCTCCTTCCCAGAAGTCTATAAGGCAAACTCACGTTGCCCACTTGCTTTTTAAATACTTATCTCCTGAGGACAAAAATAAAGTTTTCTAAATTGTATAAAACGTTTTTTTTTTTTGAGAGGAGGATGGGATAATTTCACTGGCATTTAAACCATTGTCCTCTTTCCTTTCAAGGCATTTTTTATTTTGGCTGGAAATAGATTTTCTAAAGAAAAAAAAAAAGAACAGAAGAG
This sequence comes from Naja naja, assembly GCA_009733165.1. Classification (NCBI taxonomy): domain Eukaryota; kingdom Metazoa; phylum Chordata; class Lepidosauria; order Squamata; family Elapidae; genus Naja; species Naja naja. The sequence goes on from CM019157.1 coordinate 1,613,404, forward strand.
AAAGTACGGAGAAAGTGCAAGAAAGTTACAAATTATCTGGACCCCTTATAAAATTCCAGGAATGAGGCATCGGAATTGCACAATAACGTTCTCATCTATTTTATCCTTGGCCTATAAACTCGGGGGAGCTTTTAGCCTCTAGATGGAGGTGTTTCTAGTTTCTGAAAATTGCCAGAAGCCGGCTGAGAAAGTCAAGATATTGGGCTTTTGATTCCTGTCCCCGTTGTTTTTTTTTGGTTGTTGTTTTTACTTCCGTATCTTGAGGCTGAGCTGAAAATTTTAGCTAGAAAGTACCAGCAAAATAAATAAATCTAAATGAAACTTTCTTTTTTAGAAATAAAAGATAATTGTTTAGAATAAAGGAGGGATGAAATAAGTCCTCCACAGTTATTAATAATAAAATAATAATGAAATAATAATAAAAGAATGAATAATAGAATAGAACAGAATAAAAATATTGGAGTGAAATAAAATAGAATAGAAATATTGGAGTGAAATAGAATAGAATAGAATAGAATAGAATAGAATAGAATAGATAGAAATATTAGGGTGAAAAAGAATAGAATAGAATAGAAATATTGGGAAGGAATAGAATAGAATAGAAATATTGGAATGAAATAGAATAGAATAGAAATATTAGGGTGAAAAAGAATAGAATAGAATAGAAATATTGGAATGAAATTAGAATAGAATAGAATAGAAATATTGGAGTGAAATAGAATAGAATAGAAAATTAGGGTGAAAAAGAATAGAATAGAAATATTGGAGTGAAAAAGAATAGAATAGAATGGAATATAGAAGACAGAGTAGAATAGAGTAGAGTAGAATGGAATAGACTCTAGAAGACAGAACAAAGAATAGAAGTGTTGGAAGGGACCTTGGAGGTCTTCTAGACCAACCCCCTGCCTAGGCAGGAAACCCTACACCACTTCAGAAAAATGGTTAGCCAACATCTTCTTGAAAACTTCCAGTGTTGGAGCATCCACAACTTTTGGAGGCAAGTTGTTGCGTAAAAGAATAAGAATAAAAGAATAAGAATACAGTTGGAAGGGACCTTGGAGGTCTTCTATCCCACCCCGCACCCCCGTTCAAGCAGGAGACCCTATACCCATGATGGCGAACCTCCCCCAGAGCTGAGCATTAGTAGTTCTCCGTTTGCAAAACAGAACCCCAGAACAATTCCTTTTCCAAAGGGGACCAAGCGCCTTTCGCATCTTCTCCCCCTCCTATCACCCCTGGAGAGGTCTCTGCATTGCAAAGCTGTGTTATTTTAATTATTTCACAGCCAGGCTTTTGAGCTGAGCTTAGTGAAAAGAGACACGAGTCCAGCTCAGGGGTTTCCACCTTGAAAACAAGGACCCCTTCAAGCCTCAAGGAAAACAGTCCCCGATTCTTAGGTTAACGCGATGCCAAAGCTGCAATTGTGCAATGCAAACGGACTTAATTGATTTTTGTTTTGTTTTTCATTGTGGGCCACTGGAAAAGGAAAAAAGAGAGACTGGAATTGTGAGTTTCTCCTGTCCATCTTTTTCCAGCCGCGGTCTGAATGGCTGGTGGGAAGGAGAAAGGAGAACAACCACTAACGCCTTTCCAGTTTTGCCTCTCAGCCTTTGCAACAGCTAAAACAATAATTTTTCTGAGCTAATATCTTTTCAGCTTGTCTGTATGCCTTTTTTCCTTTTTCCCTTTTTCTTTTTACAGGGCCTCTACATATTCCTGGTCTATGCACTCTATAACAGCGAGGTAAGACTGGGCTTAGAAACACAGCATCTTGTTAAAAACAAAACAATCCTCCCCAAGTTTCTAGTTCTTAAGATTTTAAATATAAATGCAGGAAGGTATGGTTGGTCGCTGGGGAAGCCTGATCTATGGGAGGCTGCTGGTGCTTGCTTACTTTTTCAGCTTTTATTTAACTATTAGAGAGAGACAGAGATAGATAGATAGATAGATAGATAGATAGATAGATAGATAGATAGATAGATATACAGAGATAGAGAGATGATAGAAACAGAGACAGAGAGAGAGATGATAGATGGATAGAGACAGAGAGAGATGGAGAGATACAGAGATACAGAGACAGAGAGAGAGAGAGAGAGAGAGATGAGAGATAGATAGATAGATAGATAGAGATTATAGAGAGATAGAGAGATAGATAAATGGAGATAGATATATAGTCCCTCAAGATTAGGAGACTCTGCATCAGTTATACAGAAGTTTGAAAAAATTCTGGCTTTTTTAATCACTAAAACAAGCATGTTATTGCCAGCTGAGGATTCAGAGTGCACAAACAAATCCATACCATTTTGCTTGTTGTTGCATGCCCAAACTTAAGGACCAATAATTCAACCATATGTTGTGGTAGACATATCAACACAAGGCCAGATTTCCTAAGACAATTGTTCCCTTTTTCCTTACACATAAAAGAGGGAAAAACCACAGCCAAAGATCCTGCAGGATTCCAGATGTTGCTAAAAGGCCTCTGCCTGCAGCCCCATAGAGAATAAGGGACGCTGGGAGATGTAGTTTACCATTATGTGGAGATGTCATTCAATTGTCCCGCTTCCCCCACTTCCCTGCGAGATACTCAAGGAGGAAGAGTTTGGAGAAGTGTAACTACGACACCCATCTTCCCCAGCTCACTGCTCTGTCAACTATCGAAATTGGAGGTTTCTCCTTCATCTGCTCTGGAAGGCATCACAGAAAATTTAGTCTGATCTGAATTTCACGCCTTCCTGAGTTCTGGAGAGCATCGCGGCTGGACGTTTTGGACCAAAAGGCTGATCTCTATTTGTGTTCCGTCTCCAGGTGCGGAATGCCATCCAGAGAATGAGGGAGAAGAAGAAAGCCCTCTCATTCACGGTAGGTCAATCAGAATAGAGCTGGAAGGGACCTGGGAGGTCATCTAGTCCAGTGGTCGTCAACCAGTGGGCCGGGGACCACTGGTGGTCCATGAGAAAATTTTGGTGGTCCCACAGAGAAATGTCCCCCCCAAAGCAATTAATCCAGGCTGTGCGGGAACACAAGGCTGCGCTGCCCACATGGCCCGCGGGAACACAAGGCTTGCGTCACTTGCATTGCGCACAACACAGAGTGAGGGGAGGGGGGAAAGGGGCGGAGGGGGGTTCAAAAGCATGTAAAAAATGCAAGTAGAAAAATAGGGACCACCTTTGGTGGGAAGGGAACAGCATCCCGTGCGCCTTCGAAGGCGTTTAGTCCTGCTGCCCACATGACCACGGAGACGTCTTCGGACAGCGCTGGCTCTTCTTTGGCTTTGCAACAGAGAGGAGTACCGCCCCCTAGAGCCAGAAATGATTAGCCCGTATGTGCGAGGGGGACCTTTAACTTGACCTCGATGGCTTTCTGAAAAGCCCCCTACCTTTTGAAATTAGTCAAAACCACCTTCACCCCCATTGTTTTCAACGGGTCAGCTCAGTGGAGAACTGCCTGGAGCTGGACGCAGCCTCCCTTTGCACACAGTTATGGAGGCCCACCTCCTTTTTCAACGTCTCAGGAGGGCTTTGCTGCTTCATCCCAGGCTTCCTCCAGGTTTTCTCTTCTCTTGTTTCAGAACTGCTCCCACCCTGTCAATTATCTGTCGAGCCCCAGGAACACCTCCTGGGAGATGGCCAGATTCAACCCAACCACCCCAGAAAATACAACCTGTTCCAGCAAGAAGGACACGGCGGCGTCCAAGAACAAAGGTAGGGGAGAGCAGCTGGGCCTTCCAGCCAGCGGGGAGACACACGCTGCATTCAGATGTTGGCTGTTGCACCCGACTGATGCGCCTTTCCTCATGTAGGGAACTTCAGTGCCAAAATCCCACGGAGCGTTTCATCAATTATGTCGCCTGAGAAACCGGTAAGTCCCGCCCAGTCACCCCCCCCCACTTCAGAAAATGCCCTAAATCAGGGGCATCAAACTGGATTTCTTTGAGGGCTGCATCAGGGTTGTGGTTGACCTTGGGAGGCTGGGGTGGGCGTGGCCAGGGAGGGCGTGGCTAGTTTACTGTCACTCGTATCGGGGAGGGGCACTTGTGGTGGCCAAGTGCTAAGGCAGGACTTCTCTGAGACCCTCCCTCACTCTCATTATAATCTCCTTCCTTTTTTCTTTCCTTCCTTCCTTCCTTCCTCTCTCCCTTCCTTCTTCCCTCCCTTTTTTCCTTCTTTTTCCTTCTCTCTTCATTCTCCTTTCTTCTTCCCTCCCTTCTTTCCTTCCTTTACTTTTCTTCATTCTTTCATTTTCCTTCCCCTCTTTCCTTTGTTTTCCTTCCTTGCTCTCTTCCCCTTTCTTTCTTTCTTTCTTTCTTTCTTTCTTCTTTCTTTCTGTCTTTCTTTCTTTCTCTTTCTTTCTTTCTTTCTTTCTTTCTTTCTTTCTTTCTTTCTTTCTTTCTTTCTTCCTCTTTCCCTTTCTCCTTTCCTACCCCTTCTTGGATGCTCAAATGCAAAAGGGGAAACACTTCTCCTTTTGTTTTGCTACCCCTCTGCCAGCCAAAATGGAGCTTGTGGGGGTGGCGAGTGCAAACCCCCCCCCCGGGCCCCATTTTTGCTGGCAGAGGCTCCGTGGGCTGCTCCTTTGCTGTTTCCAGGGCAGCCCTGCAGGCCAGATCTAAGCACCTTGAGCCAAAGGATCACCTGCACTTTGGGATCAAGCCACCTTGTCGATGTGAGCGTGTCACATTAAGCAACCTCAACTCTTGGTCTCTTGGGTAGGATAAAACAGGGCTTAATGGCCATGTGTGGGGTGTACGCCCTGGCTTCAGTCAAGCTATGGTCCATGTTGCATGGCTCCACAACTCCTCTTTCTCTGGGCCATCTTTGGACCCCCAAACACCTGGAGGACACCATCTGCCTCTCCCTCAGATCAACCACTCTTCCTACTCCCCCCGCTCTTCTTTCCTGCCCCCTGCCCCCGTTTAATCAGCGAAGGGAGCTTGCCAAGCAACCTTGCTTGGCAGTCTTCCTTTCTGAGGGTCTGGATTGGCTCTAACAAAAGCAGGGTGCCAGTCACCTCCGCGGGGTTAGATCCAGCAACCCATTGTCATTGCCAAGTTACCGGGCACCCGGTCTCAAGCACGGGCTAAAGCAATTAAAGCCAGCTGGGGTGGTCAGCGCTTAAGCGCTGCCGCTGGTTTTTAAATGCCAAGGCCAGTGTTGGTACTTAGGAGGCGGAGAGGCAGCGTCGCGCCTGGTTTCCGCATCTTCTTCCCCAGCTGGAGAGACCAGGAGGGGGTCGAAGGGGTCCTCAGGATAAGGCGAATTCTGCTCCTGTATTTATTTTTATTTTATTTTATTTTGCAGCGGGAAAGATCGTTGTTTGGTTTGTTGGTTTAATGCAGGGGTCTGCAAACTTAGATACTCAAAGAGCAGGGGTGGTATTCAGCCGGTTCTGACCGGTTCTGGAGAACTGGTGGTGGAAATTCGGCTTTCATGATCAGGACCAGCTGGATCAGCAGGTGCCGGAATGTATCCGTGGCGTGCCGATAATGGCAGATGGTTTATTCCACCAGGGCCGTATTGGCTTTTTCCTGGGCTTCCTTCACCACACTGGAGTTCTCCACGTACTTCAGCCAAAAGGAGAAAATGGGCAAAGAGGAGGGGGTCAACCCAGCCTTTCCACCCATCCAGAGGTGGGCATTCAGCCAGTTTGGACCAGTTCTAGAGAACCAGTAGCGGAAAGTTTGAGTAGTTTGGAGGACCAGCAAATGCCACTTCTGACTGGCCCCGCCCCATCTATTCTCCGCCTCCTGAGTCCCAGCTGATTGGCTGGGTCTCCTTTGGTTCCTCTGCACAGGAGAACGGAGCTGGAAAGCAGACTAGTGGGGTGGGGAGGGACGGAGTTTTTTACAGTAACCTTCCCCTGCCACGCCCACCAAGCCACATCATGCCCACCAAGCCACGCCCACATAACCGGTAGTAAAAAAAATTGAATCCCACCACTGTCAAAGAGCCATTTGGACCCATTTTCCCACAGAAAACACCGGGAGCCAATAATTTAACAACTGGTGTGACTGGGAGGGTGTGTGGCCAACTCGACGTTCACTCACTCTCACTCAGTCACCTCCTGCTCTGGAATATGGAGCGAGTCTCCATCCCCTGCCATCAGGGATTACCTTCTCAGGCCAGGTGAGGAATGATGGGGAGGGGCCAACCAGGGGTGGGATCAGCCGACAGGGAGCCAAAAGAGCCGCATGCAGCTCCAGAGTCATAGGTTGCCGACACCTGGTTTAATGGGCAGCCCGCTGTTCTTACGTGCGACCCAGGAGGGGAGGATTAAATGATTGATCTGGCAGCTGCGGGGGAGGTGGGGTAAAAAAACATGCAAAGATCAGCTCTCAGTCGTTTGAGATTGACTTCCAGATCATAAGGTCTAGAAACTTAGCTTTGTGGGATTTTTGGTGCGCCTGCAGAGTGCTGCGTGGGCGTGTAATTATGCGGGTTGGTGCATATTGTAGGAGAATATCTAGGCAGGGATTTATGAGTCAACAGTGACTTAATGACACTTTATATACATACGCACACACACAGAGTATATACATACACTCACTGGGCTGAAACAATGTTTTGTCTGTGGTAAAACCATAACAGGGTTTTCTGATATGAGTGAGCTGAACCAACAGTGGATTTGCTCAACTCGGGTGAACAACGCAGCTGGCATTGGGGTTGAATTCAAGGTTCATTGTGGCTGTGTTTGTGCAACTCGCTCACAATTTTAAAAGGTTTTTAAAAGACTGGGCAGCCCCTTATCCAGAGGGGGTTGGATTAGGTGACCTCAAAGGGAGGGTCCCTCTAACCCTTCTGAGTCTCTGAAAATGGAGTCGCTTGCTTCCTTGCAGACATATGGACTACAATTCACATCATCCTCTAACGCTCCAGCAGCAAGGAGGCTGAAGCCCCACAAGGCGGAATGGATTAAAATAGTTTTTATAAGAGGGGGAGGCACATCGTAAAAACACAAAATAAGTCTCTCTCTCTCTCTTTTAAAAAAAACACCACGATTGGATCTCCAGTTCTGAAGGGAACGCAGGTTGGAAAAAGCCAGTGATCCAGAAAAGAAATTAGAAAAAAAGAAAGAAATTGAGCTGGAATTTGATCATGACCTCTTACAGCATTTGAGAACAGAAAGACAAAAAGACAGAACTCTGGTTTGGGGCAATAAATATTTTTTTTAAAAAATAGGGGTTATATTGGTCATCCAAGATGGGATTTTAAGCACTGCTGGGTTATGAGATCGATGCTCACATTTGCAAACTGAAAAGAGCTCCGATGGAAGTTTGTTTAGCAAAGTTTAATTGGATATTGTTTTGCTACGGAACTGGAGTCAAATGGGGGTTACCTGCAGAGATTTTTGTGTGGGGAGGTGTGAAATCATCATCTCTGTCTCTCTCTCTCTTTTTCCAGGCTGTACAACTGACTGCCTTCAAATCATCAGGTAAGGCCTCCCCCTGTTAGGTTCAGCCTTGCTGAATTTTCACTGGTTCAGGGCTGGAATAAAAAAAAACCTCTGTCTTTTTAACTCGCGAAATCATGCCTCAAATTGCACTTAGCTAGGAGCCTTCTCATGCTCAGAATCCAGACCTGAGTATTCCTTCTCTGCAGAATATTTGTTGAGAAAGTTGCATAATAATAATAATAATAATAATAATAATAGGAGGAGGAGGAAAAGAAGAAGAAGAAGAAGAAGAAGAAGAAGAAGAAGAAGAAGAAGAAGAAGAAGAAGAAGAAGAAGAAGAAGAAGAGGAGACTACCAAATGAAGAAGAGAACAGAGGCATAGGAAGACAAAGCACCACATGGCCAGTACATTAAAAAAAAATAGCATGGATAGCAGATAATAAGACGACCTGGGAATGGCTAAGAGCAGGGAAGTTAAAGAAAGAGACTGAGGGATTAATTCTGGCTGCGCAAGACCAAGCCTTAAGGACAATTATATACAAAGCCAGAATTGAGAAGACAGGAACAGACAGCAAGTGCCGCCTATGCAAAGAAGCTGAAGAGACAGTGGACCACTCAGTAAGCTGCTGCAAGCAGATCGCACAAACTGACTACAAGCAGCGGCATGGCAAAGTAGCAACAATGGTGCATTGGAAGATCTGCAAGAAATATCATTTGCCTGTAAGACAAGACTTAACAGTTGTCCATGAGAAAGACAAAAAAAGTCTGGAGAGTGGATGTGGCAGAAGAGAAGAGAAAGAACTGGAGAAGATAACAAAACGCAAAGACCTACAAATAGAAATAAAACGACTGTGACAAAGGCAAGCAAGGGTAGTACCAATGGTAACAAGCGCCTTGGGTGCAGTCCCAAAACAACTGGAGCACCACTTGAACACCATAATTGGCATTGACAAATTTGCCATCAGTCAATTGCAGAAGGCAGCTTGACTTGGAACAGCTTCCATCCTGCGGCGATATCCCAGGTCCTTGGGAAGGACTCGATAGGGAGACAAAAATGCCAAATCCAGTTTGAACATCTGGCTGACTGTCCGATTAATTAATTAATTTATTGATTTATTAATGGGACTTATATGCCGCCCCATCTCCGAAGACTCGGGGCGGCTTACAATAAAACAGACACAATAAATATTTAAAAAAGAATTAAATTAATGGTCCCAATTAATACAAAACTAAAAAGCCGCAAATCTAAAACACCCCACCCATAGGTCACAGCCCGGCTTGGTCAAATAACCAGGTCTTCAAGTCATGGCGGAAGGTGCGGAGGTCAGGGGCTAAGCGGAGCCCCAGGGGAAGTTGGTTCCAGAGTTCAGGGACCGCGACAGAGTAGGCACGTCGTCGGGGGACCGCCAGCCGGCATTGCCCGGCTGATGGGACCCCAAGGAGTCCCTGTCTGTGACTTCGTACAGGGCGGTCAGTATTCGATGTTGGCAGCAGTCTCTCCCTTAAATAATAAGGACCCATGTCATGTAGGACTTTGTATGTTAAAGTTAAAGTTAAAACCTTGAATCTTGAATATTATAATTATAATAATTCATCAAAATGACGCAATTGTGGATAACACATGTTACAGTGATATTCATTGTCCTCGGGGCACTTGGTACCATGTCCAAGAATTGTATAAAACACATCAAGAACTTGCAGTTTCCTGCAATAACACCAGCAGAACTGCAAAAAAACCTGTGCTACTTGGAACATCGTACATTTTAAGACGATATTTGGTTGATACCTAGAATGCTGGCAGCAACCTGTATCAGCCATCAGTGCCAGTCAGTGATATTTGTGATACATTTTTAAATGTTCAGTCGGCTGAGTTGAATGTTTAATGAATAAAAGAGATAATAATATCAAACTTTTGCAAAGGTGAAAAATATCTTCCAGATCGGGCCAGCCCCTGCGGCAGAAAACGCCGATCAATTTCTCATTTTTGCAAGTGTATTCACCGTGTCTCAAACTCCACGTCATGCTCAGAATTCCTGCCTAGGACAGTTACTCGCTTAAGGCCACAACTTAAGGCCACAACTGAACCCCCAAATTTCCGTTGCTGAGCAAGACGTTCGCTAAGCGAGTTTTGCTCCATTTTACGACCCTGCTTGCCACCGTTAAGTCAATTGCCACGGCCGTTCGGTTAGTAACCCGTCCGTTAAGCAATGGAGAAACTGGCTTCCCCGTTGGCTTCGTTTGTCACGAGGTCGCAAAAAGGAGACTCTGCAACCCGCCGTAAGTATGAGTCGGAACGTCTGGATCTTGATGCCATGATTAGGGGGATGCTATAAGAGCGAGAAATGGTTGCACAAGTCACTGCTTTCAGGGCCGTTGTGAGTTTGGACAGCCGCTAAACGATTGTAAGTCGAGAGCCATTCTGCAGTATAATTGTCGAGAAACTTGCGACGCTAATTGAAAAAAAAAAGATATCAAACTTTTGGAAAGACGGGGGGGGGGAACCCACCGACCCCCACCCCCCCAATCAGGCAGAGCCGCTGTGGCAGGAGTCGCTGACCGGATTTCTATTATTGTGTTTTTCGAACCGCAAATTTGCATTCGGCGATAGAAAGAGAACAATGCTGCTATTAAACACGGTGCAAAGTGCTGATGGAAAGAAGAAGGGGAAAAAAAGAGAGAGAAAGGGTTGTTCTCTTGCTTCGCTGGCCCCCTCCTCACCGAAAACCTCTGGACCCTGTTCACTTGACAAGAGGCCACGTGTTTCTCCTTCCCCAACACCCCTTCTCCCCAATGGGTTCCTGGCTGGCTTTATGGAGGTATGATCTGCTGATATTCCTAACGTTCCACTATGTGGTGAGGTGAGCGCCCTGGAAAAGAGGGGGTGGGTGGGACATGCAGGTGTGTGTGTGTGTGTGTGAGAGAGATGGGGAGGGGGTCAGAAAGAATATTGTCATATGTTTACCCACACAATGAGGTGCTTCTTTTGTTCCCGGCTGGCGAAGAAGGCGATCGCCGTGGCCCCTGCCTCCTTAAATGTCACCGCATTGTCTCCCCGCGATAATTTCATTATCGTTGGTGAATGCATCTTGCATGTTGCTAAGCCGCGCATAGCAACATGTGCGCCTTGTTCCTGCAGCTGGGCACTGACAGGATCGGGGAGGTGGCCGGGGGTGGTGGGGGAGAGAGACAGAGAGAGAGAGAGAACCATAGTGGGAGGCTGCAGGCAGGATAGGATTCCCCCACCATCCCACCCTAAGCCTTGCACAGTTAGGATCCCAGCCTTGAAAAAACGGGGGTACCATTGACCCAAGACTGGGCGTGAACATCTGAGCCGTCGGCCCCAAGCAAGGGGGCTCAAAAACGAAGCACATTCCTTTGGCTGGGGCAGCAAAAGAGGAGAGACCCTCTTCCCTCCGTTGTGAAAACAAGGGTGTAACTGTGAGGCTGGGGTCTTCAACAGGGGTGGGCTGCTGAGGGTTCGCGGGGCTTCAGGAGAGCCCCTGGCTAAGATTCTCTGCAGTTTGGAGAACCCCCAAATCCCACTCCTGGCTGGCCCCGCCTACCCCTCATCTCCCAGGAGTCCCCATGTGGCCCGTTTTGGATGCAGGTAAGTGCAGGGTGCGCATGGAGGCTCAGGGAGGGTGAAAAACAGGCCTCCCAGAAGTTCAGGAAGGCCGGAAATGGGCCCATTTCCAGCTTCCAAAGAGCCTCAGGAGTCCGGGGAGGATGAAAACACACACACACACACACCCCCTGCCGTGGCACAGGAGGCTGACTAGGCCACGCCCACTATGGCCACGCCCACCCAGCAAACAGGCAGAGAATCCATTGCTGAAATTTTTGAAGCCCACCCCTGGTCTTCGAGCTACGTTGCTGGAGGGGTTGTGTCGACATCTCCAGTTTGGGCAAGTTTGCAAAAAAAAAAAACACCAGGGTGATTTGTCCTCGTTATTGGGGGGCGGGGGGTGGGGTGTCCTGACTGAGCCATCCATTCCAGATGAGCTTCCATCTGTTGGTCTACTTTTTTAGATTGAAAAAAAAAATAGGTGTGAAGACCGAAAGAAATGAAAACAGCTAAAACCATGATGGATCTTTTCTCCTCTTACAGGCTTGTGAGCAGAGCTGTTCCCAGCGATGTGTCTCCAACCGGTAACTGTTGAGGGACAAAAACCCAGAAGATGGAGAAGGGAAGGCCCTCCACTCCTCTTGCTCCTTCTCCAGCCCCTTCCAGTGATGATTTACTAACCAAGATGCTTTCTCACAGTTTCCTTCCCGCTTCCCTTCGCGCGTCCCCTTTGCTGTGGACTGTGGCTTATTTGGGTCTTCGTCTCTGGAGAGACTCGGTCATAAAATGGCAACCTTGGTAGGGGACCTTCTGACCCCACTCCCTTTCTTGGCTTCCCAGATTGGAGCTGGTGCTCAGAAGCTCAGGAGAACAAACAGAAGACCTGGGCAACACAACCATCCATTGTGAACCTCTGGTGAGCACCACCTACCGTGGTGTCTTCTCCTGGCGCCAATGAGCCACAGCAACAGTGAAGGCTCTGTAGTCAACCCCAAAGGGTAGTGTTGGGTAGAAGATTAGTCTAGTGCAAGGGTCTTCAAACTTGGCAAGTTTTAAGACTTGTGGGCTTCAACTCCCAGAATTCCTGAGCTAACATGACTGGAGGAGGAGGAATTCTGGGAGTTTGAAGTCCACAAGTCTTAAACTTGCCAAGCTTGAAGACCCCTGGCCTAGTGGGTAGCATTGCTTCACAATTGCCTCCTTTCCTCCACAACATCTTCTCGTGTGGTTGGTCCTCAGCCTTAGTTCATCCTCCATTGGAGTCATCTGTTCTAGTTGCTCCTAAAAGGACCTTCTCATCTCTGGAAGCCAACTCCTGAGGGTTGGTCAGCTTTTGAACCTCTCCGTTTTTCATCTTTGACCCAAAACTTCTTCTTTTTTTCCGCACCAACTGTCTCTCCAGGGGCTTTCCCCAACCATCAGTACCACAACCCTGAAGCCTTCAGAGATGCCACCTTCACCCTGTTTTCAACAGGAAGCAGCCAGGGACATCAAGCTGGGGGGGGGGAGATGAGGCTAAAGAGCATTTGAGAGACTTTCAGCTTCAGAAAACAGCTCTGGGTGCTGATGGAATTATTATTATTTGGGGGGGATTGCCCCATTTTTGGCATGAAACAGTTTCCACGGGCGCCAATAGAACATGTTCAGAGCACTATTTTTAAAATTATGATCATCGTCATTAGGAAGTTTCTGAGGGCCACTGGAGTTTTCCAACCTTTCCAATTTTCATCAGGACAATGACTTTGTGGGTGTCAGCAATCTCTTAGTGCTTGCTGTCTCGACATGTTTAAGAAGGCTAAAAATTCTCATTTTTATCCCATCTTATTCTGGATGCGACCCATGCCTTTTCCCATGTGTATCGTCCCTGCAAAATTCAGTGTTTTTGGAACCACCTCCAGTCTCCTTTGAAAGGCAAGATCCTTCCAAGGAAACATTGGATGGGGCACAAAGGCAAATGCACCGACAAGCATTATGGGTGTTGTTATCCTGCGGCAGCAATCCCATGATGGCCACATTAGAGAAACTCTGCTCTAACTCTTGCATGTAAATGCACTTCATCTACCTGTATTATTTTGAAAATTGGATCTGCTGTGGGGATGGGAGGAGGAGGGAAGTGACCATTTCAGTGTTTAAAGTAACGCTTAAGGGTTGTTTCTTTTACACACACACACACACACAAAATCACCACTGGGGATAAAAAGACTTTTGTTGCCGAGTGTCGAAATTCGGCTACATATTTTGAAACCCAAACAGGGAGATAACAAGCTGTATCTTTGGAGGGATTCTTTGGGCGAAACAAAATAAAAACTTGAAATTCTTCCCCCATCTCTCCCTCTTCATCTGTTCTCTAGGAAATAAGACTGGAGTAGAATAGGATGAGCTGGAAGGGACCTTGGAGGTCCTCTAGTCCAGCCCCCTGCTCAAGCAGGAGAAACCTTAGACTGCTTCAGATAAATCTTGACATGTGGTCGTGATGAGATTTTAAAAGTGGGCAGAGGGAGGGGTGCGCGGAAAATATCCCAAAAATTTAAATTTAAGGGAAAGCTGAAGGGAAGTTGGTGGTGAGCCTTTGCTTTCGAATCCTAAATTTTAGGAATTTTTTTAAAGGAATCCTCCCCTGCCCCCAGGCCTCATATCCTCGGCCAGGCTGGCTGAGGCTCATGGGCATGCTAGTTTTGCACATCTGGAAAAAAAATCTCAAACTGCTGCTACCTGAATGGTTAGCCAGCTGAGATCTGAATTAAATATATGTCTTTTAAAAGACCCTGAGGAGGAAAAAGTGTGCCCTGGCCAGGCCCAAAGCCCAGGCTCAGGAGGTGTTTCGAAGGGAGACTTCTCAATAGGCAGCTACGCCTAGAATCAAACACCTGGAAACTGTTCTCCAAATATTAGTGGTTTGGGGTCTCTGGAAAAGAACATTTTGCAAGGTAAAACCTCTGGAAGCTCTGCTTCTTGGCTGGGTTTAGGCCTCCTTTGTTTTTTCCCTTCCTTTTTTCCTGCCTCCCCATCTTTTCCTCCCTTCTTTCCTTCCGTAACTCTCTCCTTCCTTTCCTTCCTTCCTCCCCTCCCCATCTTTGTCTTCCTTCTTTCCTTCCTTCCTTCCCTTTCCTTCCTCCCCATCTTGTCCTTCCTTCCTTCCTTTCCTCCCTCTTTCTTTCATTAACTCTCCTTCCTTCCCTCCCTCCTTCCCCATCTTTTCCTTCCTGCCTTCCCTCCCTTCTTTCCTTCCTTAACTCTCTCCTTCCTCCCTCCCTCATCTCTTCCTTCCTTCCTTCCCTCCCTTCTTTCATTAACTCTCCTTCCTTCCCTTCCTTCCTCCTTCCCCATCTTTTCCTTCCTTCCTTCCTTCCCTCCCTTCTTTCGTTCATTAACTCTCTCCTTCCTTCCTCCCTCCCTCCCTCCTCCTCCTCCTCCTCACCAACTTCTCAAACGTGATTTCCACCAGCCTTTTCACAAGGGAGTCACCCCCACGCCTGCAGCTGGAGTTGGCCCTGCTGCCTTATCATGGCTGGCCAGGCTCCAAGCTGTGCTTGCTGTCCAGGAAAAAGTCTCTCAGAGTAGGGACATCCCAGCTTGGTAAGCTAGAAAAAAAAGGACAACTCCCCAGAATTTTCTTTTTCTGTTCTTTTCTTTCTGTTTTTTTGAAACCAACATGGCTCCGTTTTTGGTTGACTGGAAGAAAGGATGTTGAACGGCGTTTCTCTCTATGGCTTCCTCCCCATCTGCGGCATGATGGATCCAGATCCAGATTAACAGAGCTGGAAGGGACCTTGTAGGTCATCTAGTCCAACCCCCCACCCAAGCAGGAGACCCTACACCATTTCTGACCAATGGCAGTCCAGTCTCTTCTTGAAAGCTTCAAATGATGAAGCTCCCACAACTTCCGAAGGCAACTTCTGTTCCACTGGTTGATTGTTCTCTCTGTCAGAAAATTCCTCCTTATTTCCAGGTGGAATCTCTCCTTGTTCAGTTTCCATCCATTATTCCTTGTCTGGCCTTCAGGTGCTTTGGAAAATAGCTTGACCCCTTCCTCCTCTCTGTGGCAGCCCCTCAAGTATTGGAAGACTGCTATCCTGTCTCCCCTGGTCCTTCTCTTCACTAGACTAGCCAGGCCCAGTTCCTGCAACCGTTCATCGTATGTTTGAGCCTCCAGTCCCCTCATCAGCCTGGTTGCTCTTCTCTGCACTCTTCCTAGAGCCCCATGGGAGCCTTTGGGGTCCCTCCTGCCCCGCCCTCTACTGTTCTTGGTTGCAAGGAAAAGCGTCCAAGCACCGTCATTCGAAGGCAAAGAACCGCTCAGAGATCATGGGCTGTAGCGGAATTACAAAATTTATTGGCATGTCTTGAAATTCGGCAACGTAGAACTCCATAAAGACTTCTGGAAGGAGGGCAGGAAGAGGGGAGAGGGTGTGGGTGGGTGGCATAGACACTTAAGAGCACTTTTCATGTTTGGGAAGGGCTGGGGAGGCGAGAAGACCCATCTCCCCCTCCCCCAGATCCACTGGCAAACCCAGAAAGCCAGGTCACTTCCAAAAGCAGGCATCCCGCGACTCCAACTGCAACACGCAGATCCACAGACGCCATGGGGGGGGGGAGAAGATTGTCTTGAAGTCGCATACGAAGCAGGAAAAAGGCATTTGGCGTCGAAACACAGAGAGATAATAAGCCATCACAAGAGAGAGAGAGAGAGAGAGAGAGAGAGAGAGAGAGAGAGAGAGAGAGAGAGAGAAGACCACCACCGCTGCAGCATGGAGGGATTGGGGGGCAGAGACCTGGGTGGGAAGGCACTCAACAGCTCCCAAGAGGCCGAATTGGGGTTTTGTTTGGGGTGGGAAAGAAGATGAGGACAAGAAGAGGGAAACGCGCCCACTGTAGCCCCAAACTATTTTCAGCCCTATGCCTCCAAACAGGGTCCCTTCCCCTGCGTTTCCAAGCTTAACAAACAGAGCAGTTAAATATTACGGTTTTGTCATCCCTGCAACAGCAGAGTTGATGGGGCCGGATGGTCGGTGCTTCTTAAGGAAAGGATGCCCCACCCCACCCCACCCCCAAAATAATTTCTTTGCAAAAGTAACCCAATGGGCCTTCTTCCCCTATTTTAGCAGACAAGGAAAACAGGACGAGGTTTCTCCTGCGTGGATCAGGTCCAACAGGAATCTGACTTTGAGAAATACTTTAACAGACGCACGCTCAGAGGAAAAAAAAAAAAACACACACACACACACACACAGAGTATCTCTACAAGCAAGTAAATTCAGGATTCTGGCTTAGGCTATTTCTTGCAAGCTGGATGGATTTTTAAGGAAAGGCTCAAGAACTTGCAAGACGCCAGAGAGAACCTCCACTTGGATGGATGGTGGCTTTAATGGTCCAGATTTGGCTTTTGTTTTTTTTTTCCTGGGCTCCCCCCCCACCCAAAAAAGGGTCCTTCTGGCTGAGAAATTCGTTAATTAAATGAATTAACACACATGGGGTTAGGATGCTGGGAAGTGACTCTAATCAAGGAACAAGGCAACAGGCCTCTTCACAGGCTGTTGGACCGCTTCTTTGCTGGATGGAGCGACAATAAAATTAAAGTGCTGGGAGGGAAAAAAATAAGGGAAGGGAAGGGAAGGGGGAAAAAAAAGAGAGAGAGAGAGAGAGAATAAGTCAACGATGTCATGTGCTCGAGAGGTTCCGCTCAACAAGCCTCCAGAGAGGACTTGTTAGGATGTGGCCTCCTCATCTTTTGAGTCACCGTACCGCAGAGTGGACCAAAGGCATACCGGGGAGACAGTGAACTAAGCTGAAAACAAAACTTAAGTCAGTCTGTTAAAAACTTTTGACAAAGTTCTTGGCTTCCCACCGTGAGACCGAGAAGGTCCAAAGTTGCTCAGATCTCCGGTCACCCCCCCCCCAAAAAGCATCTTCCCAGCGTTTGAGGCGCCCCCGTTTTTCCTTGCAAAATGCATCGGATTCTGGCAGGCAACTGCCCCCGTAGCTTCTCCCAGCCGGCTTTTGGATCTGCACCGCTCCTGGGATGCAGAGGGGAGCTGGACCTAGAGGCCATGGAAAGAAAGAACAAGGGGGAGGGGGCTTTCTCTGCCCCCCCCAACCCCCCCCACACACCCACTCATCCCTGTGTTTGGGATCCACCCACCGCAGCCTTCCAGACAGTCTCTAAGGGCTGCCCTCCAGAGCTTCAAGTGGCTCTTTCAAGGTTTGCAAACATCCCAGCATCTGGGACCACAAATAAAAGACTGGGTGGAAACTTGGCCTTGGGGGGGTTTGTCCACCCCGCTCCCCAACCGCCCCAGCCTCCTCCTCCTCCATCTGTCTGTCCGTCCATCCCTCTCCTGGGGCAAAAGGAAGCCCTCAAGTCCGCTTAGCATGCAGCATTTCAATCAGCAGGTTGTTGCAGGGCACCTCCCCGCCCAGGTGTTTATGGTACAGGTAGTCTTCGGCTTGCATGCTCAGGGCCCGGATGTCGGCCAGCTGGATCAGCAGGTGCCGGAATTTGTCCATGGTGTGTGGATAATGGACGATGGTGTATTCCATCAGGGCCGTATTGGCTTTTTCCTGGGCTTCCTTCACCACGCTGGAGTTCTCCACGTACTTCACATCTGCAGCCAAAAGGAGAAAAATGGACAGAAGTGTGTGTGTGGGGGGTCAGCCTGGCCTTTCCACCCATCCAGAGGTGGGTATTCGGCTGGTTCTGACCAGTTCTGGAGAACCGGTAGCGGAAATGTTGAGTAGTTTGGAGAACTGAGATTTTGCAGTAACCTTCCCCTGCCACGCCCACCAAGCCACGCCCACCAAGCCACGCCCACAGAACCGGTATTAAAAAGAAATCGAATCCCACCACCGCCCCCATCTCCCACCCCCTCCCCGTGCTCCTTCCCCAGCCAGGAGTTTGGCTTTAAACTTTGCAAACGGTGAAGTTTTGCAGCCGGAATCTGCGTTGCCCACTTCCCTTAACCCTACGGCTGTGATTCACTTAACGCAGCTGCAGCAATCACACAGTCGTAGAGTGGAGCGAAACTCCCTCGTCAGCTGTAGCGGTAGGCCTTTCGTACGGCAGTTTGTTCAGCGACCGCTGTTCAAGACGGACAACGGCGCTGGAAACAAAAAGGCCGGCTGTTTGTTGCGCTTTTAAGACCGTTGCAAAATCCCTGAGCTCACATTCAGGCGCTTTGGCAACTTGACTCGTATTTATGATGGCTGCAGTGTCCCCTTTTGCAACCTCCCAACAGGCAAAGTCAAGGGGGAAGCCCGCTTCGCTTAACAACCGGGTGGTTCAGTGATCAACCGCAGTGATTTGCTTAACGGCGGCAGCAAGAAAGGTCATTATAAGAGGCAAAATGCACCTAACCCTTGTCTCCACTTAACAACGTTGGCTGAAAAAAGCTTCTTTCACCACAAGCTGGGAGGGGTCTCTGATCCTACCCTCAGTGAGGGTGGAGCGGTTGGACTGGATCAGTGGTTGCCAACCAGTGGCCTGGGGATCACTGGTGGTCTGTGAAAAAATTTGGGTGGTCCGCAGAAAAATGTCCCCCGCAAAGCAATTAATCCAGGTTGCGTGGGAACACAAGGCTGTGCCGCCCACATGGCCCACGGGAACACAAGGCTTGGGTCGCTTGCATTGCGAACAACATGAGGTAGTGAGGGGAGGGGGGAAAGGGTGGAGAGGGGGACTTGCCCCACTCTCCCCACGAGCCTGGCCTGGCCACCAGACTGCTTCTTTCCGCTTCTTTCTTCTTCTGCTTTTGGCTGCACGCAAGGAAAGCAGCCAAAGTCTGTCTTTCTCTCCCCCAAACTCCGCCAGAAATGAGTCTTTGGGACCCCGCAAGGCCTCCTGCTCCAAGAGGCTGCGCCGGCACGACAAGTCTCACAAAGACTCATTTTTGGCGGAGTTTGGGGGAGAGAAAGAAAGACTTCTGCTGCTTCTGCTGCTTTCCTTGCATGGAGCCAAAAGTCTCTCCCTCTCTCCCCGCACCAAGAACGGAGCTGGAGATGGTATCCTGCAATCCCAAATAAAGAACGATCGATCGGTAGGAAAATGGGGTGGGGAATTTTCCTGCAGACTTTTGGGGGGATTTTCCCAGGGTCTCTGGTCCGCAGGATTTAAAGTGATGAGTTTGGTAGTCCCCGAGGTCCAAAAGGTTGGCGAGCCCTGGACTGGATGACCCACAAGGTTCCTCCCAGCTCTGCTTTCCAGCAGGGGAAAATGTCACAGCAGGTAAACAAAGCACCTTTCCCTCGCTTGTCTGGATTGATGTCGCCTCCCTGCCAGATGCGGCACCAGATTGCCTTCATCTCCAAACCCCGGGCGGAGAGATTTGTCTTTAATCTGCTTGGCCTCCACAAAGCCGGCAGGCAGCTAAGCCGGCATAGAAACCATGATCCCTGCTGCCTGGCACAGACGGCGCCATCGTGGGTATATTGTGGGCAACGGGGCTTTACAGAGTGCAGCGGTTGCATCGCAGGAAAGCCAGCAAGGTAAACTGGCAGGTGCGTGAGCCACCTGGTCAAAACCAGCTTGTTCGATCCCCATCGCTATTAAGATGTATTTCTTGGCCGGTCATTGTCAGAAGAGATCCTGTTGCACAATTCTGGGCGTTGCAGAGAATGAGCATCAAATAGATGTTCCTAGATAAAATTATTATTATTTTTATTTGGTTTGGTCTGGCTCTGCCGACTTTCCCAGGCACCTGTTTGAGATGACCCAAATTTAGCAACAGAAATTAATACAAGCTAAATTCTAATTTTCTGTTTCCCAAGGCACCCAAAGGCCAGACAAGGAATGATGGATGGAAACCGATCAAGGAGAGATTCAACCTGGAAATAAGGAGAAATTTTCTGACAGGGAGAACAATCCACCCCTGGAACAGAAGTTGTGGGAGCTTCACCCTGTCCCTGCCCTAATCATCTTTGTTGCTCTTCTCTGACGACCGTGCGTGAACTTCAACTCCCAGAATCCCCTTCTTTAGCCTGCCACTGAGACTGTCAGGAAATTTCTCCTTAGTTCTAAGGAGTAGGAAAAGGTGTTGGACTTGGGAATTCTGGGAATTGAAGGCCACGCGCCTTGAAGTATCCGAGGTTGAGAAACATTTCGATTATGTGCCGTTGGGTGGGTATGAACTCTGAGCCCTTGCAAAGGTCGAATTTCTCCAAAAGGATGGAAAATTATTTGCAATCTTGATGCTCTGAGCTGAGTGGTTTTCTTGCAGATGTTTTATGACCCAGCTAGGTAACATCATCTGTGCTAGGAGAGAGAGAGAGAAAGAGAGAGCAAAACTCACACCTTTCCAGCATGGATGATGTTACCTAGCCGGGTCATGAAACGTCTGCAAGAAAGGCACCCAGCTCAGAGAGCACCGGAGACATTGCAGCCCTGAGCTACAAATATCCTCTTTTATCGGTATTGCAATCTTATTAATTCCTGGGAAATTAATATCATGTCTCCAGGAGCCCCACCACACCAGCCCCAAATCAGGGATCTCTGGCACCTCTAGCTTTCCTGAGGTCCACACCCAAGGACGGTCAGACCAAACCAAACCACGCCACATCCGACTCAATTCCAGAACGGCCAGCTGGACACTCGCTGCCCTTCCCGTCTCGTGCGCGACTGCAATTTTTGCATGGAAGAGGAGGAGGGGGGGGAATAATAGAGCACAACAAGGGTGTGTGTGTGTGTGTGTGTGTAAAAACAAACAACCCTCCCTCCCATTGCCCATCACCACCAGACAGTACGGATTTTCGCTAAATGTCAACTCTCTCTCTCTCTCTCTCTCCCTCTGTCTGTCTCCCCTGCGCTGGGCGTGACAATGGCAGGTTCGTGGTGATGAACTCACCTGGTGTGGAGAAAGCACCCTATTCACAGGTTAATTGAATATTTGAATAATCTTTTCATTCTTGCGAGAGAGAGCGAGAGAGAAAGAGAGAGAGAGAGAGACGCACATAAAGAATGCCATTTCTCCCGTCCCCAGCTCAGCTCCCTCCGTTTGGAGAGGCCCCCCACCGCGGTGAAGAAGACGAAGAAGACTCCGTCCTGCGACAAAAGGCGAGAAAGGGAGGGGAGCCACTGGGAAGGGAGGTTGGGGAGGGGAACTATTTCTATGCGCTCAAGTGTTCTTCTCATTCACAGTTCCCTTTGTTTGCCCGAGGCTTCGGATAAATTGCCATCGCTTATGGGAATGCAGCCCGCAATAAAAAAAAAAGCTGTTTTCTCTCTCTCTCCCCCCCCGCCCCTCCGCCGCCTGCTTGGAGTGGCTGCCGGGAGAATGGAAGTCAGCCGCCCTTATGGGGGATGCAGGGTAGGTCAATCCATTAACGCTCTATTAAACCCTTCTGGAGAACAAAGCTAACCTGTGCCATCCTCATAAATATTGCCGTTTGGAGAAGCCCCTAATTTTAATTAAACCTCTTTAGCTACTCAGCAGGGGGAAGGAGAAGAAGAGAAAAGAGAGAGAGAGAGAGAGAAAGAAAGAAAAGGAGAAATCTATTTGCGACTCGAAATGGCAAGCCTCTTGCGCACATGTGTGCGGGGAGGCGCACGGATTGTGCCACGGGGAGGGGAGGGTGGATGGGGTGGAAAATTCTCTGGCAGAGCACAATTACAGCCAGGGGACGCATAATAGGGGGAAGGGGGCTTGGGTGCAGCTGAGCCCCAAGGAAAGCAGAAGGCCAGGCCAGGCCCCTGCCTGCTAGGACTCGAATACAGGACCGAGGAAGGGAGGGAGGCAGGGGGGGGGTCACCATTTTGTCTCCAGCTCTGGGACGAGGTCATTTTAAGTGCAATGCAGAGGTGCGGGAGAAATGGCAATTCTCCGGTGTGGAAAAGATGTTGAGATGCTAGAAAGAGGGCAGAGAAGAGCAACCAGGATGATCAGGGGACTGGAGGCTAAACATAGGAAGAGCAGTTGCAGGAACTGGGCCTGGCTAGTGTAGGGAAGAGAAGGACCAGGGGAGACAGGAGAGCAGACTTCCAATGTTTGCAAATTGCCAAATTGCAGGCAGCCGGCAGTCAGCGGAAGTAGCCTGCAGTACTGCATTCTGACCACTGCGCCACCGTGGCTCCTGTCAGCCCATGGACAGCTATGGGACAGGGCTCTTAACCCACCGTTCCTTCCCAGGGTTCCTGAACATCTGTTCTGCACAGAGATGGTATTCAGCAGGTTCCGACAGGTCCTGGAGAACCGGTAGCGGAAATGTTGAGTACCAGGCAATCCCACCTCCAACTGGCCCCGCCCCCACCTATTCTCTGCCTCCATTGAGTCCCAACTGATTGGCTGGGTCTCCTTTGGTTGCCCTGCACAGGAGAATGGAGCTGGGAAGCAGGTTAGCGGGGTGGGGAGGGAATGGGGATTTTGCAGTATCCCTCCCCTGCCACGCCACCAAGCCACGTCCACCAAGCCACGTCCACAGAACCAGTAGTAAAAAAATTTTGAATCCCACCACTGGTTCTGCAGAGGTTTTGCATTTGGACTCTGCCGTTCCCATCGCGGGGTCCCTGGCCTGCCCTCCCCTCTCTCCCCCTCCCCTCCCTTCCCCTCACCCTGACCTGCCGCTTACCGAGGCTAAAGAGAATCAGGAACTTCAAGGTGACAAATTCTTGCCGATCCATTTGGAGGGCGTGGAGGTTCAGTACCAGCTCCTGAGCTCTCAGCACCAAGTTGTTCAGGATAGATCCGGCCTGGGTGGCAAGAGTGGACATGTCCACCTGGGAGGAGGGGAGAAGGGGAGAGGAAGGACACCAAGGCTCATTGCATTCCCACTCACGCTAATAATACTATTACTAAATTTGCAGATGATACAACGGTAGTGGGACTCAACTCTGGGGTGGGGAGGAGTCTGCCTACTGAGATGGGCTGGACCGGTTGCTTTCGTGGTGTGGAGACAATAATTTGGTCCTGAACACCAATAAGACCAAGGAGCTGATAGTGGACTATATAGAAGGAACAGATCAGAAATCCAGCCCTTGCTTATCAAGGGAGACTGAGGGGAGCAAGTGGCCAGTTCTAAGTTTCTGGGTGTTACCCTAAAAGAGGACCTGACCTGAGGGGCTCACATTGCAGAACTGCTCAAAAGGGCCCAGCAGAGATTATACTACCTGAGGCTTCTCAGGAAACAACAACTGGATGGAAAACTGCTAGGGACCTTCTACCGCTGCACCATAGAGAGTATCTTAACTTACTGCACCTGTGGATGGTTTGCCAACTGCACAGTGGCAGATAGGAAAGTGCTCCAGAGGGTTAACATCATTGCCCAGAGGATCATGCGTTGCCCTCTCCCCTCTTTGGAAGAGCTTTATAGCTCCTGCGGCCTTAAGAAAGTTCAAAACATCCTCAAAGATCCACCTCATCCTGGGAACCCTTTTGTTGAACTATTACCATCTGGGCAGACGATACAGGACAATAATAAAAACAAGGACAAAATAGGCTGAAAAACAGCTTCTATCCCAGGGCAGTAACTCTATTGAATTCTACTGTAGAGTGCAATATTAATGCAATATCGGGGGTTTTTCAAATTCAATTTATAGAATGTGAAGGATGTGTGTTTGTGTTTATTTTCATAGTCATAATGCACACTGAAGATGGTGTTTAATTTCGTTGTACGAGGTACAATGGCAATTAAAGTAAAGTAAACTAAAATACATTTTAGATGGGGGTTGCTTTGGCCGCCTGCCCCCCCACCCCCGGGAACAAAGGATAAAATGAGCCGGGCAGGGCTTCTCCATCCCTCCTGAGCCTCAGTTTCCCTGGTCGTACCTCCTGGCCTGTCACCAACACCAGGCTGTGTTCTTTCCCATACTGGACCTGGCGGAAAATGTGGTCGAACACCAGCAGCTCGCTCCAGCAGTTCTGCAGCAACTTCATCTGGTCCCCAACCTAGAAGGAGGAGAAGCAGAAGCTGATTGTTGCCCATCTCCCCCTGCAAGAGGGCAGGGGGGGCTCAGCCCCCTTTTAGAAGCCACCTCGTGATCCTTTGAAGATAACGTGGCTCTGGAGGGCTCACCAGAGATCCCAAATCTACTCAGGAACAACCCACTTAGTCCTGTAGGACAGGGGTCGCCAACCTGTTGGACCTCAGGGACCACCAAACTCATCATTTTAAATCCCGCGGACCAGAGACCCTGGGAAAATCCCCCCCAAAAAAGTCTGCAGGAAAATTCCCCACCCCGTTTTCCTACCGATCGATCGTTCTTTATTTGGGATCGCAGGATACCATCTCCAGCTCTGTTCTTGGGGGCAGAGAGGGAGAGACTTTTGGCTCCATGCAAGGAAAACAGCAGAAGCTGCAGAGGTCTTTCTTTCTCTCCCCCAAACTCCGCCAAAAATGAGTCTTTGTGAGACTTGGCATGCTGGCGCAGCCTTTTGGAGCAGGAGGCCTTGCAGGGTCCCAAAGACTCATTTCTGGTGGAGTTTGGGGGAGAGAAAGAAAGACTTTGGCTGCTTTCCTTGCGTGCAGCCAAAAGAAGAAGAAGAAAGAAGCAGAAAGAAGCAGCCCGGTGGCCAGGCGAGGCTTGTGGGGCGAGTGGGGCACCCTTTCCCCCTCCCCTCATTACCACTGGTTGGTGACCACTGCTGTAGGACATACAACCCCAACTAAACCCATAGACTCAACATCGTAGAACATGGAATACCGTGGTGGGATTCAAAAATCCCAGCAACGGGTTTGGTGCCCAGTTGCTGGCTGGGTGTGGCCATGGTGGGCCTGGCCTACTGGAACTTCCTGTTTCCGGCTTCCAGTGGGCTCCTGTTTTTGCCCTCCCCCGGGCCTCTGGGAGGGCGAAAACAGCCTCTCCCAAGCTCTGGAGGCCCTCCGGAAGCCGGAAACAGGCCCCTTTCCAGACTTCCAGAAGGTCCATTCCACCCCCCAGAGCCTCCGCGCAAACCCTGCACTTACCTGCATTGCATGGAGACTCCTAGGAGGGGAGGGGCAGTGTGGGCGGGGCCAGCCGGTCGGCTGAAATACCGGTTGAGCAAACCAGATGTAACTTTAACATTCAGTTTGTCCGAACCGATCCGAACCGGTAGAATCCCACCCCTGATAGAATAGTAGAATTGGAAAGGATCTTGGAGGTCTTCCAAGTCCAACCTCTTGCTTGAGGTCTTCCAAGTCCAACCTCTTGCTGAAGCAGGAGACCTATATCATTTCAGACAACAAATGATTGTCCTGTCTCTTTTTTGAAAGCCATCAACGATGGAGCACCCACTGCTTTTGAAGGCAAAAGCATCCCACTGATTCAGGAAATTTCTCCTTAGTTCTAGCTTGCTTCTCTCCTCAAGTAGTTTCCAACCATTGTTTCTTGTCTTGCCTTATGATGCTTTGGAGAGTAAGTTTGACCCCCCTCTTCTTTGTAATAGCCCCTCAAATATCGGGACACGGCTATCACATCCCCCCTAGTTCTTCTTTTCATTAGATTAGTCATACCCAGTTCCTGCAACTGTTTTTCGTGTGTTTGAGCCTCCAGTCCCCTAATCATCTTTGTTGCCCTTCTCTGCACTCTTTCCAGAGTCTCAACATGTTTTTTGTATTGTGGTGACCAGTAATCTCTCGTTAGCAAAACTATGCTTTGCCAGACAGACGCGGCGAAAGCAAGTGAAACCACCTTTCAGGAGAAAAAACAAACAAGCCAGGTTTGTGAACTAAGTTATCACTTCCACATCTAGGGGGGGAAACCTCTTAGAATCGGCTGCCTGTAATATGATTCATACCCAAACATGCAAACCCTCAAACATGTCCCAGAATTGTCCTCAGATTACCTTTCCAGCAAACGTTTGATTTCTGATTTCAGGCAGGAGACCCTAATCTTGTATTTTTTGGCTAAAGACTTGGGGGAGGAGGAGGAGGAGGAGCAGGGAGGAGGAGGGGAAGAAGAAGAGGAGGAGGAGGAAGGAGAAGGAGAAGATGATGAAGAAGAAGAAGAAGAAGAAGAAGAAGAAGAAGAAGAAGAAGAAGAAGAAGAAGAAGAAGAAGGAAGAAGAGGAGGAAGAGGAGGAAGAAGAAAACTTTGACATTTGTGTCTAATCTCGCAGGGATTTCCTAGAAGATCCATGTATGCATTGGTAGGGAAACAAGTACAGATAGTCCTTGACTTACGACCACAACTGCGTCTAACATTTCTGTTGCTAAGCGAGACATCCATGAAGCGAATGTTTTGCCCCGTTTTACATTTTTTTCTTGCCACGTTTGTTCAGTGAATCGCAGCAGTTGTTAAGCTAGTAACCCGGTTGTTAAGTGAATCCAGCTTCCCCCTTGATTTTGCTCATCAGGTCGCAAAAAGGGGAATCTTTCGTGACGCTGCAACCGTCATCAATATGAGTCAGCTGCCGAGCGTCTGAATTTTGATCGTGTGGCCGTGGGGAATGCTGCAACGGTCCCGGGAAAATTTTGTTTTCCCTTTTTTTCTCCCCACATTTGCTTTTTTTCAGTGCCGCTGTAACTTTAAACGGTCACTAAATGAACTACCGATAACATCTTGAAGCCCTGGGGTTTTTATAAAACTGTGGAAAAGACCCACCACAGTAGGAAAAAGATCTTTGTTTTTTCTTATTAAAATCGGGTTTTACGTTTTGTAGGGAAAGGGGAAAGAGAAACTTAGGGAGGCTTGTCCGAGATCAGAGATAAAGACATGGTAGGGCAGAAGAGTCTTAAGCCAGCAATCAGCAGTCCAGAGGGGCTATTTAGAGGTGAAAATTGTTTCCAGGCTGGCTAATAGGGCCATTTCAGCTGGGGGGGGAGGTGAGGGGGTAGGGGTGGGGGTGGGGGGAGGAGGGATTTCCAAGGATTTCTAAGAGAAAATACCCTAAGCGTAAAATTAAAGAAAAGTTCCAGTTTGCACAGAGATTGGAGGCACATCAAAATTCACCTCGTAAGCACTTAGATTCAACTTCGGATTTCTGAGCTTGGATGCAGGGCTGAGTGTGTGTGTGTGTGTGTGTGTGTGTGTGTGTAGTTTGTGTGTGTTGTGTGCGTAGGCATTTCTTTTCGTTGCTGCTGCTGCTTCCTTTGAAGACGAGCCAAAATATGACACCAGGAGCCTTTGCAAGTCTACCAACAAAATTCAAAATTGCAGAGTGCACAGATGTCCCTCCCTCCCTCCCTCCCTCCCTCCCTCTTTCTCTCCTCTCTCTCTCTCTCTCTCTCTCTCTCTCACACACACACACACACACACACACGATCCCAGGGATGAATGAGGGTGGGCGTTTCATCCAGGATGCAACATTTGCATTATAGGTAAAGTGAAGGGAATGGTGGTGGTGGTGGGGGTTTAGGTGTGCACGCAATTATTGGGTGAAGATGGAAGCTGTCACTTGGACAATCTGTGAAAGGGGGGGGGGGAAAAGGAGACAATCACATTTCTTCACAAGTCGGAAGGTGTTAATAACAGGCGAAGGCCCTTCAAATGCCAGTGTGATGGACCCCCTGCACCTCCCTGCACCTCCCCGCCTCCCCGCAAGCCTTGCATCACACTGGAAACCTCCATCCATGGCCAGCTAACAAATTTGATAAATATATCAACGAATAAATAAATAAATAACCCTAGCAGAAGATAGGTAGGTGAGCCAAGGAGAGGAAGTTTAGTCAGCTGCTTGAATGCTGCAACTTTCTAACTGCTTTGCCCTCTGAAAGGAATAAGGGGAAGTGTGGGGTCTCCAACAAAACCCAATTGGCCCCAGAACAGAGGTGGGTATTCAGCCGGGTCAGGAGAAGCGGTAGTGGAAATTTGGAGCGGTTCAGAGAACCGGCCAATCCCGCCTCTGACTGGCCCTGCCAACCCCATCTATTCC
The DNA here is from genome assembly GCA_009733165.1 of Naja naja. Taxonomy (NCBI): domain Eukaryota; kingdom Metazoa; phylum Chordata; class Lepidosauria; order Squamata; family Elapidae; genus Naja; species Naja naja. The sequence continues at coordinate 1,641,133 of CM019157.1, forward strand.
CTGCCTCCCATTGAGTCCCAGCTGATTGGCTGGGTCTCCTTTGGTTGCCCTGCCCAGGAGAGCGGAGCTGGAAAGCAGGTTAGGGGGGGGGAGGGAAGGGGGATTTTGCAGTAATCTTCCCCTGCTATGCCCACCTAGCCAGGCCACGCCCACCAAGCCACGCCCACAGAACCGGTAGTAAAAAAACTTTTAACTACCACCACTGCCCGAGAACCCCCTAAGCAGTTAGTGCCGGGAATGAAGGTTGTGTTACTCAAATTAAACCGCCCAACTATGAAGCCAGGAGAAGCAAGAAGGGCCGAACCCCACAGCCTATTAATCTATTTCAATAAGGCAGGGGAGGTTCCCTGCCATCCGCTAACATCCATCTGGACTCGCCTTTCTCCAGAAGTGATACACACACACACACACACACACATCACACACAGGGATTGGCCAGGGATTAAAACACACTGAACACTGATCATGTTACCTAGTTGGGTCATGAAACGCCTGCAAGAAAACCACCAAGCTCAGAGACTACCCAGGACCCCCTCTCCATTCAACCCTGAGCTACAAATATTCTCCTTTACTGATTAAATTACACATTAAGCACGGCGGGCGAGCAGCGCCTTGCACCCTCGTCCGGCAGAACCGCTGTCCCTTGTCCTCATCCCCCCCCCGCCTCCTCTTCCACGGGCTGCATCCCTGCAAATCTCCTCTGAGCCTTGACCCCCCGCCTCTCGGCCCACTTAGAGGAGGTATTTATGGCCATCCCCGCTTGACCTCTGCTTGGGTGCTCCCCCGCTTCCATAAACAAGCATCCCGGAGTGGAGACCCTCTTTGGCCCTGACTGGGAGGGCGGGCGGGCATTATTAGCCCAGCCTCCGAAGGCCAGCCGCCATGTCAGTAACTCTTGGCACGGGCGGGTGCATCGTTTTGGGCCCGGACGACGGGCAGAGGCAGCGAGGGGACGGGGGGGTCTCTCTCCACCTCGTTTGTCACCAGCCGGCTGACAGAATTACGGGCCCTTAAATGAAACCATCTATCTGGAGGAAGCAGTCCGGAGAGGCGTGAGGGGAATATTGCCTGGGACCTAGATGTCAAGAGGGTAATTAGACCCACGGCAAGGCAATCGTCTCTTGGCCTTCGCGGGGAAGGCGCCAACCTGCTCTCCACACAAACACACACCCCACACACACAACCCCAGGGACCTTGAAGTCATTGTTTTGGGGAGGGGGGGAAGAGAAAGTCCGATCGTTCCTGGTTTTGCTAAATACCTACCTACCTACCTACCTACCTATCTATCTATCTATTTCTATTTACCTATATTTCAATCTCCTATCTATCTATCTCTATCTCTCTATCTCTCTATCTATCGATTTCTATTTACCTATATTTCAATCTCCTATCTATCTATCTATCTATCTATCTATCTATCTATCTCTATCTATTTATTTCTATTTACCTATATTTCAATCTCCTATCTATCTATCTATCTATCTATCTATCTATCTATCTATCTATCTCCTCTTCTTTACTTTAGCCTGGCAGGTCTCTTCCTTTGGGATGGAGACAATAGGGAGCTTTTGAAAGACAGCAAGCCTTGCAGGAAGAGCCGAACCCATGAAGGAGGAAGGGGAGCCATTAGGACAGTAAAATCTATCCTCCAGGGGAGGGGACTCAAAAGCAGAATCTCCCTGAAAAGGAGTTTCTTCTGCTCCCTGGTTTCATGAGGTTATTCCTATCGGCACTCCTAGGAAAGTGAATTTTTTCCACCCCTTTTATATCTCTTTGGGGTCGTACTTGAGGGGCTGCCCCAAAGAAGAGGGAGTCAAGCTATTCTCCAAAGCACCAAAGGTAGGACAAGAAGCAACGGGTGGAAACTAAACAAGGAGAGAAGCAACTTAGAACTAAGGAGAAATTTCCTGACTGTGAGAACAATTAACCAATTGAACTGCTTGCCACCAGAAGTTGTGGGAGCTTCATCGCTGGAGGTTTTTAAGAAGAGACTAGGTAGCCATTTGTCTGAAATGGTGTAGGATCTCCTGCTTGAGCAGGGGGCTGGACTAGAAGACCTCCAAGGTCCCTTTTGGAGAAGGAGAAAGAAGAGGAGGAGGAGGTAGAGGGGGAGGGGTGGGAGCAGGAGGAGGAGGAGAAGGAGATGAAGAAGAAAATGAAGAAGATAAAGAAGAAGAGGAAGAAGAGGAAGAAGATGAAGAGGAAGAAGAAGAGGAAGAAGAAGATGAAGAAGATAAAGAAGAAGAAGAAGAAGAGGAAGAGGAAGAGGAGGAGGAGGAACAGAAAAAGAAGTTCTATTTTGAAGTTTCCCTTCCTTGCGTGTTCATGAGCTGGGTCTTTTTGACACTCAGGAAGAGATCAACGTTCTCTCTTTCTTCCTTGATCTTCTGCATCAGGTGTTCCAGGCTTTCTCGGGGTTGCAAGAGAGAAGAGTTGTATCCTCAGCCCCTCAAAGATGGTTGAACTTTTCCCCCAATTTTTTTTTTATCCTCCTTCTTCAGGATCCAGGTTCCTCACGAACCTTTCGGCATGCAGGATATCTCCACTTCAAGCCTCTTGTTTCCTTCTCCATGGGGTTTTCCAAAGGAAGGCATCCCCCTCCTTTCTGGCATGGGTGCACAACCTCCAGCCCTTAACCACTTCCAGCCCTTGACTCCCTCTGTGGGAGCGCAGCTTAAGGTTTCCGCCGGAGAGTTGGTGACCCTCAGAATCTGGGGGTCCTTGAGAGGAGGAGGCAGCCGAAAGAAAGTAGGTTTGGGAAATTTACTAACAGAATTAACCGAGTTGGAAGGGACCCCCAAGGTCCTCTAGTCCAACCCCACCCCGCTCAAGCAGGAGATCCTATACCATTGCAGGAGGAAGAGGAGGAGGAGGAGGAGGAGATGAAGAAGAAGAGGAAGAAGAAGAAGAGGAGGAGGAGGAGAAGGAGATGAAGAAGAAGAAGAGGAAGAAGAAGAAGAGGAAGAGGAAGAGGAGAAGTAGTAGTAGTGGAGGAAGAAGAGAAGGAGATGAAGAAGAAGATGAAGAAAAAGAAGATGAAGAAGAGGAGGGGGAGGTTGTTCTTCTCCCTCTTTCCCCTTGTATCTCACACAACCCCTTTTCCCCCGTTCACCTTCCTTTCCTTCGTTTCCTATTTTTTCTTCTCTTCTTTGTATAAAAAAGTAAAACCTTAATAAACAAAAAAAAAACCCTCAAGGGATGAAGCACCCACAACATCTGAAGGCAAAGCTGTTCCACTGGTTAATTGTCCTCACGGTTAGAAAGTTTCTCCTTAATTCCAGGTTGCATCTATCCTTGGTTAGTTGTAACTTTAAACAGGTCCCTTAAATGAACAGCTGTAAGGCAAGGGTTGCCTTTAGAAAGCAGTTGCAACAGTCCTGATCCCGTGATTAATTTTTAGAATAATAATAATAATAATAATAATAATAATAATAATAATCGGACTATCCATTTTTCATTCTTGCAACCTTGCATGCAAAAAGTCTACCCAGGGAGGGAATGGAGGGAAGAGGATGGAAATGGAAGGAAAAAGAAAGGAAGGAAAGAAGGAAGGAAGGAAGGATTTCAAGGGCCATGCAACACTTGTCAACAGAAATTTTCGGTGGGCAGAAGATGTTTCACAGCAGGTTAATAAACTTAGGAAAGAAAGAAGGAAGGAAGGAAGGAAGGAAAGAATGAAAGAAAGAAAGAACGAAAGAAAGGAGATGGGAATGGGAGGGACAGAGGGAGGAAGGAAGGAAGGAAGGAAGGAAGGAAGGAAGGAAGGAAGGAAGGAAGGAAGGAAGGAAGGAAGGAAGGAAGGAAGAAGGAAAAAAAGAGTCAGCCCGCGTTTTAAAAACCACCGATGGCCATTCATGTTCTTTGTGACCACAATGCTGCTGTGATTGTGAGGGTTTCAGTTCGTAGCTCCCACCCACCCACTCGCCCACCAGACACTCTGGAGAAGCTAACAAAAACACCACATTAGTATAAACCCTTGGAAATAAGCAACGGTTAAAGTCATAATAAACTTACTTAGGAATATTATCCTTCTGCCTAAGCTCTCTCTTTTCTTTCTTTTGATCCTGCTTCAAAGTTGGAGGAATGAATTGTGACCTTGAAAAACAGGTGTTTGAGATGAATCCTCCCCTCTCCATCACTCTCTTACACACACACACACACACACACACAGAGAACACATACCGCACAGCTGTTTGGAGCTCACCGCTTTGCTCATCCTTCTGGCGGAAGGAATGCCAATCAGGGAGGGTTGTTTTTTGAAAAGCCTCCCCTTGGGAGAATGCCTGGCCATGTTTGCCATCTTGGCATCTGGATGTGCAAAGAAAAAGCACAAGGGGCTTTCCTTGCACCCAGATGTTGCACCCAAGCAAAGCTGGTGTGGGAATCTGGAGCAAGGAGGGAAGGAAGGAAGGCGTCGTGGGATGGGTGAAACCGAACAGGAAGGGATCTGGGGCGGTAAAACTTTTGGGCAGGGACTCCGGAGCCAAGCAAGCTTGCAGGGACCTACCTATTTGAAGAGTTTTACTACCCTCTAGTTAATTAATCTATATCGAATGCCAGAAAAAGTTGGATGAGTACTATTATTATTATTATTATTATTTAATCTTTAGTGAGATTCACAGCCTTTGGGGGTGGGCGGTGGCTCAACAGTTCGAGTCCTAACCAAGGACCTAGGAACTGTTCAGGTAGATGATGATGATGATGATGATGATGATTATTCCAGCAGCAGATTTATAAGATGGTGTAAAAGGTGTTTGTTTAATTTCCTGTTAAAAGCTTTTAACAGGAAGTTACAGGGGAAAGAAAAGGTAAAATAAAAGAAAGAGAAACAGAGTGAGAGAGAGAAGGAAGGAAAGAAAGAAAGAGAAAGAAAGAAAGAAAGAAAGAAAGAAAGAAAGAAAGAAAGAAAGAAAAACAAAGACAGACAGACAGACAGAAAAACAGACAGGAAAGAAGGATGGAAGGAAGGAAGGGAGGGAGGGAATGGGGGAGGAAGGAAGGAAGGAAGGAAGGAAGGAAGGAAGGAAGGAAGGATTTCAAGGGGTGTGCAACACTTGCCAATAGAAATTGTGGCCTCTGGTTCAACAAGGTATCTTTTACATCACAGCCTGGAAGAACTCTCAGTTAGCAAGCAGAATCGGGTGGCCTGATGGCCAACAAAACCTCCAGGCACAGGCGCAGTCTACCCCCAAAGAGGGAAAGGGATGCAGACAAAAAGGAGGGGACAGGTGCCAGGCTTCTCCCCTGGTCTTGCCTTGAGGAGAACAGGAATTTGGGGCAGAGCAGACAAACTCCTCTGCCAGGGGGGGTCTAACCCAGGCCATACAAACCATGGCCAACTCACATCCACACTTACTTCCTGCTCGTCTGGCTAGATAGCCAAATGCGTGGGATACAGTTTTGCAGACTGAGACCTCTCTCCTTGGACCGCAGCCTGTCCTGGAGCTGCACAATCTTGTCCACACACACACACACACACACACAAAGTTCAGCTTCCTCTTCCTGCCTTACAACAAAGCAGCTAGGACTGAGAGTCTCCAGCTGGCCTCCCCCAGGTGTGTGGACATCTCAGGCCCTGTCCTTGAATTGTTTTCCTGGGGGAGAGCCTGTCCCCAAGGCTGAACAACCCCCCCACACACACCCCAAAAAATAAACTTCTGAGCTCAAGGGATGCCCCCTCTGCCCACCCACCACAGCTGCCCATCAATCGTGCATCAAGTGTTGACTGGGTACCAGATGGCCACACAAAGCCCATCCATTAAACGTTGCCTTTCACCCATGGGGAAACAGAGGCACGGCAGAGGGGAAAGCGCAGCCTGGCTCCACAAATGTCTCCTTCTGAGGCTGCCCAGCTGTGCCAGTCATGGTCCCAGTTCAAGCTCCCAGCACTGGCACCAGCCAAGGGCCCTCCCCAGGAAGCCCCATGCTCCCCAGGCAGTGGGGCTGGGGACAATGGGCTTCCTGGCTTGAGATGCTGCGGAACACAGGACAAAGATATAGCCTGAGGTTGCGTTAGAAAGAAAATCCAGCTGTGCCAGTCATGGTCACAATTTGACCTCCCAGAACCAGCCAAGGGCCCTCCCCAGGAAGCCCCATGCTCCCCAGGCAGTGAGGCTGTGGACGATGGGCTTCCAGGCCTGAGACGGCTGGGAAATGCTAGGGAAAAGATGCCCTCTGAGTGCTTTGGAAAGAAAACTGAGCTCTGTCAGTAATGATCCCAGTTCAACCATCTCAGTTCAACCTCCCAGCACTGGCACAAACCAAGAGCCCTCCCCAGGAAGCCCCATGCTCCCCAGGCAGTGAGGCTGTGGACGATGGGCTTCCAGGCCTGAGATGGCTGGGAAATGCTAGGGAAAAGATGCCCTCTGAGTGCTTTGGGAAGAAAACTCTGCCTGTAACAATCCCAGTTCAACAACCCCAGCACTGGCACCAGCCCAGGGCCCTCCCCAGGAAGCCCCATGCTCCCCAGGCAGTGTGGCTGTGGACGATGGGCTTCCAGGCCCAAGAAGGCTGGGGAGGGGAAAGTTCCCTCCAGAATTGCTTTTGAGGGAGAGGGTCTTCCCCACCAACCACTCCTCCCAGCCCCCCCAGCCCCGCCCCACTTTCCCCGTGTGTGTGTGTGTGTGTGTGTGTGTGTGTGTGTGTGTCTCACCTCCAGTTCCTTGAAGAAGATGCAGCTGCGAGCCCACTCCACAATGGCGAAGAGGGTCTGGTCCGCCATCCTGCACAGGAGTCCGAAGGTGTTCAGCTTCTCCAGCCGTCCCCTGCCCTGCTCCTGCTGCAGGCAGCTCAGGATGCGGCCTTTCAGCTGCGCCTCGTCCGGCTCGAGCTGCAGCAGCTTCAGGATCACCTCGGGCACGTCCAGCGCCATGGCCGGAGAGCCTCCACCTCCTGCGCCGGGATAAGGCTCCGGAAAGGGGTACGCCGGGGCGGCCTCGTGCGGGTGGACGGCGTAAGGCTCCGGGAACTCGGACTTGATGGCCCGGCTGGCGAAAGGCGGGTAGTGGTAGCCCGAAAGGAGCCCGGGGCCCACCGGGCCGGGGCCGGACATCGCGGGCGTCCCGTAGGGGCTGCGCTCGTAGTCGATGGGCGTCATGGCAGCCGCGCTGGGGGGCGGCAGAGCCTTGGCCAAGCCGGCCGGGTGCTGGTGGTGAGCCAGGCCATGCAGGGAGGGCGGCAGCCCGCCGTAGTCCGCCGCCTGCACCGGAGAGACGATGGGGGGCGGCGGCGGGGGCGGCGGCAGCGGCGGTAGCGGGGGCGGCACCGTCTCCAGCTTGAAGCCGTTGGCCCGGATCAGCGCCTTCTTCTGCTGCTTCAGCGCCCGGTCACGCTTGTACATCGGGCCGAATTTATTCCTGCCCCCGCGCATCCGGTCGGCGCGCACGGCTGCAAGGAAGGGGAGCACCAGAGCTGACTATCGGCTGCCTGCAAAGTTGGGCAGTTCGAATCCCCAACCAGGCTCCAGGTTGACTCGGCCTCCCGTCCTTCCGAGGTGGGTAAAACGAGGACCCAGATTGTTGGAGGCGAGAGGCTGACTCTGTGAACCGCTTAGAGGGGGCTATGAAGCAGTGTGTAAGTCTAAGGGCCATCGCTATTGCTGTTACCGGCCCCCACCCCTCTCCACCCGTGCGGCCTGTCTGGGGACAAGAGCGAGCGGAGAAGACCCTCTGTTCTCCCCCCCCCCGCGTCTAGTGGCATCCAAAGGGCGGAAAGGATGGAGGGCAGCCCCACAGGAAAAGGAGCACAGCCATTTGGCAGCGATCTCGCTTGGCGGGTTTCCCCACTTGCCTACGCGGTAGGTGCCTGTCGGGGCTCCTCCGCATGTCCTTCCTGCTACACACACACACACACACACCCCACTCAGGGTTGTTCCCAAGGCCGCAGCTGCCTTGCAACAGACGGGGCTTCCTCGCCCAACGAGGGGATTCTGCAGCGCCTTCGCGCAGGCCTCCCCGTCCGGCTTTTCCCTCCCCCTCCCAAAACAGACCCACGAAGATGAGAGAGGCAGGGAGTGGGGGCAGAGAGAGAGAGAAAGGGAGCCGGGAAGGTCCCTGCGGGGGTGGGGAGGCACCGTCTATTTAAAGCGGAGCTTCCCTTCCCGAGTTCCTGCAGCACAGCGAGGCAGGGAAGGAAGGAAGAAAGGGGGGGGGGGCGCCGGTGGCGGCCGGACGAACGAAGCGGCTCGGCCAAAGTTTCGCTGCCCACCCCACCTCCCCTCCCCGTCCTCCCCCGCGCAGGTGAAGGGCGCAAGGCGCTCTCCCTCCTTCAACCGCCCTGCTCTGCAGGTCAAGGCGACCAGTCTGGGGGCAGCTCCCTCCCTCCCTGGGACAGCAAGCCCTTGACTCCGACCCCACTTCGAGGCTCGCGTTCCCACGGGGCGCTGGGCTGGGCTGCTCCGAATCGAGGGGATTTCCCCTCCGAGGGGTCCGTTCAGAAGTTGCTTTGGCGTCCCGGGCCGATCTCAACAAAAGGGGGCTGAACCGGTTTGGGGTCGCGGGGCGAGCAAACCCCCCCCCAAACAAACAAACCAAAAAGGAGACCGCGAGTGGTTTTCGGGGCTCAAAGAAAGCTGCCCCCTTTAATTTGCATGTCGGGGGGGGCTCTAAAGGCAGAAACGAGGGTGCGTCCACCTCGATTCGTTGCACCGCGGCAAAAACTCGTCCCGCAGGGAATTCTTACCGCCTGGTTCTTTCCAAAAAGAGAGAGAGAGAAACAGAGAGAGACGGGCAGAGAGTTCGGGCGTTCATCTCGGCCCCTTTTCCAAGCCCGGGCAAGAGGGAGGGGCTCTTCGTTACGGGTGGGACACACACACACACACACACACTCGGAAAGCCTTGGGCAACTTTTAACTGGAGTTCGCGCGCGCTCTGGAAAAAAACCGGTGTCTTCCAACATGGGCAGAGTGCCTCGCCTTCCCCCACTTCCGGCCCGTCCCCAAACCTTTTGGGGATCCTGTTAGAGATCCAGGCGAGAAGGCCCGGCCGGATTCCTTATTCCCTCCCCTGACTCCGTTTTCTTCCCAGCGGGAAAACACTTTCGCTTTCTCGGCTTCCCTAGGCCGCTTCGCCGCCGGAGCAGCTGAATTGCTGCGTCCACCCAGGAAGAAGAGGGGCGGGGACCACCACCAGCCCACCGGCCGAGACTGCCCGCATTGGGGGCCAAGCCAGAGGGGCTTCTCCCTCCTTCTTTCTGCCCTCCATCAAAGGCCCTTCCGCCGTGCCAAGAGCGCTCACCTTCCAGCCGCATCCCCACGGCCAGGCACTTCTGAAAACGGCAGTACGGGCACCTCTTCCGTTGCGTCTTATCGATCTTGCAGTTCTGGCTCTCCGTACACGTGTAGTGCTTGTTGTTCTGCACCGTCCTCTTGAAGAAGCCCTGGGCGAAGAGACGGAGAGGGGGGCTTGAGAGAGGCGCGCAAGGGGAGAGGAAAGGGAACGCAGGCGGGCGCGGACTGGGAAGCCCAGAATCCCCCTGGCCTGTCCCGGTTGGAGGATGGCTGGGACCTGATTTAGCTCCCCGGGGACAGAGAGGGTCTGCATCCCAACTCCATCCACGGTGGGTGGCACTACCCCTAACTCGCCCGAACAAAACGGCACCCAACCCGAATCGGTCCTAATGCGGCGTCTTTTCGTGTCGCTCTTGTATTCGTGTGAACATCATATAAAATGAAAATTATTTTAGAAAGTTTGCTGGCGCGCGAACACAGCCCAAAAAAATCGCCGGGCCCTCTGGATACGATTCTTCCTGTCGCAAAACCCTAAAACTGGCTCAGAAAAAGGGATTTTTGGACACGTCCTCAAGACATCCGACTCCAGATTCACACAATTGAACGGAGGAAAATTTTATAGACATTATTTAGGCCAGTCTACTCTCCCCATATCATCCTCACCCCAGCCCTGCGAGGTAGGTTCATCCAGGAAGAGTAGCTAAGCATGAGCCCCCGCCCAGAAAGAGGACGAAGGTCGCCGGTCCTGGCTTTTCATTCTCTGGCTTCAGTGCCCATCCGTGAAATGGGCTTAATCCTAGCCTAAGCGGAAGGAACGGTTGAACAAAGATGCGGTAACAATGCAAGAACTAATGGTGTGTTAATAATTAGAATTGTTTAAAATAATGTTATAGCAATCAACGCGAGGGTCCTTATTGAAATAGGGCTCAAAACCAGATTCACACATTTAATAATAAATCGATGGATTGATACTAACGGGAGAATTCCTTTAAAAAAAAAACCTCATTCTTTCTCTCCTCTTTCCCTCGCCCACCCCTCACATCCTCTCCCGACCCGGATCAACCGTTTTCACGCCCCTTCCGGCTGGAGAATCCCAAAATCACCGAAAAATATCCAGAGGGGGAGGAAGAATTAAGCTATTTCTGTAAAGGCCCCACTCGCTCATCTTAAACCGAAGGTGTCCTTTACAAAAGGCGGCCTTTTTAAGAGGGCAGCCCCCTTCTTTAAAAAAAGGGGTAGGTGGGTTGTTTGTGGCTGGAGAACAGGACGCAGCCATTTCTTCTCCCCCCCCCAACCCCGCCTCCCCAAAAAAGAAATCAATCCAATTAAAGGTCGATCAGGATTAAGCTAGAAAGGGAAGAATTTTTTCCGCATTGTTCCCCCCTCACCTTCAAATCAAAACCTCTCTCCCCCTGAAGGACCCTAAGGAAGCCTCCCCCGAGCGCCGCGCTCCACCAAACCGGCCGGCCCGCGACCCTCCGAGGGACTGGGGGCGGGGGTGGGGTGCGGGGAGCCCACCTTCGCCTCGCTTTCGTTTCTAACCAGAGGCGCCATTTCGCTCTTTTATTTCCCATCTCCAAATATTTAGGAAAAATGTCAACCTCCCTCTCCAGCCAGTCCGACCCTGGAGGGGGTCCCGAAATGAAACTCGCGGGGTTTAATTGCCCCCTCCCCGAATAAATATTTTTTTTTAAAAAAAAAGGAGAAAAAAAAACAGACTGACACGGTCCCTTCCGCGTTCTTGGAATGCCTCCGTTTCTTCCCAATTTTTTCCTCTCTCTCTCTCTCTCTCTCTCTCTCGCTCGCTCTCATTCTCTATTTTTTTCCCTCCTTCACCCCTTCGGTTTGTCTTTCAACCGTTCTCGCTCTCTCGGCTCTTCCCAGGAAAATCTTCGTCCCCAGAACGAAGGAAAGGAAAGAAGGCCGGAGTGAAGCCGAATTAGCTGCTACTTCTGCACCGACTCGGGACCAAAGAAAAAACAAAAAAAAAGAGGGGGAGCGCTCATTTTTAACATCTGGTTGTCTAACGCGTTTTTGGAGCGTTTTTTTCCCGCGGGTGGGTGCGTGGAAGGATTGACCCCCGGTTAAAAATAAAAAAAAACACCCAAACCAAAGAGGCGGAATTGGTTGGGCACTAAAACCGCCTTCGCCCAATTCAGACCAACTAAACGGATTTCTGAAATGAATCCACGGGGGTTCTGGGTCCGCGCGGAATCCTGGGGCGCGGAGAATCGCGCAAGGCTGAGTTCGCGCAAGGCGCCCAACCCACCCAGGCACGGAAACGTCATTAAACGAACCCTTAAGGCGACGTAAAATAAAAATAAGGAGAAATAATTCCTTGCACAGGCGACCGCTTGGGCTTCGCTTCGACCCAATTGTTAAAAACATCTGCTTTTTTAAAAACAACAACCACCAAACCTACACACAGAGGGGAGCGGGCGCAGGTTTTGGGTACTCAGGGCTGCAACCGCTCTGCCTCCTTCCAAGAATTGGATCAGCCAAGGCGACAAAATTATTTCAAATAAGACAAACCCGAAGCCTGCCACCGAAAAAGCCGATTATTAATATTAATCGTGATGATGATGATGATGATTCCTTGCCGTCAAGGGGGGAAAAAAACCTGACCAGATCCCGACGAGTAAATGGATCCGGAGCTGCGGCTGGATCCCGGGCTTCCTTGCCTCCGCCAAACCCCTCTCTCTCCCGTCTTGGGGCGGGGGGGGGGCTGGAGAGAGATCCCCAAACCCGCCGTCTTCCTCTCCGCCGTCCCGGAGCGCAGAAGCCGGCGAGAGCCCCGAAGGCAGGTCTGTGTTGTGGGGCGCGCCGCCGCCGCCGCCGCGGGCGGGTCACTCGCGACCCTCCTCCCCGTTTTCGTTGACAACACTAATTATGATAATTCCGCCGGCGGCGGCGGCGGCGGCGGCGGCGGCCTCTCCGCGGAGATTGCGCGCAGTTCTTGGGGCGCTTGGCCGGCTCCGGGTTGCGCCGGCTCCAGCCTCCTCTGCGCGCCCACCCTCCTCCCTCCCTTTCTCCGCACCTACCTTGCAACTTTCGCAGGTCAGCAGCCCGTAGTGGTAGCCGGAGACCTTATCCCCGCAAACGGGGCACAGCTCGTCCAGGTCTTCGTCGTACGAATAATCCATCACCTTTTCGCGGGCCTGCGGGGAAGGAGAAGAGCCGGGGCAGCGCCTGGGGGACGGACTCTCTCTCCCCGGGGAACAGGGTGGAGGGGGGAAGAAAAGAGGGAGAGGGAGGGAAGGAAGAAAGGGAGGGAGGTTGCGGGTGCCCCGACGAGCGGCGGCCAAGAGAGTGGGGGGCCAGCGGGCAGCGGCCTCCTTTATAAAGCCCGCGGGGACGTGTGGGGCGCGGCGCCTCCGCACCGTTCTCTTGCGGGCGGGGACCAAAGGAACCCCCCCTCCCTCGCCGTCGGGGAAGGAGGGCATTGAGAGGGCTCGGCTCTCCGCTGTCGTCCCCCCTCCCGGCGGGGCGGGCTCGGCCAGAGTCCACCCCACACACACACACAGATACACACACCCTGCCACCCTCCCGCACGACCAGGCACCCAACGGGAATGGTGGCCTCCGCCCTCTTGTTCCTGCCCCCAATTCCAGGGGAGGGAGGGAGGGAAGGAGGGTCCCTTCTGCCTCCCCGGAATCAGAGCCCCGACGGAGCGCACCGGTCGCTCCAGGCAGCCGGCAGAGAGGGCAGCGGGGTTCCTGGCTGGCAAGCAGCCCCAGAGAGAACTAAGGACAAGGCCGCTGCGGACGTTCGCGTTTCCCCCCACCCCTCCGTAAGGGCCTGGGACCTGCGCTCCGAGACCCCCACGCAGGTTCCCCTCGTGGAGAGAGACCCCCGGTTCACTCCACCGGGCTGGAATGAAGTTTCGGCCAACCGGTCCCTGGTTTGGAATAGAGGCGGATAAAACGCCGGCGGGCGCGTTTGTGGCTCGGGGTAAAATCGGGTGAATGGAGGTTTATGTTCTTGTCTGGCGGGGTTCATTTTTCCCACGCAGAGGAAAATAAAACCACACTCACACACACACAAAAAAAAACCCCACTCACTCTCAGTCTCTTGGTCGCTAACTTCCCCATTCAGCCTCCATGGGGGTGTTGGGACACAACTCCCATCACTCCCTGCCAGCAGGTGGACAAGTCAAGATGGAAATTGTAGTCTCTTGGCTCAGCGGAAGGCAAGGCGCAGGTAGCATAAACGGTTTCTCCGCCGCGCTAGAGGGAGGGCGGACTCTTCACACCGGGCTGGTTTGCTAATAAACGTGCGTTAGAACTAGGGCACCTCGCGGGAGAGGAAGGAAGGAAGGAAGGAAGGAGGGAGGGAGGGAGGCAGGGAGATAGGAAGAAAGATTAGAATAAGGAAGGAGGGAGGGAGGTGACAGAGGAAAGGAAGGAAGGAGATGAGAATAAGGAAGGAAGGAGAGAAGGAGGGAGGGAAGAAGATGACAGAAGGAAGGAGATTAGAATAAGGAAAGAGAGAAGGAGGGAGGGAGGGAGGAAGGTGACAGAGGGAAGGAAGGAGATGAGAATAAGGAAGGGAGGGGGGAGGCAGAGAGAGGGGAGAGAGAAAGAGAGAGAGAGAGAGAGAGAGAGAGAGAGAGAGAAGGTGCCAAAACACACGTCCTCACAGACACACAATCTCCAAACTGGTTGGTCTGAACAGAACCGGCTCTGGCATTCCGGATTAATTCTACCACACCAGATGAGAAACCATGAACGCGGCGCTGCAGGTTTAAACCAGCAATACAGAATATTGGGGGGGGGGGGTTCATTTCCTCTTCTGCTGACTTAAGGGGGAACACGCAGGAGGGGGACCCCCGCTTCTCTTGACAAACACCCCCCACTCCCCACGCGGAAAAAAAGCCCGCGATGCTCAGGAAAACTCACATCCCTTCCGGGATGGGAGAGGACCCTGAACTTCATTTGTCCAAAGAGGGGACGTTTCCTTTCCTCCTCCCCGCTTTCCTCCCTTGAGCCGTGGGGTGGGAGCCTCCAAAGGTCATCCAAACGCTTCCGAAGGCCTCTGTATGCCCGCCGCTGCCGCCTGGCGGCTTGCCCCCTTTCAGCCTTGCTCGTCCCCGGGCAAGAAGCTTGCTTGCATCTCTGGGTGCCGAAAGAAGCTATTCCGAATCAACGTGGCGCAAAAACCCGGTGTGTGTGTGTGTGTGTGTTCTTTTGCTGTGCACAGAAGGCAGGTTTTGGTGTACAACTGCACAGCGGGTGAAATTTTTACTCTCAAGCTCCAAGGCCCCGAATCACGCATTTGTGTGTGTGTGTGTGTGCATGCGCGCGCAACGTTTTGCTTTTCCTTCCGAAGAGCTCCGGAGGCAGAAGACAATCGCTGCCGGATCCTTCCCACCTTCCTTCCCAGACAGCGAAACAAGAGCTAACAGCGGTGGCAAAACCTTCCGGCGGGAGGAGAAAGAAACAAACAAACACCACCCGGCGGAGTGGAATCCAGAGCAACGTCAGCCCAGCAAAAACTCAAAGACCCGGCAGCCGCTGCCAAGGGGAGCCTTGATCCAACTGCCCCTCCTCTCCTCTCCTCCCGGACCAGGACCAGACCACCCAGCCGCTTTAGAGGTCAAAAAATCCAGGTCCAGGTGACCTCTTTTGGCTCTCCCACTGAAGAGAGCCTTCTTGAACATCTTGGCACTTGGAAATCTAGTCTCTGGAGGAGCAGGCTGGGCTGCTGGATCTTTCCTTGCAAGGAAATGTATTTCCCTGCAGGGACAGAAGCTGTCCTGGTGGTCGGTGCATTCCCAATATTTACAGACACACACACTGACAATCACAAAGGCCTTTTCCCCATCCAGGTGACACCGCCTTTGCCTTGTGCCTCCCCAAGGAAAGGGCGCCCCCCCCCGCCTTGTATTGTCTTCCTCCAGCAGCTTTTCTGGAAGGAAGCATTTCCTGCGTGTAAACCCAGCCTCCCCTGGAGGGGAAATGGCGGCCAGGAGACAACCACAGCCACGTGGGGGAGAAACGTCTACTCAGTCATGGGGAACCTGTAATAACTGGAGAGCCAGAGCGCCCCTGAGCATAGGTGGAGTTGTCCCTCAAGGCCAACCTGAAGGTGCAGGGCTGAATCTTTCAGAGGCAGGCAACTTTGGCCCCTTTTAGGTTTGCATTGGGGTCTGTCCAGATGTGCAATCAGTTGGAAGGATGCTAGAAGGGCAGTAGTCCAACATCTGGCAAACCACAGGCAGCGGCCATCACCCCTAGCTTGGTTACAGAGATGGTGTGGCCCTCAACAAACTTTGCAGATGACACGTAGAGGGGAATAAGTCTAGATACGATGGACGAGAAGGTCCAACCTCAGCAAAGATTGTCCTCTCTGTTCCATGCATGTCCTCCCTCATGGCATGGAATTCAAGAGAGACCCAGGCAAAATCCCCCATCTTCCTTTGGACATTCCCACATCAAATGCAAAGACTCCAGGGAAAGGATGCCAAATCATGCTGAAACTGACTGGCCTCCGGTCAGCTGAAGAAACCGAGAAGGTTAAACAGGACACAGAAGGAAAAGAAAGTCATCTTGCAGAAGACTGTTCCCTGATGCCTGAGAGAGTAGGAATAATTGCCATGGGCCTCCTCTGAAGGAATCTGGATTTCATGGGAGAATTTGGAGAACGGGTGGAGGGCCAGTAAAGGATTGAGCGAGTTCCTTGAAAAGCTGGAGTAGAGTTAGGAATTCTCCTACCCTGAAGCCAAGATCAAAAGGGACCTCCAAATCCCTTCCTTGGAAGACTAAAAGAGCTTTTTTTTCTCTCTCTCTTACAAGGACCTTCCTCTCTTTTGGACTCTGGAATTTGGGATGGAATGAAAAAAGGAAAACCACAACAAAGCCCATCTCCCAGCCTCATCCATTTCTAGCAGGCCGTCTTTCTCCACAAGCCGACCTGAAAACGGAGGGTCTCAAAACACACCTGCTTGTGGTGCCCAGATGTGAGTAGGAATCAGTTTCTATATTTTTTGGGGGGGTGGGGGTGGGGGAAGAAGGTTGTTGTTATTGTTGGGTTATCTAAGACCGAGGGAGCGAAGAAGACGCTATGGTGCTTCTGGTGTGCAAATTCTGAGTCTCAGCCTAGCACGCCCTCTTTCTAAACAAAACCTCCCCTTCCCCATATCAAAGCAGGTGGTGGAACTGGGACCGTTGTTGGGGTCCCACCACGGGGGGGTGGGGGGAAATGGTCTCAAGATCTGGGCCTCAAGGGAGGATCCTCCTGATTTAAGTTGGGGAAGACGGTGGCCCAGAGACAGCGGGGGAAGGAACAGACTGGCAAATTCACCAGCGAACAAAGTCTCACCAAATAAGAACAAGGGGCCATGCCAGGTTTCTACTTCCAGTTCCACCTGGTCCTATTTCGGGAGCCGAGATCTTCCAAGCAGGCCACCTCGGCCTAAATAAATGGAGAGACTGGCAGACGGTGCCACCGGCTCCCGTCCCACCTCATCCGTCGCTCGAGACCACGGAAAAAAATTATGGCAGAAGTAGATAAAAGTACAATAGCTGCAATGACCTTGGCATTGGCTCTTATCTATCACTTACTTGGAAAGTAGCCCTCGGTTTGTTTCTCTCTCTCTCTCCCCGCTGATGACTCCACCAGCTTCTCCTTGCCTGTGAAGTTCTCCAAGAGTGAAAGTGGCTGAAGGCCAAAGCCTTGGAGTCCGGTCTTAATCCGGATGGAGCCACATTGGAGCCCGCTTTTCGCGACCGACTGCGGATCCCACTCCCAGGTGGATCTGTGGGTGCGCTTGCCCCGGCGGTCGCAAGCCTTTTTTTTCGCCGGACACTCTTAAGTCCAGTCCCCGCCTCCAAATGGTGACCACGGTAGATTTGAAATTCTTGCTTCATTGGCTTCCTCCACGGCCACGTGACGGTGCTAGCAACAGAAAGGGAGTGGGGAAAAAAAAAAACAGAAAGAAGAAGAAGAAGAACCGAAATTAAGATACAAAACACCAGTTCATAAACCGGCATCAGAATGTGGCAGCCGAGAAGATAAAAAGGACCTTTGTCATAGATAAAGCAACACAAGAAAGAAACTTGTTAATAGATGGTCGAGGGAGGGGCCCCTCTGTGGACAGAGAACATTTTTTAAAAAAAATTGAGGGAAGGAGGGAGGGGCTGGATTTATTGCCGTGGTCCGGCTGGCCTGAACAATTTTTCTTTCTGTGTTCACCCCTGCGAGAGCTGGAAGTTTGATCCCATCCTGGTTCAACCACCACAGAGGCCACAAGAGACGCCAGGGAGTCCACTTGGGCTCTTGTGAGCTGTTTGGGGTGGGTGCGTTTTGTGTGACTTCAAACCTGCCTAGTGTCTTTTGCAAACGACAACGACAACAACGCAATCCTTCCCTGCGCAAAGGCAGTTGCGATGCATCGATGAAAGAAATGCATTTTTGTGTGCAAATGTATCCAAGCCATATCTGGGTTGGAGATGCCCACTCATGTGCCAAGAATGACCCTTTGCAAAACGACTCTGTGGGACTTGCAGATTCAAAGGATACTTTTTTTTTAAAGAAGGGGGCAAAGAATGCTGTGCCCTAGCAAAATTTGTCCCCTCATGGAGACGTGGCCAGGAGGTCCACCAAGGCATCCAGATGTTTTGACAGAGGCCCAAAGGATGGGGCAATGGCACTTACCCAGGGGGAAAAATGAGACATTGAGCCAAGTGAAGGATGGCAGGTCTTTTCAAGAATGGGATATGCAGAAGGCCTGGGAAGACTAGGTAGGATGATGTCCATCTTCCAGAAGGTCGTGGTGAACCCATCATCTCCAAGGAGGACATTAGAAGTGACTTCACAATGCCAGAAAATTCAGGTATTTCTATCTGAGTGGGATCCTGGCTAATCCAGAGTGAGTTCTGCCTCTTTTGAACATCATCAGAGATCTTAGGAGAACCTCAAAGGTCATCCAGTCCAACTTCCAGCCAAAGGAAGTCAGGATTGGTCCAAAAATCCAACCGTGATCTCCTTCTCAGAGGACTTGTTTCACCACTACTGAGTTTTAATAATCAGACTTTGGGAGACTTAGTGGACAATCCCTTAAACGTGAGCCAGCCGTGTGTAGCAGCAGCCAAAAAAGCTAATGCAGTCCTTGGCTGTATAAACAGAGGCACAGAATCAAAATCACATGAAGTGTTAGTTACCTCTTTGTAAAGCCTTAGTAAGGCCACACCTGGGATTCTGCATCCAGTTTTGGTCACCACGTTGCAAAAAAGGATGTTGAGATTTTGAAGAAGAAAACAAGTGCAAAGAAGATCAACTAAGATCAACTAAAGGCCTGGAGATTAAAACGTATGAAGAACGGTTGCAGGATTTGGGTTTGTCCAGTCTAGACAAAAGAAGGCCTAGGGGGGACATGATAGCAGCATCCCAGTATTTGAGGGGCTGCCACAACGAAGAGGGGAGCAAATTATTCTCCAAGGCGCCAGAAGGCAGGACAAGAAATAATGGATGGAAACTAATCAAGGAGAGAAGCAACTTAGAACTAAGGAGAAACTTAATAGAAATTTAATAGTGAGGACAAATAACCAGTGGAATGGCTTGCCTCTAAAAGTTGTGGGTTGCTCCATCACTGGAGGCTTTTAAGAAGGGATTGGACAGCCATCTGTCTAGAATGGTAGAGGGTCTCAGGCTTGAGCAGGGGGCTGGACTAGAAGACCTCCAAGGTCCCTTCCAGCTCTGTTCTATTCTACTTTCTATTCTATTCTATTCTATATTCTCTTCCCTTCCCTTCCCTTCCTCTATTCTATTCTAATTCTATTCTATTCTATTCCTTATTTTATTTTATTCTATTCTCTGTTCTCTTATTCTATTCCTATTCTAATTCTATTCTATTCTTCCCTTATTCTATTCTATTCCTATTCCTATTTATGAGAGTTGCAGCCGACGTCCGACAAGCAGTCAGTGGGGGTGGGGAGCTGGATTCACTTAATGACCATGTCATTCCCTTAACCTCTGCACTGCTTGGTTTAACAATCCTGCCAAAAAGAGGTTGCAAAAATCGATCGTCTCCTTTTAACAACCACCTTGCTTAGCGATGGAAATCCTGGCTCCAATTGCCTTTATCAGTCAGTCTGGGTTTACCTATAGTTCTTCATTTACTCAGCCTAAAGCCCCCCACCCCAATTCAACACCGTTGAAACATTCTATTAATCTATTAATCTAATCCATTAATCTAATCTATTAATCTATTAATCTAATCTATTAATCTATTTAATCTATTAATCTAATCTATTAATCTATATTAATCTATATTAATCTAATCTATTAATCTAATCTATTAATCTATATTAATCTAATCTATTAATCTAATCTAATCATCTATTAATCTAAACTATTAATCTATTAATCTAATCTATTAATCTATTAATTTATTAATCTAACCTATTAATCTATTAATCTTGCGAGATCGTCAATGGGTTGATTTTTATCCCTTTTGGGCTGGGAGGGGAAGTGTTGGCAGGGGATATTAAAAGAAAACAAAGATTGAACCCCCCCCCCAGAAAGCAAGATGTTGCTGTCATGCAAAACAAGAAACCACAGGTGATCCTCGAGTTACGACCATGATCGCGCCCCGCATTTATTTATGTTGCTAAGTGAGAAATTTGTCAAGTGAGTTTGGTCCCCTCTTATGGCTTTCCTTGCCACGTTGAATTGTGAAGGGAGCTGTTTGTCTGAAGGGGATGCTGTGACCCCGGGACGCTGCCACCGTCGTAAGTGTAAGTCAGGGGCCAAGGATCCGAATGTACATTGTGGGACCATTGGGGGGGGGCGATTTCCTGCCTGAACAGCGGGTTGGACTAGAAGACCTCTAAGGTCCCTTCTGACTCCATTACTCCATTCTATTCTAAGCCCTGTCAGTTTGGAGACAAAGGCTCCCTCCCCACCAGCCAAAGAACACGGGCTTGTTGCTAAGCAACCAGGACTTTTCCAGAAAGTTCAGGCTTCCCGTGCCATCTGCAGGGAGGGCTTCTCTGCCCCTCGGCTGCCCCCTCCCCGCTGCGCTTGAGACAATCCTGCAGGACCCCCCCCCATTCTCCCACCCAGAGGGCGTGGGGCCCCAACCTCGACGGCTCTCCCCGAAGACCCCCTAAATTTGCGATGGGGCTGAGTTGTCTTAGGGAACTTCACACCCGCAAGTTTCCTCGATTAACAGATTAACAGAGTGGGAAGGGACCTTGCAGGTCATCTAGTCTAACCCCCCCCCGGCAAAGCAGGAGACCCTTCTACACCATTTCTGACCAAGGACAGTCCAGTCTCTTCTTGAAGGTCTCAAGTGATGAAGCTCCCACAACTTCTGAAGGCAACTTCTTCTGTTCCATGGGCTGATTGTTCTCACGGTCAGAAAATTCCTCCTTATTTCCAGGTTGAATCTCTCCTTGGTCAGTTTCCATCCATTATTCCTTGTCCGGCCTTTGGATGCTTTGCAGAATAGCTTGACCCCTTCCTCCTGTCTGTGGCAGGCCCTCAAATACTGGAAGACGGCTCTCCTGTCTCCACTGCTCCTTCTCTTCCCTAGAGTAGCCATGCCCACTTCCTGCAACAGTTCATCATGCAGATGTTGGCCTGTGATGTGGAGAACAGTGGGGTTGAAGCTCACCTCACCTTGTGAGGGAGGATGCCCGGGTGGGCTCTGAGCACCTGCAGAGTGCTGCAAGGTGGGCTGCCTGCATGCATCCCGAGAGGAAGGACCCCTGGGCTCCCTCCTAGGCCCGTTTCTGACATCCCAGCTGAAAGCAGCAGCAGCAGCAGCAGCAAAAAAGCAGAGAGAGAGAAAGAGGGAGAGAGAAAGAGAAGAGATAAAAGGGAAAGAGAGAAAGAGAGAAAGGGAGGGAGGGAGAGAGAGAGAGATGAGAAAGAGAGAAAGAGAAAGAGAGGAGAGAAAGAGAGAAGAGAGAGAGAAAAGAGATAAAAGACAAAGAGAAAGAGGGACAGAGAGAGACAGACAAAAGAGAGAGAAAGAGAGAGGAGAGAAAGAGAAAAAGAGAGAAAGAAAGAAAGAGAGAAGAGAAAGAGAGAAAAGAGAAAAGAGAAAGAAAGAGGGAGAGAAAGAGAGACAGAGAAAGAGAGAAGAGAAAGAGAGAGGAGATAAGAGAGGAGAGAAAGAGAAAGAGGAGAGAACGAGAGGAGAGAAAGAGAGAAGAGATAAATGAGAAAGAGAGTCAGGGAGAGAAAGAGAGACAGAGAAAGAGACAGACAAGAGAAAGAGAAGAGAGAGAAAAGAGAGAAAGAGAGGGAGAGAGACAAAGACAGAGAGAGAGAGAGAGAGAAGAAAGAGAAGAGAGAAAGACAGAGGGAGGGAGGGAGGGAGGAGAGGAGAGATAAAGGAGAAAGAGAGGGAGGTGTTGGTTTCCGGCTGCATCAGAGGTAATGATCAGCCCAATGCCAGATGTTCCAAGTCAGTGCCAATGTCACGAGAAATAAATTTCAGGCAGGTTCAAGGCCACGGCTGGGTGGCTTCGGAGGCTTCAGCTGCTCCGCCCGAGAGCAGAAATGGCTCCCAAGTCGAGTGGCCACTTCCTTGGGCCGGACTAAAAAAAAAAACGGGGCCGGCTATTTTAAAACCACTGGAGTCTTTTTCTGGGGGTGGGGAAGGGAGGGGGAGGGCAGGGCACATCCTTTGCCCAGCTTGTGCCTTCTGCCCCTTGGGCCACGCTGGACGGCCTCTGCTGTCATGGGAAGTCAAGGCGGGGAGGGTGGTCTTGCTATGAAGACCCCCCTCTTTTTCCCCCTGGAGGGGGCGGGCAAGCTGGAGACACGGGGGGCCGCAGAAGGAGGGGCACCGCGGCCAGCCCAGACTTCTTCTGAAGCGGCTTCTGAAAAGATTTGCATAGAGGGGAAGGAGATGAAAGGGACCTTGGAGGTCTTCTAGTCCAGCCCCCTGCTCAAGCAGGATCGGCTTATTCCACAGGTGGTTGATTGTAGCAGAATTTGTCCAGAACGGTATAAGGAGACTCCCACCTTCAGCAGTGGGTTGGACTAGAAGACCTCTTAGGTCCCTTCCAACTCTGTTATTCTGCTATTAACCTATACCTAACAGAGATGGAAGGGATCATCTAGTAGTCCGACCCACAACCCCCCCAGGCAGGAGACCCTGCACCATTTCTGACCGATGGCAGTCCAGTCTCTTCTTGAAAGCTTCCAGGGATGAAGCTCCCACAAATTTTGAAGGCAACTTCTGTTCCATGGGTTGATTTTTCTGTCAGGAAATTTCTCCTTAGTTCCAGGTTGAATCTCTCCTTGTTCAGTTTCCATCCATTATTCCTTGTCTGGCCTTCAGGTGCCTTGGAAAATAGTTCAACCCCTTTCTCCTCTCTGTGGCAGCCCCTCAAATACTGGAAGACTGCTATCCTGTCTCCCCTGGTCCTTCTCTTTACTAGACTAGCCAGGCCGAGTTCCTGCAACCGGTCATCCTATGTTTTAGTCTCCAGTCCCCTAATCATCCTGGTTGCTCTTCTCTGCACTTTTTCCAGAGTCTCAACATGCTTTTCATAGTGTGGTGACCAAAACTGGACGCAGTACTCTAGGTGTGGTCTTACTAAGGCTTTATAGAGGGGTATTAGGACCTCACTTGATCTTGATTGGATCCATCTGTTAATGCAACTTAGGATTGCATTATTGCATAGCTTGCATAGTTCAACCCCTTCCTCCTCTCTGTGGCAGCCCCTCAAATATTGGAAGACTGCTATCCTGTCTCCCTTGGTCCTTCTCTTCCCTAGACTAGCCAGGCCCAGTTCCTGCAACTGGTCATGTTTGAGCCTCCAGTCCCCTAATTGGTTGCTCTTTTCCAAATTATCCAAGCTCAGCCAGGTGGCATCCTTACCCTCCAGTACCCCAGTCCTTCTCTGGGGCCAACACAGCCTTTCCTGAGGGACACCACCATATCATTTCTTTCTAGAAGAACAAGGGTACCACACTGGGATCTTCCACATGCCATGCATAAGACTCTAAGCATGGGTTTTTTTTAGAAACTTATGGGTGGGGAGGAGGAGGAGGAGGAGGAGGAGGAGGAGGAGAGGAAGAGGAGGAAGAGGAAGAAGAAGAGGAAAGAGGAGGAGGAAGAGGAAGAAGAGGAAGAAGAGGAGGAGGAAGAGGAAGAAGAAGGAGAAAGAGGAAGAGGAGGAAGGAGGAGGAGGAACAGGAAGAGGAGGAAGGGGAGGAAGGAGGAAGAGGAGGAGGAAGAGGAAGGAGAAGAGGAGGAAGAGGAAGAAGAGGAAGGAGGAGGAAGAGGAGGAGGGAGGAGGAGGAAGAGGACTCTCTGCGAAGTTCTGCAGGCCTTCCTAGCAAGCTGTCTGCCATGAGGCTGGAGCAGGAGGGCAGGAACATCCTCGTGCAGAGATCCTGGCAGGATGTGCTGAGTTCAGCCTTGATATTTCATGGAGACCAAGAGGGAGGGAGATAAGGCCACTATCTCCATCCTCTCCTGGTTATCTGCAGCAGGGTTCAGCCTCTTGCCTCCGCCACGTTCCTGGAACGTGGCTGGAGCAGGTGTGGCCCGCCCCACAGGATGCGGAGAGCTCCTTTCTCCGACGCTTTGCCAAAGGGGTCGAGTCCCTGACTCCGGGGAGAATTCCCTGGACCGAGCAAACGCACCAGATGCCTCAGCCTTGGGCTGCTTCTTCCTAACCTGCTCGGCCCGGCCTGCGGTCAGTGGTCTCTCCAAGCCCCCTGTCGTAGCAAGGAGAGCCCAGCCCAGCCCAACTCGCCTCTCCTTGGCAACTGCCAGGAGCGCAAAGCCAGCTGGAGGTCAGAGTGACAGGCTCATGTTGCCTCTGGAGACGCAGCGTGCCAAGGTTTGGAAGCAAAAGCTTGGACCTCTTGCTGGAGTCGACGCTGACACGGATGCTAAGCGTAGGACGACGTAGCCTTGGGATGCAGTCCCACAGCCAGATGTGCCTCCTGGCTCAGGTTGCAGGCAGCCCGCTGCCTAAATTGCAAAAGCCCTTTTTCTGCAAAGGAAAGGAACGGGAAGCGGGTGCCTGGTGGTCAGCCAGGTTGTTTCCACCTTGCCCTGAAGAAGGGGTGGGGGTGGGGGAGAAGGCTGGTCCTGCCCTCTGTCCGATTTTTGGCCCTCAAAGGGCACTCTAGTCGGGGTGATCATTTTGACTGCATTGTTGCATACTTTACCCTCAAAGCGAGCTGGTCTCCAGCCCTGGTTTTCTCTTTGCAGAAGGATATTTTAGGCTGCACCTCAATCACATTTCAATCATGGTTTAGGCTGTGCTTTGGGCTGGAGGCCAAAACATACAATGGGAACTGGGTTATGCCTAGTCTAATGAAGACAAGGCAGCATTGCAGGGAAAGTTGATTAACATAATAGGAATATAAATTTAAATCTAAGTGGGAAAGACAATTGATATCGTGCACAAGAAAGATGTACCAACCAACACACTGTGTAACTGAAAAGGTTTTATTCATCATTTTCTGCTTGTGTTTGTTTATGTTTGTTGTTAAAATAATAATAATAATAATAATGATGATGATGATGATGATGATGAAGAGAAGGACTAGGGGGGCACATGATAGCGGTCTTCCAGTATTTGAGGGCTGCAACAAAGAGGAAGGGAGCCAAATTATTTTCCAAAGCACCTGAAGGCAGGACAAGGAGCAATGGATGGAAACTCATCAAGGAGAGGAGCAAGCTAGAACTAAGGAGAAATTTCCTGACAGCTTAAGCAATTAATCTGCAGCAGAAGCTGTGGGTGCTCCATCACTGAAGGTTTTCAAGAAGAGATTGCACACAGGAAGTTTTCAAGAAATGGTTGTGTAGAATGGTCTCCTGCTTCCAATTCCAACTCTGTAATTCTGAAAGGCAGAGAAAGCCCGACCGGGGAATAGATTGAAAACAAACCTTTCAGAGGTTTCACAGAACAACAGAAGGGGCCCTGGAGGTCTTCTAGTCCAACCCCCTACTTGGGAAATCTGCTCTCTCACTGCTCAGGGTCCAGCTCAGCTACAAATCCAGGGTAATGCCTTTCTTTTGCACGGATGAGTTTTCTTCTTGAATTTCCCGCCTCCCACCGAAGCGTTTGGCTTTTGAGAGTTTTGTTCTGGTGCAGGGGTCTCTGACCTTGGCAACTTTAAGCCTGGCAGACTTCAACTCCCAGAATTCCCTAGCCAGCTGGGGAATTCTGGGAGTTGAAGTTCGCCAGGCTTAAAGTTGCCAAGGTCGGAGACCTCTGGTCTGGTGGATTGAATCTAGTCGGGGTGCCCAATAGCAGGTTTTTTTGTCCACCTCTACCTGGTGAAGTTGTTCAACGGTGTTGAGGCTCTGGAAAGAGTGCAGAGAAGAGCAACCAAGAGGATGAGGGGACTGGAGGCTAAAGTATATGATGAATGGTTGCAGGAACTGGGCCTGGCTAGTCTAGTGAAGAGAAGGACCAGGGGAGACATAATGGAAGTCTTCCAATATTTGAGGGGCTGCCACAGAGGGGAGGAGGGGGTCAAGCTGTTTCCCAAGGCACCTGAAGGCCAGACAAGGAATAATGGATGGAAACTGACCTAGGAGAGATTCAACCTGGAAATAAGGAGAAATTTTCTGACGGTGAGAACGATCAACCAAATGGAACAGAAGTTGTGGGAGCTTCATCCCTGGAAGCTTTCAAGGAGAGACTGGACTGCCATCTGTCAGAAATGGTGTAAGGGTCTCCTGCTTGGGTGGGGGGTTGGACTAGATGACCTGCAAGGTCCCTTCCAACTCCGTTAAATCTGTAATCTGTCAAACACAACTGGAGGACAGGAGGGGGTGACACCTAGCCATCCCATCAGGCTTAAAATAAATCTTGGGAAGTCCTGACATAGGGCCCAGCCACCTTCCCACCAGCTGGACCGCCTCTCCTGCTCTGCTCTGAAGGTCACTCCATCCTGTGACAAAAGAGCTTGACAAACCGAGTCCTTGAGGCCCAGAATGGATGTTCCAGGCAATGCTGACATTTGTGATCTACCAAAAGATCAGGTTAACGAGAATGACGCTGTCGGGGTGGGGTGATGTTTGCCCTCTGGCTTTGCGATGGCAGGCCGGGTGGCCTTCAGCAGTGACTAATGGCGCCATGCCCGAAAAGACGAGATCTGCCCAGCGGGTTGAGGTGCAGATTAGGACAAGCTGTGGCAGCCTGGAAACCAAGGAAGGCCAAGAGCCGTCGTCTGCTGGACAGGCTTGGGGGGTGGGGGTTACTTATTAGTGAAATGCCAGGGTGAATAAAAAGGAAGGTTCTACATTTAGGCAGGGGGCTGGACTGGATGACCTACAAGGTCCCTTCCAATTCTATTAATCTATTAAGCCCATCTCTTGGTGAACCCAGGTCCATCTAGATGGGATGCCTTTTCTCAGGAAGTTTTTACAACTTTCCTGCCTTGACAGTAAGTCAAAAGGTCTTAGTGTCTCCCTCATCCAAGGCCAACTAGTTTTTTGTTTTGTTTTTAATTACATTTATATGCCGCCCTTCTCCGAAGACTCAGGGCGGCTTACAATTTTTTTGGGGATACAACACAATGCGCTCAGCAACAGCCTTCCTTCCATTGTATATGCCTGCTTATTACTAAGCGGCATTTTTACAAAGTCAGCTTCTTGTCCCCAACAATCTTGGGTCCTCAATTTACCTACCCCAAGAGGATGGAAGGCTGAGTCAACCTTGAGCCTGGGGGGATTCGAGCCTGCACTAATTGCAGGCAGCTGGAACTTAAGTGCTAGGCGTTTAACAGCCTGCACCACCTCTTCTGGGCAAGTGCTCGTGTTGCCAGCAGTAATGGCTCTGTGTGCCACTTCCGGCACGGGTGCCATAGGTTCGCCACCATGGGGGTAGGAGATAGAGAAGCATAGGCAGCCACACCAACAGGCTGAAGAACAGTTTCTACTCGTGGGCTGTCAGGCTCCTGAATGGAAAATAACTTCCAACATAGTAGGATAGTCTTGCGGGGCCGGTGCAACAAGGTCACGTAGTGCAATTAAGATTGGGACAGGGACTTCTGTCCTCACTGAGTTGTGTTGGGGGTGTGTGTGTTGCACGAAGGAAGGCTCAGCCAATCTCATTGTGCAAATGTTGTACTCTGACAATAAACGTAATAAGGTAGCTCCCGTCCACCACCCAAAGCCCACCTGAGAACATCTGCAGTCTCTTTGCTTTGGTTCAACCTTTCAACCCAGGAGTTCTACCGTGGGCCAGGCCAGGCTGTGTCTCCTTCTCTCCTCTCCCAGGTTGCAAGATGGGCCTCCACTGGATGGAGAAAGGCAGCGGCTTCATCTCCATTAAGAGACTGGCCAGCCACTTGTCAACCTCTGGAAGGCAAGGAATGGAGGACGACGATGACTGGCATCTCCATGGAAATAGCTGCAATGGGGACTTTGTTGTCAGGGGAACTGACTGCCAGGTGGAGCGTCAGCTCTGCAGAGAACTCAGATCCAGTTCCTGCCCTGGAAACTGACCCTGGATCTGTGTCCATCCACCTTCTGTGGCCAGCTGAGCTTCTCCCATAGATCCTGGTCCTACCACAGAGCTTCCAGCCATGTCAATCCAGCTGGTTGTTGCGGAGATGACTCGAGACTCCTTTTGGACAGAAAAGGAACCTTGGCCAGATGCCTTCACTCCACTCTCAATTGGCGACTGTGGGGGGCTTCCCCACGAGGACAATTTAACGGCCCACCAAGCTTGGGAAAAAGGAAGCTCTTTCCAGACAACCAGGTTAGCAAACCCTCAACCCCTTTCTGAAGCGCGAGACTGAGTTTCGCGCAAGACCAAAATCCCATCCTTTGGCACGCCGAGACGACTCGCCAAGCCAACTTCCAGAAGGAAAACAAGGGCAGCCGGAGAGCCGAGCAGTAGCAGAACTGTTCACATTTATTAAGTTTCAAAATATCTAAAACACTCACTAAACATACGCTGAAAGCTTAATCGGTCATGTTTCCGAAGGTAGTCAAGTCAAAAGAAGAGCCAGGGAGCCAAGCGGACGCAGTCAAGGGTACCCCATTCCCGCTGTTGTTCAGGGGTGGGTGGGTGGGGCACCGCCAGGCTCTGACGGGCAGAGGGAAGATGCCAAGAAGTGCACCCAGCCGCTGCTTTCAAAAACCCTGGCATTTGTTCCTGCCTGGTTGAATTCCAAGCTCCAAGCAGGCAGAAAACATAACAGCTCAGCACTCACGAGGTTGCGATGTTGTGGTGACATCCTGCTGCCCTGATTTGTAACAAGGGATTAAGAGGGGGGGCACAATTGGCTGGGTTGGAAAGAGGTGCCATCTCTCCTACTTTGCTAGGATGGGTGGGTGGGTGGGTGGAGCCCCCTGCCCCCCTGGAAAGACCCAGAGGAGAGTGAACAGGCCCGGGGAAAGCCAGAAAACGGGGTTGGGCGCAGGATTGCTGCTTTGTGCAGAAGGACAAAACCCCGCGCATGTTGGGAGATGCTGTTGGGCTGGCAAGGAGGGGTGGCATGCAGGGTGTTCTACTTCCCGCTGCGTGGCCTTGACCCATAATGCCCCTTTCCACGCAGAGCCACTGTCAGTTGTCACGACTGCGGCTTCTCCCTGAGTTTGCAGAGTACTTGGGGTGCGTGCGCAGCAAGGAAGTGGCACACCAGAGCTACCTGCAAAAAAGCAAACAAACATACCCCCCCCTTAAAATAGAGAGAAAGAAGGGGAGCGGGAGAGCAAACATTCCCTCCATGGCTGTGATGAGTGCACTTGCAGCCAAATCTTAAAGGGCAATTGTCCTGTTTTGTACTTGGGATTTTGGGGGGTAAATACAGTATTTTTCATGGAAAATGCGCCCGTGGGAATTATAATCACTCTGTGCTGGAGGGGCACATCCCTGGGGCAGCGGG
This sequence comes from Naja naja, assembly GCA_009733165.1. Taxonomy (NCBI): domain Eukaryota; kingdom Metazoa; phylum Chordata; class Lepidosauria; order Squamata; family Elapidae; genus Naja; species Naja naja. The sequence continues at coordinate 1,670,186 of CM019157.1, forward strand.
AGGACCTATCTGTAGGGCTGAATGAACTTCCTGCCCCTGAGGTGTCTGGGACTGCAACTCCCATCAGCCTCGGCCAGAATGGAAAACTGTCAAGAAGTTGTTAAGCCCCGAAGGTCCACCCTGTTCCTTACGAGCGAGGATTTTGGGTAAAGTTTTGGGGTATTATGCTCCCATTGTGTCAGTGTGCCTTGGAGATCAAGCAAAGCCCTGGATCTCGGACTTTTGAGTAGGAAAACGGCCGTTTGATCGTGTCTCCAGAGAAGAGGTCTGGATTTTTCCACTGGCTGCAAAGGTCAGGTTTTCTAAACCTGAAGAAACTTAGGCTAAATGTTCAGAATCAAAGGTTTGATCCTCTGGACAGCTGCAGCTTGCAGGAAAGCTCTGGAACTGAGCTAAGAAGCTCATGGGATGATTGCAACAAATACAACTTCCTAGTGATAAAATCAATTGTTTTTAAATTCTTAAATCGGACAGTTAAATGTGCCGTCTTAAGCCCTTAATTCTGTATATTACCTTGTTTTAAAAGAGAGTGTGGTTTTTTTTTTCTGCAGCCAGCTTTTTCCTTTTTGATAAATTGCATCATTTAAGAAGACCCTATAATTGAAAAATGGCGAGGAGGGGACATGTCGGAGTCGAGCAAAAAATAGCAGACCCCGAATCCATTTTAAAAATCTATCTCTGAAACATAATGATTTAAATTTTTCTGGCGATTTTATTTTTCTCTTTAATGAATCTGCTTGGCTTTTTTGGTAGTTTTTTGAACTGGAAAATATTAAGACATTTGTTGTTGAGAACGAAACACTCCAACTGAATTCATCAAATTGCAGGGGACATTAAGCAAACAAATTTTTTTTTTATTACTATTTAGAAGATTTTATAAGTGGAATTTTTTTGGACCTAGGTAAAACACCCTTATTGGAATTACAAGATAAAGAACAAGAAAACAAGTTTTTGATTTCCCTTCAGTGTTTTACAATGTGGACATAACTGTCTTAAATAATATTCCTGCCAGAATTTTTTAAAAAAGAAAGTTTATGCCTTCCTAATAAGATATTTTGAAGGGGAGAAAGCTCCCATTTTCCTGGGACAAACTCCAAGAAGTGAAGAACAAAGATTCAAATTATCAAGAACAAAAATTCAGATCACAGTCCAGTTCTTTTGACACTTAAATCAAAGATCCTGAATTATAGATGGAGATTAAATGAAAATATTCTACAGGAGGAGATGATTATGAAAGATTTTAGAGAGAAACTAAATGAAATTTACAATAATTTGGATAAAGGAAAAGACTGAATATTAGGGATGGAAGTAAAGTTCTAATGATGGGTTATTTTATTCCATACAATCATTTGGAGAAAAGAAGAAATTTCAAGAAAAAAAAAATCTCAAAAGAATGCAAAGGATCCTGAATGAAACTATAAAGAAATTGAGTTGCAGAAGACACCAATGGATTCTAAAAATTTACATCAAATCAAAATTGTTACGGCAGCATAATCCTTGTTGACTATCTGGGACATAAGAAAAAAAATGGAACGAAGTGAAACGAAGATATTTTGAGTCTACAAATAAACCAGGAAGATGGCTAGCATATAAACTAAGAAAAATGATAAAAGAGAAAATTTTTTAAAAAGGTGATGCTGTATTAACGGACAAGTTTATTACATAAAAAAATCATTTTATAATTTTTACTCCAACCTCGACCAGAGGCAGAAAGTGGAAATGCAAAAAGTAATAATAAAGGATGATTATCCACAAAAACATTTGATGAAAGCTTTCACAAGACCAAAGGCTACTTATGAATGAACCGGTAACCACCTTTGAAATATCAGATGTTATGAAACAGTGGAAAATAGGACGAGCGCCAGGGGCAGATGGCTACTCAAGTCAATGTTATAAAAGTTTTGAACTTTTACACTGAAAGATGCAATGAATTCCATACAAGATGGATCTCGGACGCTGCCACCATGGAACAAAGCTATTATTGCTTTGTAGCCAAAGGAAAGAAAATATGCTTTTCTTTTTATGAGGAAATTGCGGACCGATTTCATTAATTAAACGAGGACTATAAACTTTTTTAATGCAATGTTGTCCAAGACTCAAGGAGCTGTTTTATCCGTGAAGTCGAACCTGGCTTTTGCTTAGAAAAGGACAACTTTACGTTTAAACTTTTGGAAGTTATGGATTTTGGGGGAGGGGGGGAATTATCCAAGGGGGCTGTGGATTTGCACATTGTACCAAGCACATATTGTTACTAAGGGAGACTCAAGATGTGTGAAATTCAGAACGCAATGAGTCCGTTGTCCTCACTGCTATTGATTTCAGCCCTGGAAGTTTTGAACAGAGAGATTAAGACACGATGAAAAAAGTAATAATGGGTGTGAAAATTAAAAAAAAAATGGAACGCCAGTGTTGACGACGGAGGCTTCGTTTAAATACAGACAAAAGTGGAAATTAATGCTTCTTTTCCCTCCTTCCCCATTTCTCTACTGTTTTATTTGCATTTTCTATTGTGGTGATCTCAATAAAATGTTGTGTGTATAAAAGAAAACCCTGAACCCTGATGGAAAAGTGGGAGAGATGGACACAAGCCCTTGGCCAAGTATTTCTTCTGGTTAGCAGTTTAAAAAAGGTGGATTTTTAAAATCTTTTCTTTCTTTCTTTCTTTCTTTCTTTCTTTCTTTCTTTCTTTCTTTCTTTCTTTCTTTCTTTCTGTCTTTCTTTCCTTTCTTTCTTTTCCTTCCTTCCTTCCTCCCACCCCCCCATATAATCCCTTTGGAGATGCTTCAGCAGGATGTCACACAAGAGGTAGTTTTGTTATGGAAATCGAGTCAATAATGTTAACAACTAGAACAAGACATATTTTTTTTTTCATACACAGGAAAGGAAAATTTAAAACAAAAAAATTATAAGACGACATCCTATCCCGAAGGCGGCTCAGTTGAGGTTCATGGGTGCCCACGGGAAGGTCGAGATTCGAGGTTTCTTGTCAAGGCTGGTGTAGGAGGGAGTTTGATTTCTAGGCCAGTTTTTCTCAACCTGTGGAAACTTTAAGCTGCGGGGACTTCAAGTCCCACAATTCTGGGACTTGAAGCCCACACAGCTTAAAGCTGATAAATACTGCTTTAGGTGCTCTGAAACCATGGCCAAGAGTCCAGGAAAGAGACCTGGGGGTGGGGGTTTGAGGGGTGGCAGCAACAGCAGGGTGAGCTCTGGGTTCTATTTAAATACACATCCCTGAGGGTGGCAGCAACAGCAGGGTGAGCTCTGGGTTCTATTTAAATACACATCCCTGAGTTTCGGTGGGCACCGTCCATGTGACCCACCTGGACAACCCAGAACCCCTCCGCTGATGGCCACCAGCGTGCCGAAGGAGCCTCCGGCAAGCATTGTCATCTACAATATCACATTTTTTTTTCTTTTTAAAAAAAGCCCATCTACTTCTCAATCTACTAGTCCCTTTTTTCCTCCTTCCATCTCCTGCCTTGATTGCCGCCTCGAAGGCCAATCCAGGGACTGTCCGCAGACTTGGGGCACCGATGGGTTTAAGGGAGGGGAGCAGAGCGAGGGAAAAGGCAGGGCAATTTGGGGGCGGACTGGAGGGGAGGAGAAGAGAGGGCTGCTTTTCTGCTTTTAGAAACAAAATGAGGGTTTTTTAAAACAAAAACGGGGAGGGGGCAGTTCAAGTTTAGAAAACAGCGACGATCAAACGACGAAAGAAGGAAGGAAAAAAAAGTTGGTTTGAAGGACTTAGAAGTGGAATGTCGAGCCCGCATCCTGGGAATTGGAAGAAAGTTCCAGGGGGTTTTATTGGCAACGATGCAGAAGTGGCTGATGGGGCAGGATAAAACCTTGGGTGGGGGGGAAGAGGGCAGGGGGATTCTTAGCTCGTGAAACAGCCCCCCCCAGAAGTAAAAACAAAAACAAAACCAATTACCACGGGCTTCTGTTCTCTCCTGCCCAGTGGCAGGTACACATCCAGCTGTTTTTGCAAGAAAAAGGAACAGAAAAAGAGAATCATGTCCTTCAAACCAAATCCATCTACGGGAGGTGTGTGTGTGGAGGGGGAAACCGACCTAGAATCGTTCTACGTTACCTAAACTACGTTCCTATTATCTTCACCTAATACCTGAGTTCGTCAACACCTTACATTCAGTTTTACCCTGTTTGACAGCTCTCCCCTGAGCCCTTCCGCGGGCCGGGACGACAACGGCGTTACCGGCAAGGCCCCACCGTTATACTTCCTGGCTCCTGGCACCCGCTACTTTTCGACCCCTATTTTCTGCTCCTGGGGCAGAAAGGGTGAGTTCAAATTCCCGTCTCGGAACCCCGAGGTTGGGTGGGGCTTGGTTCCGACCGCTCGGATTTTTTTTGGGGGGGGGGCGCGGGGTTGGCTCGCAAGCGATCCCCACCCAGCCAGCCAAAAAGGTAACGGGTGGCCTCGCGGTGTGGACAGCTCTTTTGTGGAAAAAAAAAGAAAAGAAAACCATAACCAGGGGAGTGGGGAAATTAAAGAAGAGGGAAAATTTAAAAAAAAAAAGTGATGAAAACAAAGCGAGCCTTTTTTTTCCCACCACCTGAGGAAGTGACCGAGGACAGATGACCCGTTCGGATCACTCCGCTGCCCGTTGAGGTATTTTCTGGTTTCAAAGGAAGGAGGGGATTTTCCTGAGAGAAATAAAACGACGATGTGGCTTGAGGTTAACGGGTAGCTCCGGGCACCGCTAGCCCAATTTTGGAGACCCGCGGAGCCACGGAAAGACCCGTCCGATCCCAGCCACGGATTTTTACCCGTTCTGCCTTGCTGGCATCCGCCAGCAACCGTCAAATGGGGAAGGTGAGCCAAGCCCAGCCGGAGGCACCATCCCAGGGGCAGGTTAGCCACCTCAGCCCCCTACTCAAATGCAAGAGGACGAGGAATCTGCAACCAACCAGGTTTGGGGCGGGGTGGGGGAAATGCAAGATTTTGGGTGTGTGTGTGTGTGTGTGTGAAGCCTTCAAATTATTTCCTGGCCCCATGGTGGGGCAAGGAGACCCCTTCACCCAAAAATTTCTGAATGGATCTCAGCCCCAGCTGCTCACCTAGAGATGGGCCAAGCCTTGGACTGGACTGAGCCATGTATATGGGGTGAAGAGATGGCGTGGATTAAGCCACGTGTACATCTCCGTGCTATTGGGTGAGCACGGGACCAAGACAGGGGATGGTGGGGCCTGGGTCTGAAATAGCTGAGAAAATTCAGGGGACCCTCCCTGCCCCCCCCCCCCAACACTGAAGAAGCACCAACATCAGTTGAACCCCTGGAAAGCTCAATGTCTACGGAAATCCTCAGTCTCCTTCAGGTCAAGATTGTCCCAAAGGTGATTTTTTTCAAGAGGCAACTGGACTTCCTTGGTTTTTCTTTTGAAGACGTTCTGCTTCTCATCCAAGTAGCTCCTTCAGCTCTGACAGGATGGTGGTGGGGAACGGGAAGATTTATATTCCTATATATTTATATTCCTACATATTCCTGCCTGCGAGGGATATAAATCCTTCCATTCTCCAGCCAGAGCTGAAGACGCTTTTTGGATGAGAAGCAATACGCCTTCAGAAGAAAACAAGAAATGAGGAGGGTCCTTGGTGCTCTCTGAGCTTGGTGGTTTTCTTGCAGACGTTTCGTTGCCCAGCTAAGTAACTTCATCAGTGCTAGAAGGGGATGGGGTTTGGGAGGAGGAGGAGGAAGAGGAGGAGGAAGAAGACATGACTGTGGGGTCCCTGATACTCTCTGAGCTTGGTGGTTTTCTTGCAGATGTTTCATTACCTTAACTAGGTAACATCAATGCTAATCTACTAATCTACTACAGTACTAGCACTGATGATGTTACCTAGATGGGCCATGAAACGTCTGCAAGAAAACAAGCAAGCTCAGAGAGCACCAGAGAACCCCCCCCAGTCCTCCTCCTCCCAATCTCGCTCTAATACTGACGACGTTACTTAGCTGGGTCATGAAACGCCCGCAAGAAAACCACCACGCTCAAGAGAGCACCCCCAAGGACCCCCTCGTTTCAACCCTGAGCTACGAATAATTCTCCCTGTATAAAACAAGAAGAAGTCCATTTGCCCCTTGGAAAAGCACCTTTGGGGTAATGCTGGAGAACGCAGGATCACTGAGTGCCCCGATACCTGTCCGGCTTTTCTGAGGGTGGGTGGCAGGGTCCCCAATGGTTGTGTGTCTATGAAGATTCTGGGGGTTGTGTGGCAATGAACGGGGAGTGTGTGTGTGTGTGTGTGTGTGTGTGTAGGGAGGACAGGAGGTGTCTGCAGGCTTTGGAGGGAGGGAAGGGAGGGAGGGAGGGAGCTGCTGCCCTTCCCTGCCCTGTGGCTTGGCACTTCTCTAGGGAAGAGGGCTCTGGCTGGGCTTGATGTTGGGGGTAGGCGGTGTGGACAAGCAGTGGCCCACTGGGATGTGCCCTTTTTGAGTTGCGAGCTGCAGAACTGGCAGGCAGCACCTTCTCCTTGAGGTAGTCTTAAGTCATCAGCCCCAACCCAACCCCACCCCGCTCCCCCTCCCCTCCCCAGTACAAAAACTAAAAGGCCTACCCTCCCCCCCCCAAACAAAAAACACTGTTAACTAACATCTTCACATTCTGTAAACTGCGAGGGGGACGCTCTCCCCCCCCCCAAAAGCGGTGAGGCTGGGGGGGGTGGGGGGGAATGAGGGGCGGGAGGGGGGGGGAAAAACGGTGCAGGGGTTGACAAAAAATATATCATACATTCAACTCTGTCGTGAAATAAATATTAGGAGGAGAGGGCAAAAAAATGAGTCAAGATGAAACGAGGAGGGGAAAGAAACGAACAAAACGGAGCAAAAATCACCCCCTTCCTTCCTCACACACACACACACACAGAGACACACACACCCCACACAAAATGACAAACAGCTGGACGGACGGACGGAAACAAACGTCATTCCTTTCGTCCCCAAGGATTCCCGCTGGCAAAAGGCTTCCCACTGCCCTGCTGGAGGCTGTTGAGATGGGGAGAGAGAGCGCGCAGGGTGTCTGCTCCTTTGCTGGGTGCGTGTGTGTGTGTGTGTGTTGCAGGGGCGTCACGGCCGGCTTCATTCCTTGTTCATGGAGGCTCTGCAGGAGTGCAGGACAGCCTTAAAGAGGAGGGGCAGCTGCTCCAGAGGGACGTTCACCATTTTTCCTGGCAAGGGAAGAAACCCACCGTGAATCGTGGCTACCATCCCTGCAGCCTCCTGCGATACCAACAGCCATAGCACTTAAAAGACTCAGATACCGCTTCACGGTGCTTTTACAGCCCTCTCTAAGCCGTTTACAGAGTCAGCCGATGGCCCCCAACAATCTGCGTCCTCATCTGACCCCCCTCGGAAGGATGGGAGGCTGAGCTGGTCAGGATCGAACTGCTGGCAGTGGGCAGAATTAACTAGCAATACTGCATTCTCACCACTGTGCCTCCACAGCTCATAGATAGATAGGGAGGGAGGTAAATTAGATAGATGATAGACAGATGATAAATTAGATAGATGATAGATAGATGATAGAGAATAGATGGATGGACGGATAGATAGATAGATAAATAGATAGGTAGATATAGATGATAAATAGATAGATAGATAGATAGATAGATAGATAGATAGATAGATAGATACCGTAGATAGATACTGTAGATAGATAGATAGAGACTGTAGATAGATACTGTAGACATACTGTAGATAGAAAGATAGATAATAAGATTCATAGATTAGATAGATGCATACTGTAGATAGATAGATAGATAGATAGATAGATAGATATAGATGATATAGATATACATAATAGATATAGATGATAGATAGATATAGATGATAGATAGATGATAGATAGATAGATGATAGATAGATAGATAGATAGGTAGCACTTAGACATATATACTGCTTTACAGTGTTTCACAGCCTTCTCTGGGTGGTTTACAGCCTATGCCCCCGCCCCCCAACAATCTGGGTCCTTATTTTACTAACCTCAGAAGGATGGAAGGCTGAGTCAACCTTGAGCTGGTCAGGACCGAACTGCTGGCAGTGGGCAGAATTAACCAGCAATACTGCATTCTGACCACTGTGCAACCACAGCTCATAGATAGGTAGGTAGGTTGGTTGGTTAGATAAGACAGATAGATGTAGACAGATGATAGATTAGATAGATAGATGATAGACAGATGAGATAGTAGATAGATAGAAAATAGACAGACAGGTAGCAATAGCACTTAGACTTATATACTGCTTCACGGTGCTTTTACAGCGGTTTACAGAGTCAGCCTATTATCACCAACAATCTGGGTCCTCATTTTGCCGACCTCAGAAGGACGGAAGGCTGAGTCAACCTTGAGCCAGTGAGGATCCAACTGCCAAACTGCTGGCAGCCGGCAGTCAGCAGAATTAGCCTGCAATGCTGCATTCTAACCACTGTGCCACCGCGGCTCTTCGAATAACCAGGAAGACGTCCTGATGTGGAGAAGGGAAGAGAAACTGCCTCCTTCTAGCCTGGAGAATTTGAGAGCAAGGAGGAGGAGCAACGAAGATGCCCATGCCGGGTTTAGGACTTGTGGACTATTGGTCTCCAGAAGGTCTGGATGAAAACAAGCCCAACGTTCTTGAGATGTTCCACAAGCTCATCCTAGAAGGGCAACTGGGTGCTTGGGAAGACTTTGGAGATGTTTTTCAACCTGGACAACTCTAAGACGTGTTGACTTCCAACTCCCAGGATTCCCCAGCCGGCCGGGAGTTGAAGTCCACACATCGTCGAGGTGCCAAGGGTTCAGAAACACTATCTGGGAGAACTCCCAGCTTCCAGCCCAAGGAGGATCTCCTTACCTGGGTGAGTTGCTTACTCTGGAGAACTCCCAGCTTCCAGCCCAAGGAGGATCTCCTTACCTGGGTGAGTTGCTTACCTGCGATGTAGCGGATCTCCGGCAGACACATCATCAGATCCGGAAACCGGTTTGGCTGCTGTGGGTATTTGAACTCCATGAAGTCCTGGCAGACATACCAGTATCGCTTGTTCAGTTGCTCCAGCTGGGAGGCGTTGGTCAGGCCCCGGATATCTGGGTGGAGGAGAGCACGTGAGGAGGAGGAGGAGGAGGAGGAAGAGGGAGAGGAGGAGGAAGAAGAGGAAGAAGAGGAGGAGGAGGAGGGTGGCCTCAACCTAGGGATCGAGAAGTTGTGATTGCTCCAACACTGGAAGTTTTTAAGAAGAGATTGGACAACCATTTGTCTGAAATGACTTTCCTGTCTGAGCAGGGGGGTGGACTAGAAGACCCAGCACCCACAAGGCAATGCGTGCAGCCCCCCACATGCCCTTCCACATGTCTCTGCGCATGCACACGTGATCCCCCACGTGCCATGCATCTGAGCATGCGTGCGAGACCCCCCTGCATCTCTGCACATGCGCGCATCTCTCGTGCCCCCTGCCTCCCGCGCATGCACGCCAGAGACCCCGACAATCAGCTGTCAGGTGGACGACATGTGCACATGCGCAGTAGGACTCTTCCGGGCGACCTCTTGCATGCCGGTGGAAATGGCTCTGCGTGCCACTTCCGGCACGCATGCCATAGGTTCCCCATCACGGTTCTAGAAGTGGCCAATGAGAACTCCCAGGTTTGTCACTGGGCCAATAGGGATGAGGTTGTCGCGACTGGCAACTTCTGGAGGGTCCCAGGTTGTCCCTGTGTCCTCGCCCACGGGACCATGTGGTTTGCACCTTCTCCAAGCCACCATGGCGCCACCCGAAGAACAGGACCGTCAAGAGCTTCTGGGCCAGGACAAAAGCGGCCACTCACCTTGGTTGAGGAAATTGATGGCCTTCATGCAGGCGTACTCCTCGTTGCTGACTTTCAACTGGCTGAACTTGCGGTACAGGTAGATGAGCCTTTCCATAACTTCCATGCCTTCTTCGCTGAACCTTCAAGAAGAGGAAAAAGGAGGTCTGAAGCAGAAGTGGGATTCAAATGTTTTTACCACCGGTTCTGTGGGCGTGGCTAGGTGGGCGTGGCCATGTGACTGGGTGGGCGTGGCTTCTTCTTCTTCCTTTGTTTTGGTGCAGCACCCCATCCCCCATCACTCCCTTGTTTTGCCTCCTGGGCCTCAGGGAAGCCTCCTGCGCAAAGCAGTAAGACAGCGAAGGCACAGCTGATCATTGGAACAGCTGATCATTGGAACAGCTGATCATTGGGGGAAAAAGAAAAAGTTTTTTTTTACTACAGGTTCAGCCGAACGGTAGCATTTATTTTTACTACACTGGCTCAGCCGAATGGTAGCATTTTTTGCTTACTACCGGTTCGCCGAAACCAGGCTGAACCGGTAGAATACCACCACTGGTCTGAAGGACTCGATCCCTAAACTTCTGGTCTCCCCTCTCTCTCTGGCTCTCTTGAGGAACCAACGGAGGGGCCCAGCAGAAGACGTGGGAGCCAGAGAGATTGATGGAGCCAGAAGGTGGTTCCCACGTTGGAGCAGGGATTCTGGAAGTGGTAGCCATTTGCCCTCGTGTTCTATGCACCCTACACAACAAGTCCTTTCCGCTGTGTTGGAGGAGGACATTTTCAACCACCTCAATTATGAGCCCCTCCTGGCTTCTTTTACGTCAAAGGAATTCAGCTGAGCATCCCTTCTGCCAAACCAAAAAACACACCCATCCCCGAGGTCAGGATGGGGCTGACCTGCTCAAAGAGAACTGGAAGAAGTCCCTGGCTCAGATTATGGGGGCATTTGGGGACTTACAAGGGAAGGGTCTTTTCACGTCAGCCCCACCAAGATGCTGGAGAGAACAGAAGTCAACACATGGAAAAGCGCTCTAGTAAAAGATGTCCATTAGCAGCTGTGACTGAGCTCTTCCTGCAAAGAGGTCCTTGGGGACCCTTTTCAAGAAGACAAGGGCCCTCTGGCACCCTGGACCACAATTCCCATCAGCCCCAGCCTTATACGTGGGCTTTTAGTTGGCCGGGAACGTGGAGACACGCAGAGAGTCTCCTAGTTAAGAGGTGGCTGATAAAAGATGGAGAGCCTCTGGCGGCTTGCAGGTCCTCATCCCCTCCCTGCAACAGGACGACGAAGGAGTCATCATCAGGAGGCAGGAGGGAGAATCCCAGGGGATCTTAACCATTCTTCCACAGAAGGGGCGAAATGGGCTTGGGAAGCAGGGGAGCAAAAATGCACAGGCGCGCACACACACACAAGTCCCAGCTACATCTGGAGCAGGGGTGTCAAGCTTGATTTCATTGAGGGCCACATCAGGGTTGTGTTTGACCTCGGGCAGCATGGCTGGAGGGGGAGGAACATGGCCAGCTCAACATCACTCATATCAGGGGCACCTGTGGTGGCCTGGGCAGGGCTGGGGAAATCAATTGTCTCCAGTGGAGGAAGGTGAGACCATGGAGAGAACCAAACCCTTGTGCTCCTGAGCAGCCTTGATGTCTACTGGTGGCCAAGTGCTAAGGCAGGACTTTCCTTCCTTCCTTCCCTCCTCTCTCCCTCCCTCCCTCAATCTCATCTCCTTCCTTTCCTTCCTTCCTTCCTTCCTTCCTCTCTCTCCCTCCCTCAATCTCATCTCCTTCCTTCCATCTTCAATCCCATTTTCCTTCCTTCCTTCCTTCCTTCCTTCTTTTTTTTCCTTCCTTTTTTCTTTTCATCTCCTTCTTCCTTCCTTTTCCTTTCTTCTTTTCTTCCTTCTCTTTCTTCCTTTCCTTGCTTCCTATTTCTTCCTTCCTTTTCTTTTCCTTCCTTCCTTTTCCTTCCTCAATCTCATCATTCTTCTTCCTTCTTTTCTTTTCTTCTTTCTCTCATCTTTCCTTCTCTCTCTCTCATTCTTCTTTTTTTTTTCTTTTTCTTTCCTTTTTCCTTCTTTTCCTTCTTTCTTCCGTTTTCTTCCTTCTTTCCATCCTCCCGAGGGGTGAGCATCACAGGCCACAGGATCACCATCATGGCTCTTCTGCATCGGTCTCTTTCTGGAGATGTCTGCCTCCCCCCACCCCCCAGAGAGCCACCGGAGCCCACCCCCCCTGCGCTCTCCCCAGAGAGCCAATCTGGCGGCTGGTGCGGCCCTTTCAGCTCCTGATAAGGGAACGGAGGAGAGGAGAGAACCAGATGCTATAAATTTTTACTCCCCGTTGCAAATGTGCAGCTGGGGGATGGGGGGGTGAGCAGGGTGGGGGTGGGGGGGGGCGACAGGGCTTGATTTAAAGGGAGGGTAGGAGTTTCAAGGCAAGCCCGAAGTCCAGGGCGGGTCAAGGTTTCCCAAGGAAGAGTGGGAGAGGCGAGGCAGATGTGCGGCAAAAGCGGGTGAAGGGGGGCTCAGGCCTCTTGGCCAGAAGCACACCCCCACCCCCCCAGAACACAGGGGGCTCATGGGGAAAGAGCAGGCTGCACATCTGGAAAGGAGACGCCTTCCTTGATTGGAGTTTGGCCCTGGGAGGGGGAGGGAGGCGGACACGGCCTTCAAGGCTGGTCTTGGGGCAGGGGGGCCCTGGGGAGGGCTGGGAGGAGGGGTTCAAGGACATGCTCACATCTGCATGACAAGGAGACCCCACCCCAGGTGGTTCAGCACAGAGGGGGAGCCCTGGACGAACTGGGGGGGGACAGAGAAGACTCCCGGATGAATTGGGGGCCTGAAGGGGCAACCCTGGATGAATTGGAGGGAGGGGACCCTCAGATGGCTCTTCAAACACCACACACACCACATAAAGGTCCTCGGCTTGCAACAGTTCCATTTAGTGACCGTTTGAAGTTATAACGGCGCTGGAAAAAGGGACTTATGGCTGTTTCCCCCAGCACCACTCACGACCGTTGCGTGATTGATATTCAGACACCCGGCAGCTGATTCGTAGTTATGACGGGTTGCAGTGTCCCGGTGTGTGTGAGTCACGCGATCCCCTTCGGTGACCTTCTGGTGAGCAAAAACCCAACGGGGGAAGCTAACGAGGCCGTTAAACGAATCTGGTTCCCCCTCCCCCCCACCGAGTTTGCTCACCGGAAGGTTGCGAAATTGGGGACTGTGTGACCCCCCTCCCGCCCCCCCCCAGGACGCTGCAACCGCCATAAATACGAGCCCGTCGTCAAGCATCTGCCTGTAAATCACGTAAACCACGCGGATGCCGCCAAAGCTGTTCTCCCTCTCCTCCTCTTCCTTTCTAGAAAGCCCACTCCCTTCCAGCACTGATGATGTTACCTAGCTGGGTCATGAAACGTCTGCAAGGAAAGCAACCTAGCTCAGAGAGCCCCCGCGACCCCCTCCCAAATCCCCTCCCCCCAGTTTTTAACCTGTGGAGCTCATCGTCGGAGGGCGAATACTTGGCGGTGACGTCCGCCAGGTCCCCGAATATCTGCTTGCTGTAGACAGTGAGGGAGGAGAGGAGAATCAGCTCCTGCCAGGTGGAGCTCAGCAGGCAGGTGTAGTCCTTGATGGACAGCTCGCAGAAGAAGGGCAGCTTCTTGATCCAGGAGATCTGGCGGAAGAGAAGCTCATCGGCCAGCCGGCACAGCAGGGCGAACAGCTCGGCCTGGGTCACTCGGTACCTGCGGGAGGTGGGAAAGGGGGTGGAAGCGTAAGAATAAAGAGGGGACCTTCTAGCGTCGATGGTGGACATGTGATAAAGAAAAGAAGAAGAAGAAGAAGAAGAAGAAGAAGAAGAAGAAGAAGAAGAAGAAGAAGAAGGAGGAGGAGGAGGAAGAGGAGGAGGAGGAGGAGGAGGAGGAAGAGGAGGGGGGAGAGAGAGAGAGACGGCACTCACCCGTCTTCAATCAGCATCGGGGTGCCCAAGGGCTCCAGGTCCTCCGCAGACACCAGCTGGCTGATGAGGACCCCATGGGCCTGGGGGTCGAGGCTGCGGGGCTGGGGGGGCAGCAGGGCCGTGTGGGTTGGGCAGCTGAGAAGGTGCGGCAGGTACTGGTAGGGGGCGGACACTGGGGTGCCCATGTACTGATCCCTGAGAACCATAAATCCATTCATCTCCACGGACCTACTGGAAGAGGCAAGGCAGGGCTGAGAGAGAAGAGAAGGGGAGGGGAGAAAGAGACCCTCGACCGATCGGAACAGCCCTTCCCCCAAACCTTTGGGCTGCCCTTCCCCCCCAGAATCCCACCTCGAAGACGGAGTCGAGACCGGGGAAGGCTGGTTGCTTTCCGACACCCCGTTGCCCGGCGAGCTGTTATCACTGTCTCCGTTGTTACACCAGGAGATGTTGGCCTCTCCTTCGAACTCCAGCCCAGACATGATCCGCTCGATCTCCTCCTCCGAGATCTGATTTCCACCACCCCCCCAACCAGAAAAGAAAAACCAGCCAGGGTTAAATGGATCGCTTGGGTTTGTGGCGTGAAACCCACCCCCTCTGGGGATTGGGGAGGGGGAGGCAGGTGGGACTTTGGAGGCAGCAGGAAAGCCACACCTTGCAAGGTAAGAAGTGCTCACCTGGACAGGTCCAATGCTCTTGTTCCGGCCCCCGGGCATGCCGTCTTCACGGATGGCTGGCAGGGACGGAAAAGGAAACTGGTCAGGACTCCAGCAAGGTGCCCAGCTAAACCATCTGTAGAAGCTAAGCAGGTGTGCCTACCTTTCCCCCCCCTCCCACGTGCTCTTGTATTAGAGAGCCTTTTGGTGACTTCTAAATTGGTGTGGCCCCCGTGCTGAAGGCCTCAAGACCCCTTGATTCCAGAGGTCATAGAGCTCTGATGGCGAGGATGCAGGATTGCAGGCTAACTCTGCCGATGGCCAGCAGTTTGATGCCTACCAGCTCAAGGTTGACTCAGCCTTCCGAGGTGGGTAAAATGAGGACCCAGATTGCTGGGGGCAAGAGGCTGACTTTGTAATCTGCTTAGAGATGGCTGTAAAAGCACTGTGAAGCGGTGTATAAGTCTGAGTGCTATATCTATCTAATCTATGTATCTTATCTATCTATCTATGTATCTATCTATCTATCTATCTATCTATCTATCTATCTATCTACAGTATGCATCTATCTATCTATGTATCCTATCTATCTATGTAATCTATCTATCTACAGTATCTGTCTACAGTATCTATCTATCTGTCTGTCTGTCTGTCTATCTATCTATCATCTACAGTATCTATCTATGGTATCTATCTATCTATCTATCTATCTATCTACAGTATCTATCTACGGTATCTATCTATCTATCTATCTATCTATCTATCTATCTATCTATCTATCTATCTATCTATCAGCTGTGGTGGTGCCATGGTTAGAA
Organism: Naja naja; assembly: GCA_009733165.1. Classification (NCBI taxonomy): domain Eukaryota; kingdom Metazoa; phylum Chordata; class Lepidosauria; order Squamata; family Elapidae; genus Naja; species Naja naja. The sequence continues at coordinate 1,685,416 of CM019157.1, forward strand.
TGCAGGATTGCAGGCTAACTCTGCTCACTGCCAGCAGTTCGATCCTGACTGGCTCCAGGTTGACTCAGCCTTCCGTCCTTCCGAGGTAGGTCAAATGAGGACCCAGATTGTTGGGGGCCAGAGGCTGACTCTGTAAACCGCTGAGAGAGAGAGAGCTGGAAACCACTGTGAAGTGATATATGAGTCTAAGTGTTATTGATCTACAATCTCCTGACCAGGAGGAGGCGCTACAGGACATGTTTTGTGCTCCTCAGGATTCTTCAGGCCATGGTGACCTCTGGATTAATCCTCAATTTACAACCTTCACTGAGCCCCAAATTACAATCGTAAGTCTGCCAGTTGTGGATGAGAAGAAAGAGAAGGCCAGCAATTCGCGGTCCAACCTGATCTGCAGAGAGACGGATCTGTACACGACCCTCTCTTCTTCCTAGCCAGTAAGAGTTCTCAAGTGCCCCATTTGGCCAGGGAAAATAGGGGGATCTGCCCCGGGGGTGTTGGGGTGTGTGTTTGAGGCAGACTTTTGTTTGTTTGGATAAGCCGGGTCTACAGGCACAAAAATACGAGAAGCTTTCTGGAGAGATTCCAGCTGTGTGTTGCATCGCTGCCCACCGCTGGTCAAAGACCTTCAGGCTCCCTCTGGTGGCCACACACCAGACCAGCTGCTGCCCCCCCTGGGAAAACTTTTGTTTCCCTGCTCTTGGGGTGCTCCGAAGCAAGATGGAAAGCGGGCCTCCAAGTGCCAACCAGATGCAGGGAAGAAAACAGCCCGTTTTCTTTTCTCTTTTTTAAATGAGCAGCTGTGGTCTGGAGACCCTGCCCAGAACTTGGACATCAGCTCCTGAAACTTCTCTAAAGAAATAAGAAAAATAGAAATAGAATAGAAATCGGAATGGAAATAGAGAAATAGAGAAATAGAATAGAATATATGATAATATAGGAATGAATGGAATAGAATAAAAGATAGGATAATATAGGAATAGAAGAGAAGAAAAGATAGAATAATATAGGAATAGAATAGAATTTGGAATGGAAAGGAAATAGAAAAGGAATAGAATTACAATTAGAGTTAGAACGGAATCAAGATGGAAGGGACCTTGGAGGTCTTCTAGTCCAGCCCCCTGCTCCAGCAGGAGAACCTATCCCCAATTCCAGACAAGTGGCCATCCAGTCTCTTCTTAAAAACCCCCAGGATGAAGCACCCACAACTTCTGGTGGCAAGCAGTTCCACTGGTTATCAGGAAAATCCCTCCTTATTCCTAAATTGCTTCTCTCCTGGGTGAGTTTCCATCCGTTGCTTCCCCTCCTCGCTTCAGGTGCTTTGGAGAATAGCTTGACTCCTTCTTCTTTGGGGTAGCCCCTCCGATACCAGAAGACTGCTATCTTGACGCCCCCCACCCCTTAGTCCAGGTTCTCCACCTAGGAGTCGTGCGGATTCAACGAGGACCCCCTTCCACCCAACCCAACCCGGCCCGCTCCCTGCCCCACCGGCCGGCACCTTTCCGGTTCATGCCCATCTGGAGGCACTTGAGGAGTCGGCAATACTGGCACCGGTTGCGTTGCTTGCGAGACATGATGCAGTTCTTGTCGCGGCTGCATCGATACACCCTCCGGTTGCAGATGCTGCGCTTGAAGAAGCCCTTGCAGCCCTCGCAGGAGATGATGCCGTAATGCAGGCCCGTCGCTCGGTCCCCACAGATCAGGCAGGTGCGCTGGTCCACCCGGTCATCTGCAGGAGGGAGGCAAGGAGGGCGAGCAGGTGAGGGGGGGGGGGGAGGAGAAAGGAGCCAACCCGGGAGGAGGGGAGGGAGGACGCCTCTTGGCAGCCGGGCACTTTCACAGTTCTTGGGTACAACTGTATTATCTATACCCATCTCTCTCCATCTCCATATATCTATCCTGAATGTCTGTCTACAGGAGTCGGCCACCTGAGGCTCTGGAGCCGCATGCAGCTCTTTCATCCCTTGGCTGCAGCTCCCTGTCTCAAAATATGCACCACAACTGCCAAGGTGTGACACCCGTCGGCACGCGATTTATTGAGCTTTTCGACCCCCCCCCCAACCAGGACAAATAGGCTGAAAAACAGCTTCTATCCCAAGGCAGCAACTCTATTGAATTCCGCTGTATAGTGCAGTGTTGGGGCTTTTCGGTTCAATGTGTGGAGTGTGAAGGATGTGTGTTTTGCGTTTATTTCCCTGGTCATGATGTGCGCTGAAGATGGTGCTTGGTTTCGTTGTACGAGATGCAATGACAATAAAGTAAACTAAACCTCCAGTGTTGGAGCATTTACAACTTCTGGAGGCAGTAGTTCCACTGGCTAATTGCCCTGTTAGGAAATTCCTCCTTAGTTCCAGGTTGATTCTCTCCTTGATGAGTTTCCATCCGTTGCTCAAAGGGCGTGTGCACGCATCCCCAAAATGCAACGCGCGCGCCCCTCTGCATATTTGCGCGTGTACTCTGCATACGTGCCCTGCCCCTATGAATGCATGCGCATCTCCGTACATGTGTGCGTGTGCACCGTGCATGAACCCCGTCTCCTGTGCATGCACGCACATCCTGCATGCATGCACCCCCTGTGCATGCCTCCCACCCACCCCCACGTGTCCAACACCCCCGCATATGCAGGGCAGAGATCTGAAGACCAGCTGGCTGGTGGGAGGCATGCACACATGCGCGGCAGAGCCGAGCTGGGGCGATGGCTTGCATGCCTACAGAGAGGGCTCTGCATGCCACCTCTGGCACACCTGCGATAGGTTCTCCATCGGGGAACTAGACCATACCCAATTCCTGCAACGGGCAGGGACCCTGAAGGGTCAGGGGGAGAGGCGAAGTGGGGGCTGCCAGAGACAGAGAGAAGAGAAACATCTGGACCTCAAGCCATCTTTCCCTGACTCTCAAGAGCAGGGATGGGCCTCGGGCGTCTTCCTCACCCCAAAGTGTGAACTCGGGGTGGGTGTGAATGTTTACTCCTGCCACTTGGTCTCCTGCTCCCGACTTTCTGGGAGAACCTCAAACTGAAGAGCCCAAGAGCCTCTTGGACGAAGATGATGGTGGGCACAAAATGGCAGCCGGGAAGCCCTCCGAACTATCCGCTGCCACCCCACTTAATAAGGCCGCTAGAGAGAGAAAAACAGAGAGAGAGAGAGAAACAGAGAGAGAATGTGAGAAAGACAGAAACAGAGAGAGAGAGAGAGAGAATGTGTGTGAGAGAAAGAGAGAAACAGAGAGAAAGGGAAACAGAGAAAGAGAGAAACAGAGAGAGAAAGAAAAAGAAACAGAGTGAGACAATGTGAGAAAGAGAGAAAGAAACAGAGAGAGAATATGTGTGAGAGAGAAACAGAGTGTGAGACAGAATGTGAGAGAGAAAGAAACAGAGAGAGAGAGAATGTGAGAGAGAAAGAGAGAGAAACAGAAACAGAGAGAGAGAGAGAGGCAGAGCACCTCATTCTTCTGAAGAGCAAAGCTGTCGTCTTCCACTAAGCCAAGGTTTCCCCTCCTGGCTCGGACAGAATGAGGCCAAGGCAGGGCTCTGCCAACCCCCGGTGGGCATCCGCTAATCACGGCTGAAATGGACATGTCAAAACCCCGTGTTGGTGCATGGAAGGTGCCCAGAGTGAGGAACCTGACATAGCGTGACATTATCCTGCATCCTTGGCTGACCCTGCTTCACCTGGCTGGGCAAGCAGGACAACAATGGGTGGCCAACCGTGGGCCGGCTACGACCCCCCGCCCAATATCCTGCCAAAGGGCCTGGGTTTACCCCCAACCCGATTCCCGACGGCTGTTTTCAAGGCCACTGAAGGAGGACCCCACTTTCGGGACTGACAAGCCCCCCCCCCATTGTGCTCTTCAGCCGGGGGTTAAAATGGCGTCTTTCGTTCAGCCGAAGGGCAGGTACAAAGTTTGTTTCCTAGGGATGTGAAGGAGCCTATGAGAAACAGGTATTTAGAATAAATAGAACAACAGAGTTGGAAGGGACCTTGGAGGTCTTCTAGTCCAGCCCCCTGCCTAGGCAGGAAGCCCTACACCACTTCAGACAAAGGGTTATCCAATCTCTTCTTAAAGACTTCCAGTGATGGAGCATTCACAGCTTCTGGAGGCAAGGTGTTCCGCTGGTTAATTGTTCTCACTGTCAGGAAGTTTCTCCTTAGTTCTAAGTTGCTTCTCTCCTTGATTAATTTCCCCCCATTGCTTCTTGTCTTCCCTTTAGGTGCTTTGCAAAATAGCTTGACTCCCTCTTCTTTGGGGCAGCCCCTGAGATGTTGGAAAATCGGTATCCCGTCATCCCTGGCCCTTCGTCCTATGTTTGAGCCTCCAGTCCCCTCATCACCTTCGTTGCTCTTCTCTGTACTCTTTCTAGGGTCTCCACATCTTTTTCTGCACTGTGCCAACCAAAACTATTTACAGCCAACGGGTCTGTTGTAGCGGCATAAACAGGGGGAGGGGGGAGAGAGATTTTGGATCACGAGGGTCTACCCAGCCTCCCCCCCCCCTCCTCCTCCTGCCCAGGACCTCAAGCTGAGTTCCCTTACAGATATTACAGGCGCCGGGCATTAACTCGGTCTTTTACTTATCGGATGAGCAGAGGAAAAAAACAGAGATTTAACAGGGCTCCCTGGGTGGGTTTTGAGGTTTTCAGCCCTCTCCCCATCCAAGCCACCAATCCTGGCTGGGGAAGAGGAAGAAGAAAGGCTGGGCACAGGAGAAGGGCCAAGGAGGCGCCATTTGTGGAAAGCACAATTTCCATGGGAACGGGCTCAGCCTCCGTTTCTAGCTTTGGGAAGGAAGGAAGGAAGGAAGGAAGGAAGGAAGGAAGGAAGGAAGGAAGGAAGGAAGGAAGGAAGGAAGGAAGGAAGGAAGGAAGGATTTCAAGAGCCAATCAATACTTGCCAACAGGAAGTATTCCTGTCATGTATATATTGTTTCAAAGCAGGTTAATAAACTTAAGACAGAAAGAAAAGGAAGGAAGGAAAGAAGGAAGGAAAAGATAGGGATGGAAGGAAGGAAAGAAGGAAAGGGAGAGTGGGAGGAGACAGGAATGAGAGGAAGGAAGGAAGGAAGGAAGGAAGGAAGGAAGGAAGGAAGGAAGGAAGGGGAGAGAGGGAGGATATAGGAATGAGAGAGGGAGGGACAGAGGGAGGGGAGAGGGAGGAGATAGGAATTAGAGGAAAGAAGGAAGGAAAGAAGGGAAGGAAGGGGAGGGGAGCAGATAGGAATGGGAGGGAGGGAGGAGAGAGGAAGGAGATAGGATTAATGGAAGTCAAGAGGGCCATGTGCTTGGAGGGGGAGGAAATCCTTCTCTCCGCCCCTCCCCACTCCCCCTATCCCCCACCCCTCCAACAGGATCCCTGGCTGGGAACGATGGGAGCAGAAGCCACAAACCCGGAGCTGATGGTGGTGGAAAAGCCCTTTCTGGAATAGGGCAGAGAGTGAGCGGCTGGTGGGACAGGCACCCATTTTGCAAAGGCTTTGGGGTGGGATAGGGGCTCCAGGGGAGGGGGAGAACCTCCCCTGCTTGGCCTGCCCGCCTCCCCCCAAACAGTGGCAGTTTGCCACCCCACTGGCCCTTCCTGGTTAGCTGGACCAAAAACCACATGGAGCAACTTCTAAAACTTCACACTTCCGCGTTTCCTCCAACTCTCTCTCTCTCTCTCTCTCTCTCTCTCTCTCTCTCTCTCTCTCTCTCCTTCTTCTCTCTGGCTTTGATCTCAGGGGTCTGGGGGTGGGAGGGGTGAGTGAAAGCCCCTCCTTTGGGCCCACTTGGGGAACGGCCTGCCCTGCTCTTCCTTCCCCTCCCCTGCCCTCCCTTTCCCTTCCAGAAACACAGGGGTGAAATGCGAGGGGGCTGCCTGTGTCTTTTGCAGGGGAGAAGAAAGAAGAAATAAAGAGAGAGAAAGAGGGGGGGGCTGAAGAAGCTCAGAGGGAGCCGGAAGCCTCCAGCAGGGTCCAGGCACAAACAAAAGCAATTAAGGTCGCCCCCCCCTCCTCTTTCTCCTCCTCCTCCTCCTCCTCCCCCTAGTAGGGAGAAACTACTACTAGCCCGGGGATTTGATCCATGCTTTTCCAAGTCCAGGTACTTTCTGGAGAGTTGGGGGAACCCGCCCGCTCCGGTGTCCAAGAACGTGGGTTCTCCCCTGTTGCAATGGACGCTAGAGGGGTTTGCATGGGCAGCTGGGAGACCCCAAGAGAGAGACCCCCAGAATAGGCACACACAAACACACACACACACACACAAACTGAACTTTTTTTCATCCCAAAGTGTCAAACAGGAGGGGGGGGGAGCAGAGGAAGCGTTCACAAAGCGGGGGGGGGGGAAAAACCCACTGCCCCCTCCCCAAAATACTGCCTCCCTCCTCCATCTTTAAAGGCCATCTGGGAAGCCGACAGACAATAGAGGAGCGTTTTTAGGCGACCAGTGTGGAGGGGCCCCTTCCAGCCCCCTCCTCAAAGAGAGAGAGAGACAACACCCCCCCCGGCCCACCTTCGCCCTCCCACGCCCGCCCTTACCTTCCCAGGTCTCCATTTTGGGCTCCACCACGTTGGCTGGGGGGCAGCCATTGAGAGGAGATGGGGGCCCTGGCGTGGCTCACTGCCCCTGCCTGCCCTGTGGCCATGCAGGGATCCCTGGCTGGTCTGGCCAGGACACGGGGCCAGCAGCCCCCACCCCTCCTCCGGAGGTCAGCTTACAGGCGGGGGTCACGTGAGCCCAAAGTTCAAGCCCTAAGGTCACAATTGGGGGGATTCCACCGAGGGGGAGGGGGGAGAGGAGGAGGGGAGGAGAAAGAGGAGAGGAGGAGGAAGATGTTTGCAACAAAACAACCATGCTCAGAGAGCACCAAGGACCCCACAGCCTTTTTCTCCCTCCTCCCTGCAAACCCGACAACAAACAGCACTCCTTACAAACACTGATGAGGTTACCTAGCTGGGTAATAAAACGTCTGCCAGAAAACCAGCAAGCTCAGAAAGCACCAAGCACCCCTGAAGGGCAGGCAGGGCCCAACTCCTCCGTAGGGGAACGCTCCCCCTACCCCCATAGCCAGTGCAAAGGAACCCCCCCCCCTCCCCAAATGGGAAAGGAAGCATTTCGGAAGGGGAGCTGTGTGTTTTGCCAAACAACATTCCCAACCTGCCTCTCTCTTTCCTGGGCCATCAAATTAGATCACATCAAGCCAGCCTTTTGTGGGAGGAGCCCCCCCTGGTCAAGTCCTGCGTGTTTTCTCAACAGTCTCCCCCCACTTTCTCCCCCCCTCTCCCCATTCCTGCCACTTTGCATTAACACGTCTTTTCCTGGCCCGCCCGCCTGCCTGCAGGAAAATTAAAAAAAATCGCAGGCTTTGATGTAAAAGAACAAATTCATTTGTCCTGCTCCAATTGCTTTCTGAGTGAGCCCAACCACCATCAACCCCCCCCCACTCTCCTCTTTCCCTCCTAGCTCTTGCTGCTAATTTTTACAGGTACACAACACTGAGCGCGAGCGTGCGTGGGTTTGCACACCACCCGGGCCTGCTCTGGGCTCTTCCGTGAAGCCACTCAAAGCCACAGCTGATGTTTCTGGAGAAAGGTGCCTGGCCTGGTCCCTCTTCCACCCCGCTGGAGTATTTTGAGAAGGTGCTGCAAGTTTATTGGCTTGAGATACAGGAGGATCTTGACGGACTTGAACATTGAAATTGAAGGGTGAATAAAGAGGAAGATTCTACATCTAGGCAAGGAAAACCAAATGCACAGGTACAGCATAAGTGGTACCTTTTGCTCAATAGTAGCACCTGGGAGAGGGATCTCGGAGTCCTAGTGGGCAACCATTTAAATAGGAGCCAGCTGTGTGTAGCAGCTGCCAAAAAAGCCAATGCAATCCTAAGTTGCATTAACAGAGGGGTAGAATCAAGATCACAGGAAGTGTTGATGCCCCTTTATAAGGCCTTGGTAAGGCCACACTTGGAATATGGCATCCAGTTTTGGTCGCCACAATACAAAGAAGATGTTGAGACTCTAGAAAGAGTGCAGAGAAGAGCAACGAAGAGGATTAGGGGACTGGAGGCTGAAACATACGAAGAACGGCTGCAGGAACTGGGTATAATGAAAAGAAGGACCAGGGGAGACATGATAGCAGTCTTCCAATATCTCAGGGGCTGCCCCAAAGAAGAGGGAGTCAAGCTATTCTCCAAAGCACCAAAGGCAGGACAAGAAGCCATGGGTGGAAACTCATCAAGGAGATAAGTAATCTGGAATTAAGGAGAAATTTCCTAGCAGTGAGGACAATTAACCAGTGCTTTGTCTTTAGACGTTGTGGCTGCTCCATCACTGGAGGTTTGGAAGAAGAGACTGGACAGCCACTTGTCTGGAATTAGGGATAGGTTCTCCTGCTGGAGCAGGGGGCTGGACTAGAAGGCCTCCAAGGTCCCTTCCAGCTTGATTCTGATTCTGATTCTCCAAGACAGGATGGAGAGACGGGGTTTCAAGGGCCCTTCCAGCTGGAAGCCATAGACTCTCCATCCCTGGCAGAAACCCTGCTTGGCTTTCAAACCAGGTTTCTTATCTCTTGCCACCAAGATTCCCCCCACAAAAGGACCTTCCACGAACTGCATTCGCCCACCATGAGCACCTTCCAAGCTCTGGTTGGAGCTGCTGGGTGCAGAGCCTCTTGCAGGCTTCTGTCGTCTTCCCTTTAAATTACGTCTTCTCTCCGGTTGAGCTGGCTGAGCTGGTTTTCAGCTCGGTGACCCACTTTCTTGTGCTACTGAGCAACAGAGGCCCTAATGAGGCAAACTGTGGCACGGTAGACCCTCACTCCCCTTAGGAAGGTAGACGGAGGGACGTCTCCCCCCCTCCTGCTCCCGATACGTGCAAGAGGGGGCTGCAGAGGCCGGGGCATGGCAACGGGCAGGCGGCCAACCCGCAACCCAGTGCCAGGGCAGGAAAGGTTCTCGAAATGCCAAGGGCTCAGCCTGGAGTCGCCTGGGAAATGGTTGCCCTGCACCCAGAGAGACCCACAGGCGGATTAGCTCCCCTGGCACATTTTCTGCAGGGCCTGGAGAGCAAAGGGATGCCGACGGGGAGAGGGCTGACCCATATTTTTCCACACCAGGGGATTGGCCCGTTGCGGGGAGATTAAATATGGAGGAGGCACGCTCCCTGCTTTCCTACACTGGAGGCTTTTAAGAAGAGATTGGAGAGTCACTGATCTGAAATGGTATTGGGTCTCCTGTTGGAGCAGGGGCTGGACTAGAGGACCTCCAAGGTCCCTTCCAGCTCATTCTATTCTATTCCATACTCTATTCCATATTCTATTCTATTCTATATTCTATTCTCTATTCTGTTCTCTTCTATATTCCATTCTATTCTCTATTCTATTCTATTCTATGCCATTCCATTATATTCTACATTCTATTCTCTATTCTGTTCTCTTCTCTTCTATTTTCTCCTCTCCTCTCCACTCCACTTTCTGTTTTCTGTCCTGTTCTCTTCTGTTCCAACTGGCTGGACAGCCATTTCTCTGGAATGGTATCTGGTCTCCTGCTTCTCTCGTCCCTCTGCTCACACGGAGAAGTTTGGATTCGCACCCCAACGCATCTGCTGGCGGACCAGGGGGCTGGATTCTGACTCTACCTCTTAAAATATCCGTTCTTCACACTTCAAGGACTCGGTCTCTCTCTCTCTCTCGCCTGCAAAATTTCACTCCGGCTTTGCGGAGCGCCAGCATGAAGAGAACGGGGGAAGAGAAACCACCCAGGCCTGGAGTTGGAGAGGGAGGAAGGAAAGGTGCACCAGAACAGACCAGGAGCTTCCAACCGGTGCTAAGTGAGCAAGAGTTGCCCGCCTTGTGTCCTACTCCGGGTTTCAGGACGGGCTTACTTACATCTGCAATCTCCCAGCCCTCGGGCGAGGAATGAAGAGGGGAGGTCCTCGCCGGTCCTTGGGGAAGCAGACAGGGGCAGACAGGTGTCACAGCTCAGACCGACCAGGCCCAGCTAACAAAACAAGACGCCGGCTCTTCTCCGCCCCCCCCCAGCCACCCCCCCCCCACTTATCTGGCCCGAGACAATGAGACACCCCAGCAGCCAGCCAGCCGAACTGCAGCCTGTGAAAGAGCCACATTTTCAGCACGCTCGGCCCTCTGGCCCAATCAGGAGGCGAACTCCGGCACGGGCCGCGGCTCAGCAAATCGGCGCCTGGCCTGGCCCGCCCATGACGGGCCTCCCTTCTGTCCATCATCTGGGTCATATATAGTTCAATTCGAGGGGAGCAGACAGGACTGGGGGAGAACGGCTGGAGGGCGCCACTGTCTGGCTTTCGCCTCCGGAAGAGGGACCAACCCTCCCCCCTGCGTGGCCGGTTTGGGGGAGGGTTGCGTGGCGGTGGGTCTGGAGCCGATTCCAGCCCTGGGATCATTATCATCGAGTCCACGGAGCTCTCCACCTTCCCTGGGGCAGAGGTGGCCAGAATGGATCTCTCTCTCTCTCTCTCTCGCCTGCCCTTGACCCTTCCATGCTGTCCGGCACCACCTGCAACTTTGGAGGAACTCACCACCCGGCTGTCCGAAAGGGAATGGCGGGCTCGCTGAGCGGGCTCTCCCGGCCCCCTGCTCTTTTCTCCCTCACCCACCCACCCATCCAAAAAGGCCAGGTAAACCTTTCAAGCGTCCTTCTTCGGTCCTCGCCTTGAGCCTCCAACGGAGCCAAGGGAAGAGGCACGGAGAAGCCCCGCGTCTCTCCGGGCGCCAGCCGGCCCTGTTTGTCAAGCGCCGTTTTTCTTCTCCGGGGCTCCTACTTCTGCACGTGCTCCTTTGTTCTCCCACAACAGAAGCTTTTTATATACTTCTCATAATATGAGCCAGCTGGAGGGAGGCACAAACGGAGGGGAAGGGTCGGAGGGAAGCCCCCCAAATGCGCCGCCCAGAGCGTACACAGCTCGTCTTTCTTTTGAGAGCTGGGCAGACGGGCGAAAGGAGACGGGCAGCTCGGGAGAAGAAGGAGAAGGGGAAGAGGAAGAAGAAGAAGAGGAGGAGGAGGAGACGTCCGAGGCTGGGGCTGCTGACGAAGTTTAGCGCGGCGGAGGCAAAGGGAGAGAAAGAAAGAAAGAAAGAAAGAAAGAAAGAAAGAAGGAAGGAAGGAAGGAAGGAAGGAAGGAAGGAAGGAAGGAAGGAAGGAAGGAAGGAAGGAAGGAAGGGACTGGATAAAAGGATCCAGCTGGATGTAACTGAACACTTGCCTGAGAGGCACATCGAGACGGATGACAAACAGCGGACAAAGGCAGCAGCTCAAACCAGACAACCCAACTTGTCTGCCGGCCCTGGACCAGACAGGTCAGCCAGCTGCTGCGGGGTGGGGTGGAAGGTGGGGGGTGGGTGAGGCACTGGTGCTCCCAGCCCTGGCAGCACCAGCGGGAGGGACCGGGGGGCTTGGGACCTGCCAGCCATTTTGCCCCAGCGATGCGGGAGTGTGGAAGAGAGCGACTTTTGTGCTGTCTAAAGGAATGTGCTACCCCTGGAAGGTGGTTTTGGAAGCTGGTATGTGGGAGGGGGAGACAGTGAGGAGGAGGAGAAGGGAGAAGATTCAGGGGTCGGGGGGGGGACGACAGGAAGCCACCCCACCCACCCACCCAAGAGGGGCTCGCTCGCTTGCTCCCTCTCCCCGTTCTCCCGCCCCCCTTTCCGCCAGTCGCGTCTGCTTTTGTCTAGCTCCCCGTAATCCGTGCGCGCACGGAAGCTTAGGTTTCGGATGGAGAAAAACGGGGCCCACCTGAGAGCAGCAGCAATAATAACAACAATAACAATAACAATAATAATAGGTGAGGTGCCCAGCTTCCTAAAAGCCAAATTCAGCAGCCCCCAAAAGGGTGAGGGAGAGAAGGGGGGGGAGGGAGGACCGAGGGCGCTCGTCCTGGCATGGCGTGCACCTTTCAGTGGGCAAGTCCGGGGCAGCACAGATGACCCAATTCAAGACTTGGCTCGCCATGCGGCTGTCTTTATGCCCCCCTCCCACCTTCTCTCTCTGTGGAGCCACCCGCTGGCCCGCTTTCCCTCTGCCACTGCTGCCCGCTGTGCCCCTACAAGGTGGGGCCTCTGAACGGGACCCTTAAAAGATCATCAGGTGGCACCAAGTGTGCAAAACTCGAGTGACGGGTGATTCTCCGCCTGGAAATCGGCCGGCTCGATGCCCGCTCTTTGGTGGGGCAGCTGGGCACAATTAGAGGAGTGGGCAAAGAGCAGAGTCCTCATGCTGGACTGTCCCCGCACCCATTTAATATTAAGTAAGGAATCTTCTCCCAGTAACAGTCCCCTCCAGTGTATATATATATATATTTTAACTTAATTCAAATCTTCTCGCTTCGTTGGATACCAAAACATGGAGGAACCTACCCACCCCAGTGCCGGCCTTCCTTGCCATTTCGGCTCAGCCAAACCTAAACAAGAAACAACACCCCCTCCCATACACACACACACACACACACACACAATCCTGCCCCTTCCATGCACGCTCAAAACATGAAATATAAATTTGGTTTGTTTTCCCCCTCCAAAAAGCCCACTCTGACATCCCTGTTAAACCCAGGGCTCGGGTGCAAATTCAGGAAAACCAGGACCAGGAGCTAAATTTGGGGACCACGACGGTGGGGGAAGAAGCCCGTGACGGGGACCAAAACCTCTTTGGTCCCGAGGAAAAGCTCTGGCTTGCTTTCTGGGAAGGTGGAGGCCGCCGGCCGCCGGGAGTGAGCCCATTCATATCGCCAACTACCTGAATTTGAATAGTTTCCAGACAGCAATCATTTCGGCTGGATCGGCTGTTCGGCCCCACTGGACAATGGAGATTTGTTAGTTCTCAGGCCGGTGGGCGTGACACACAAAAGGGGGGGGGGGCAGGGGAGGCAGAAACGGGGGGGGGGACTCTCAGCAGACAGGAAATTGCAGTTGGGGGGGCAGCCATTCGTTCCTCCATGGATGACACACACACACACACACACACATACACAGGGCCTGAAAGGCAGGGCGATCACCCCCAGCCATCCCACTATCAGAAGGACCACTGCCAACAGCCAACGTCCTTCTGAGTGGGCTGCCACCTTAGAGACGGTCAAAGGAAACCCAACCACCCAAGATGGGGAACTGTCCCAGCTGCCCACTCTCTGCTCCCAACGTTGGTCACGGTGGCTACGATGGGGGCAGGCGGAAGGGAAGAGAAATCGCCAGGCCAGGCGACAAAGCCAACTCTGGAAAGACCTGCCCAATTTTCATGATATCTGTGCTTCCCGTTGCGCGCCAAGATGCCTCAACTCTGCTTTTCCGTTTGCTTCCCCCCTCCCCAAGAAACCCAGTTTAACCAAGAGGGGAAGCGGAGCCTGTAAGGTCATGAGGAAGGGCCTCTGTACAAGAGACAAAGGGCTTCCTGGGGAGCTAAGCATGGGACACATTCTTCTGAGTGTCACCGTCATCTTCTTCTGTCCAACCAGCGGTGCCCACCATGGAAACTCCGCCCTGCGGACTTCAGGCAACTTTCCACCCTTAAAATCAAGTCAACATAGTAAGGAAGGTCCCTTAAAACGTTGACTTGGCTGGGATTCTCTTCTTTCCAAAGAAAAGCACCTCTAGACCAGTGATGGCAAACCTTTTCGTTGTGGTGTGCCAAAAGCGCACACAGGTGCGCACCAGCATCCTCAATGCAATGCGCCCCCCCCGCGCATGCACACAGCAACTCCCCCCCTTACCTGCACTGCGCATACGCGCGCCTCCCAGCTGAGTGTGCAGGTAAGTTTCGCTGGGGCTCGTGCCATAGGTTCGGCATCACAGCTCTAGACAGTAGCCATCTCTTGGGTCATCTTGGACTAAAAGTGTCATATTCTCCAATGAAACACCGTTCATAGCCAAGAGTCATCAATCACATTCTCCAATCATGTTCATAGCCAAGAGTCATCAACCACATTCTCCAATCACTTTCATAGCCAAGATTCATCAATCACATTCTCCAATCACGTTCACAGCCAAGAGTCATCAATCATGTTCTCCAATTTAGAGATTTGCGGGGCAGAAATTCCAGTAGCTTAGTTATCATCTTTGCGAGATAAGAACGGAATGCACTTTCGGTTCCAAACTGCTGCACTGCTCTTTCAAATTTCTCCCCCCCCCCACACACCCTTTCTGTTCATGGCAACTCTAAACAAGCATAGAAATGTTTTATGAGTTGACACAGGCAGTGTCTCCTTCACCTCCTCCTCCAAGCAGGAGACCTCTTTTCCACTGGACTTTTGTGCGCCATCTCCTTAATTTGAGATGACAACCCGGATCCGAGGTGACAAGCCCAACATGAGCCAAGGAGTCTTAGCAGGCCATTTTGGGCTCCTTCATCGTTAGACTCATCATGTCACTGTCATCACTGCCTCTACCATCACTGGGGCTTCTGCGATGATTTTCGTCGGCTTCCCTTTTCCATTCAGTGAATATTAAGGTCAATTAGGAATAATGTACGGCAAGAGCTCCAAGCAGATTAAGGCATTCCCAATACTCGGGACCGGGCCAAGCTTTTGTCTGTCAAGGGTGACCTAGATTTTGGCAAAACCCGTTTTATTTGCTTTGGTGAACACTCAACCACTCTCCCCGCGGCGGGCTCTCTTGGGCAAAAGAAGTGACATTTCTCTGGGCCGAAAAGACGTCTCATCCACAAAGGAGCTCTGAAGGCACGTGGGGAAGGTTCTGGGTTCTTCAGGCCCTCCATCTGCGAACAGGAACTTCTGATCCCTAGGATTCCCACCCGTGGCCAAGCCGGCTGTGCATTCTGGGTAGGGGTGGGAAGGGTGGCCATCGCCTACCAAGCGGCAGAATCGAGCGAATGTTTGCTATTCAGGGTACGGGTGGGACAGGGGTGTCTTCTTGGTTGTAGATGCTCAGCCTGGCAGAAAATTGGCAAAGCAAGATCATCCAAACCCACATTTCAAATCCCAGGTTCGGGACTAGTATATTGGCATTTTTAAAAGCAGGGCTAACAAACCAGCACTGAAAGGAAACCCAAGCTACGTCATGGAGGCACAGAGAATCAGATCTGGCTCCTTCTAGTCTTCGTAAATAAACCACACTCTCTATCTAGGTACACAAGACTTCACTGGAGGCCAAGTTGCCACCCTGTGCAACCAACCTCTTCTTCTTTCTAGCACTAGCTAGTAATGCTCACGGCAGTGCAACCTTTGTTATATTCACAACTAGCTTGATACCGGTGCTTCGCTACGAACTATGTGGTGGGGCTTAGTTTTTGGGAAGGAAAATAAGGGGGGGAAAATTCTAACCACCAGCATCCATCGGTATTCATCTGGCTAGCGTCCTGTCAGTCTGTGAGGGAGTTGAGGGCTGTTTGGAAACTGAAGCAGTTATTTGCTGTGTGAGCAAGGAGGAGACAGCAAGGAGCCTGGGCGTGGCTTAGCTCAACTGTTCTGTACTAAAGCTGCTTAGTGCCGTGAAACTGAAACTGAACCTCCTCTCCTTTGCTTGTGTTTTGCATTTGGAAGAGATTTCTTTTCAGCTGGGGACGGGGAGTACAACTCCTTAGCATCAGAGCGTGTTAATAATGACAATATACGAAATATTAATGCTCTGATGGCCATTTGGAAAAATCCTTTCTTAGTGAGCCCCTAGAAGCCAAGAGGAAGATATGTGCCAAATTTCAAGTTTGTAGGCTTTACGGTTCTGCACATTTTGTGAAGATGCGTGAGGCGTATTTTGCTTTTATATATATGGATTTCTGATTTACTAACAGCTGTGCTTTCTTGCAGAAAGGGCCCTGAAGATGTTCTGGAGACTCTAAAGATCAGTTGGATTGTGGCTGATCCCAGGATACACCTCAGTCCTGCGATGGATCCTCACCTTGGCGGCACTGAGTGGGGAAGATCAGATCCCCAAAAAGTCTGGCTACAAAAAAAACCCGGGACATGTAGGAATATTTGCAAACCGAGGAAAGATGGTTTCTCTCCACTTTGCTAAGCGCTAAATAAAAACAGGATTCTAAGGAGGTTAATTGCAAAGGGACTTTTGACATTCTGACTTCAGTGGTGCTTCCCAACACCTTTTCTTCTGTTTTGGGACTGGAGGAGAAGTCCGCCTTCCCCCACGAGGAGGGCTTTTCCTCACCAAGGAGGATAACAGTGCTGTGGTGACCACACCAAGGCTACCCCAAGAGGCTAGTCCTCTTGGTTGAGGAAGGGGAAGGTTATGGGCGCGTAAAAGTAGGTGGGAGATGGAAGTCCGGCTTTATGGGACGTGATGTCCTTCACTGGCTTTGCACAAGCAACTGAACCATCCAACGTGCCAAGCCTACAATACGACTGAAGAACGGGAAGCCACCTAAGAAGCTAAGAAAGCCCCAAATCTTTTGGAATATTCCCTGCGTTCACTCCTGTTCGAATTTGGAAACACGCTCCCGACTTCCCTGGCATAGGAGACCACGAATTCAGGTCCTAAGGTGGGAGACCTTTCTGGTAGGTTCCACTAGGACAGCAACCTCCCTCCTCCTCCTCCTTCCTGGCAGAAGAAATTGGGGGCGACTGGTGGGAGATGAGGTCTATTAAAACCCAGAGTAGACCAATCTCCTTTGGAGAACAATCGCCGTGAAGTTTCCGAATTTTAAAAACACACCAGGGGTGGGATGCAAATAGTTTTACTACCGGTTCTGTGGGCGTGGCTAGGTGGGTGTGGCCATGTGACTGGGTGGGCATGGCTTCTTTTTTTCTTTTCTTTTTCCGGCAGCACCCCCTCCCCATTCCATTTATTTTTTGGCCTCCTGGGCCTCAGGAATGCCTCCTGCGTGAAGCAGTAAGACAGCCAAGGGGATCCCGGCACAGCTGATCATTGGAACAGCTGATCGTCGGAACAGCTGATTGCCGGAACAGCTGATCGTCGGGAGGAAAACAAAATACTGGTTCAGCTGAACCAGTAGCTGTTTTTTTATTACCAGTTTGGCCGAACGGTAGCATTTTTTACTACTGGTTCGCCCAAACCGGGCCGAACCGTTAGAATACCACCACTGAAACACATGTATTCTCAGAACAGAGACCTGAAGTACAGGCAAACCCTCGACTTATACAACAGTTCGTTTAAGGGACCATTCGAAGTTACGACGGCACTGGGAAAAAAGGGACTCACGGCCGTTTTTCACACTTACGACTGCGGCAGAATCCCCAGGGTTGTGTGATTTACATTTAGATGCTTGGCAATTGACTCGTATTTATGACGGTTGCAGTATGCTGGGGGTCACGGGATCCCCCTTGGTGACCTTCTGATAAGGCATGTCAATGGGGAAGCTGGATTCACTTAATGACCGTGTGACTAACTTAACAATGGTGGCAAGAAAGGTCGTCAAATGGGGCAAAACTCGCTTAACAAATTTCTCACGTAGCAATGTAAATTCTGGGCTCAACTGTAGTCATAAGCCAAGGACTACCTGTACTTTAGGGCCATGCAGAAACTCAACAACCGAATTATGTCAAGACTGCAAAGAGAGCGAAGAGAGTCACACAGGGACGTGCAAACTCCCCTTATTTTCAGCACAACCACCATTCATTTCATGCATTTGATTTAGGCTCCTCCTGACTCTAAACATACCACCATCCCATTGATTAGAGGATGGGTTGCTAGGGTAGGTAGGGGGAAAATAGGGTCCTTCTTTTTAAAAACAACAACAATTACCACTGTAGTTGTGGAAGCTTCAACACTGGAAGCTTTCAAGAGACTGTAGTGCCATCTGTCAGAAATGGTGTAGGGTCTCCTGCTTGGGTGGGGGGGTTGGACTAGATGACCTACAAGGTCCCTTCCAACTCTGTTGTTCTATTTTATTCTATTCTAGTTCCTGTAATCTATATTATTCTGTAACCTGTTCTGTTCTGTATTCTGTGTTCTGTATTCTATTCTATTCTTATTTTATTCTAATTCTATTCTATTATTATCCAATCCTATCCCATCCCATCCTATCCCTGTAAACTGTATTATTTCTGTAACCTGTTGTATATTCTGTGTTCTCTATTCTATTCTACTCTACTCTATTATTATCCCATCCTACCCTACCCTATCCTTGTAATCTATATTATTCTGTAACCTGTTCGGTGTTTTTCTATTTCTATTCTATTCCTTTCCTACTTTCTGATTTAAACAGTTAGCCTCTGACTTACATGCCTTCCTGAACATTTTTGTAGAGCAATAACCACACAAATAAAAATTGGCCAACAGCACAGCTAAGATAAAATCACTGCACCCAGGATTTTTAGAACAAATGCATACCAAGACATCCAATAAACAGAACACCCAGAGGGAGCATTTACAGCCGGTCTTCAAAACTCTCTATATTGTGTCCTCTTTCAAATGCAGCGCTTTTAAAGGAAACCTGAAAACTGAGAAATCACTAATAAAATTGGGGGGAGGGGAGGAAATCCCCTCGTAAGAAAAGCATTTAAACAGAAGGAAGAAGGTATTTTCAGCGGTGGTTGCTTATGGTTTCTGCCTTGGGTCTGTTTCAGAGAAAAGTGGGTGAAAATAATGTAATAAACTAGCAGGGTACCCATGCTTCGCTACGAAACTATGTGATCGGGCAAGTTTTTGGGGAGGAAAATAAGGAGAAAAAAAAACAACCTGCCTCTGCCTACCAGCATCCATCAGTATTCATCTGGCTATTGTCCTGTCAGAGTTGAGGGCTGTTTGGAAACTGAAACAGTATTTGCTGTGCGAGCAAGGAGACAGCAAGGAGCCTGGGCGTGGCTTAGCTCAACTGCAGTTGGAACAGATTTCTTTTCAGCTGGGGAGTGAGAGAGTTGGGGGCTGTTTGGAAACTGAAACAGCATTTGCTGTGTGAGCAAGAAGGAGACAGGAAGGAGACTGGGCGTAGCTTAGTTGAACTGTATTTAGAAGTCTTTTCAGGTGGGGAGGGGGAGTAGAACTCCTTAGCATCAGAGCGTGTTAATAATAATAATAATAATAATAATAATATAGGAAATACCAATGCTTTGATGGTCATTTTGAAAAATCCTTTCTTAGTGAGCCCCTAGAAGCCAAGAGGAACATAAGTGACAAATTTCAAGCTTGTAGGCTTGTAGGTTCTGGAGATTTTGTGATGATGCATGAATGGCATTTCGCTTTTACATACATACATACATACATACATACATGCGCATCAGTGCGCCCTCAGTCTGCTCCTAGCAAAATCTCATAGGAGGCCTCTCCAGCAACTGGAGGAAACAACATGTTCTGAAGTGGCTTTCAAAGAAGGAACACCCCAAAAGTCAAATTCCCCCACTCCGTGAAATCTTCCTTCTACTGCTTGGAAGTCTCTGGACCTCCGTTACGCACCGAGCAAACATTTTCACGACGGTGGGCGCGTCGTTGCATTCTGCACATTTTGCAAAATGCCCCAAATCGTTCCACTGAGCGGTGTCCGGGGTGGGGGGGGGAAGCACAGCGATTAGTTGGCGCTCCCCAAACCCAGGTTTTCAAGGAGAGCGTCCCATCATCAAGGAAGTTGAAGTCAGGCCGAGAAGTCACCAAAAGCTACGACAGCAACTGGCTTTTTGGAAAGACGGAGCGACAAGTCTATCATCACAGAAGCGACGCCAAGGTTGAGCGAGTTAGAACCCGGCCCGGCTGCAAAGCAAGGAGGGTTTTGACGCTCGTGCACCACTGCCCGAGATTATCAACGAGGACAGACGCACGGATGCCCAGGCCGCCCGAAGACAGCTCGTGCGGCTTACGATAGCTTCAGCGAACATTCAACGCTGTCGGTGAGTTTGGTCCCTCAAGAAAAACCACCGATCGTTGACTGTACCTTGAGGTTTATCACGGTCCTCGGGAAAAATCCACCGGCCGGCTTGTGACGCGTGCAGAACTCACAAAAAAAGGCTTAAATGTTGATGGAGGTTCTCAGCCACCCAGGTCAGGATTGTCCCAAAAGTGCTTTTCTTCCCCCCACCTCCCACCTCAAAAGGCAACTGGACTTTCTTGGGGTTTGAAGACATTTCGCTTCTTATCCAAGAAGCTTCTTCACCTCCGACTGGGATGGTGGTGGGGTTTTCCTCTGCAGACGTTTCATGACCCAGCTAAGTAATGTCATCAGTGTTAGAGGGAGTGAGATTGGGAGGAGGACTGTGGGGTCCTTAGTACTCTCTGAGCCTGGTTGTTTTCTTGCAGACGTTTCGTGACCCAACTAGGAAATATCATCAGGGTGTGATGACCCGTAGTCTCTCAAAACCACCCAAACCCAAAATGTGAATTAAAGTCCGGCAATGCCTTCAACTTAACTGTTTTATTAGTCACAGTTTAAAGTCCCAAAAGTAAATAATGAGGCAAAAGGAAAACAAGAACAAACTGTTTCGGTGAAAGTTCCGAATCAAACCAAGATAAGTAATTATACGTTTCAAGCAGATAACCGGGGAAAGTCCTTGGGAAGAACGGCAACAAATAGAAACCTCCTTCAAAGGAAACACTAACTTTGACTCCAGCAATTCTGCATATGCAGTTACAAACTTCTATACATAGCTCCCAGCTGTAAGCCCTGAGGAGGATCATGGCCCTCTCCTCCCAAGTAGACCACACTTTTCCCTGATCCTCTCCTCCCTGCGTGCCCTGGGATGGATAGGAGATGGGCCTGGATCCTCTTCTGAGTGCTCAGCCGGCCTCTGCCCTTCCCCAGCCTCCTCCACCACCTCTGGAGCCACACTCCCACTCCCTGCTGGCTGTTCCTCCTCTTCCTCGGAGTCAGTCTCCACCAGGGGCATGACACAGGGAGTTGGTGTTTGTGGAGAAGAGGAAGAGGAGGACGACGACTGTGGGGTCCCTGGTGTTCTCTGAGCTTGCTTGTTTTCTCACAGACATTTCATGACCCAACTAGGTAACATCATCAGTGCTGGTACTGTAGCAAACTAGTAGACTAGCACTATGTTATCTAGTTAGGGTAATAAAGTGTCTGCAAGAAAACAACCCAGCTTAGAGAACACCAAGGACCCCACAGTCCTCCTCCTCCACCTATTCCTCCCTTCCTCCTCCCCCGCCCATACCCCATTCCCTTCTAGCACTGATGATGGTACCTAGTTGGGTCATGAAACGTCTGCAAGAAAACCACCAAGCTCAGCGAGCATCAAGGACTCCCCTCATTTCTTGTTTTCCTTTGAAGGTGTTTCGCTCTCCTCCAAGAAGTTTCTCCTGGAAGCTCCTGGATGAGAAGCAAAACGTCTTCCAAGAAAAACCAAGGAACCCCAGTTGCCTCATTGGGGGTGTGGGGGTGGGAAGCAGCTCTGGACCACAAAAAGCTTCAACAGGGCCCTGTCGCTTCTCTACAAGGGCTCGATGCAACGCCAGAGTCGTCCCGAGAGGCCCCCTTGCTCAAAATAATGGCTGCACTCAACATTCATTGCTGTCGGTGGGTTTCGGGTTCGGTCAGCCCCCTGGCTAATGAATGCAAACTGCGGATCAAACAGCACCAAGATGGACATCCCACCAAGACCCAGGACCTTAGTAAGGCCACACCTAGAGTCCTGCACCACACTAGAGCCGGAAATGAGTAGCACGGACGTGCAAGGAGGGGAACCTGTACCTTTAAGGATGGAGAACCACTCAGAAGGTAGATTTCAGTCTGGACCAACACCTTCAGGAGTTTGCAGCCCTTGGCTCGCTCTTGCTAACCTCTGGACGGGAAGCGAGGGGGAGGCTTATGAGAGCCTGCACCGCCAAAATTTCTTGGAGATTGGGGGTCCTCATAACGAGGCCATTCTCTGCCAATCAAAAGATTCCTGGAAACAAACCTTGATTCGACTCCAGGGAAGAAGCAACCCAAAATCCGAGAGTCTGGATACTGCCCTCTAGTGGGGAACCATGACTGAACCAGGGTCAGGTAAAGAAGGCGCTGCTATATCTCTTCAGTAAGATCCAGGTTTAACAAGAGTCGGAAGCAGGGGTTTGGCCCGGTTCTATAGAACCTGCAGCTGTGGAGAGCAGCTGACACCGAACCGGTTCGGTGTTTGGCCTACCTGCCTGCCTGGGCTCTTTCTTGGTTGTCCTTTATTCCCTGCTTTTCCCTCCTCAGCTGCTCTGCGCGGCACAGCTGAGGTTGGGAAAGCAGGAAAGGAGAGGATTTTCAAACGCTGCGCACCGGAGCGCAGCGCTTGTCAGCTGTCCAGGCGGCACAGCTGATGGTTTCTTGCAAACGCTGCACACACGATTTGTCCCCAGTTCGGAGAATCGGCAAATCGCTGCACTGGCTGGCCCCGCCCCCCCACCCGCTCACTCCTTACCTGGCATGCGAGCCATCCAACTTGCCTGGTTTGATTAAGTTGCCATTTTTCCTTTTGTTTTTAACCCCGACCTTCTGCTCTGCCAGGAGATTTAGATTAGCTAGAAAGCAGGAAATCCTTGGATTTCTTGCTTTCTAGCTAATCTAAAAGCTGAGCCGAACCTCCTTTAGGACTGAAGTTTTTCAGTGCAGACTCAGGTAGCCGACGGCAGATGGATAGATCTCTAAGTGAATCTGTGATTCTGTGAGCAACTCAATCTGCCTGCCTGCTTTGCCTGCTCTTGGGTAAAAGTTGCTCTTTTTTTAATTAAAAAAATCAATATTTACATAAATGTAATATTTACATACAAGCCGTGCCCACCCAGTCACATGACCACCAAGCCACACCCACACATTACGCCACACCCACAGAACCAGTTGTTAAGAAATTTGAATCCCACCCCTGGTCAGAAGGGACCTTGTAGGTCATCTAGTCCAACCCCCTGCCCAAGCAGGGACCCAGAACCATTTCTGACTGTAGATAAGACACCAAGGACGAGGGTTTGGGGAGAGCAAATGGGGATCTTCGCTTTTAAGGTTCCTGCAGGGAGGATGGGCCTCGCTTCCATGGCACAATGATGCAGGCATTCCCCAACTTACAACAATCTGTTTAGTGACCATTCAAACTGACAACGGCACTGAAAACTTTGAAACCCCCCCCCCGACCGTTTGTCACACCTATGACCCACGGTCAAACGATCAAAACTGAAACGCTTGGCAACTGCTTCATGTTTATGACGGTCGCTGGTTCACATGATCCCCTTTTGTGACCCTTCCCCAAGCCAAGTCAACGGGGGAAGCCAAGGTTCGCTTAATGACCGCGTTCCTAACTCATCGACTGGCCGTGATTCGCTTAACAACGGGAAGCAAGAAAGCCGCACAGCAGGGGACAAAAGCCACCAAACGTCTCGCTGAGCCGACAGAAATGTTGGGGAGGCCCAATCGCTGTCGTAAGTCAAGGATGGCCTGCAGGGGGGAACCGATAAGACACCTCCCTCCCGCCCCCCTGAAAAAAACCCGCCTTAGAGGAAGTCAGACTTACTGCCGGCGTTCAAGAGAAGCACAGAAGGAGGGGCATTCATCTGTTCAACATCTGCAGCTGGGAAGAGAAAGAAGAAGAAGAAAACAGTTTAAAATGTGTTTGTGGGGGAAAAAAATTAAGGTATTTTGTTGAACTGGTATAGAGAGAGACGGGCAGGGGCATAAGCCAGGAATCCTGGTTTGAGATGAAGCCGAACTGCCCCACTTTGCGTCCTAGGTTAAACACATGCTAGTTGTTGCTGGCTTTAGGGTGCAGTGCTCGCTCTCTGTGACAAAGCCGAAGAACAGCCAGCACTGTCCGAAGACGTCTCCGTGGTCATGTGGCCGGCAGGACTAAACGCCTTTGAAGGTGCACCAAACACTGTTCCCTCCCCACCAAAGGGGTCCCTATTTTCCTACTTCCATTTTTTTTATGTGCTTTTGAGCTGCTAGGTTGGCAGAAGCTGGGACCAGGAATGGGAGCTCACTCCGTGACGCAGCGCTAGGGATTCGAACCGCCAAACTGCCAACCTTTCTGATCGACAAGCTCAGCGTCTTAGCCCCTGAGCCACCAGGCGTCCCTTTAAGAATGTTTTCATGGGACCACAAATATGGAAGGACTTTTATTGGCTACCTATAACCAGCAGCTGGGATTCCTCAACTGTCCACCGTATGCTGTTCCGCCGGACTGATAGTGATCCATTTCTTGTTTAAAGGTAGCTTATCCAATGCACATTGTCTGAAAGAAAGGGCTACTTCTAATGTTCAGCTCAAATCTGGTATAGTATCCTTGAACTCAGATCCATGTATCCTATCCCAACTTTACACTGGCACGAGTCCGGTCCAGTCTCCCTTTTGCTCCGGGGCACTCGGGGTGGGGGGAGGATGGATGGACCAGGCGTGAGACTACAAAAAGGGGGGTGGGACGAGGGGTGGAGGGAGAATGGGCTCCCCTGGAAGACGGTTTGGGGTGGGGGAGAGAAGTTGGAAAGGACATCCCAATCAAAATCTGCTTGACCCGAGGACCAGCTGTTGCTGGCCGGGGCTCCTTGACCTGTGCCCTCTCCTCCGGCCACGATGCGAACGGGGGAGGGGGGGAATGGGCCAATTGTTGACCGGGTGGCATTGTCTCGGCTTTTGAAAGGAATAAATAATTTAGCACGCTGAGCTGATGACCCTTTTTGGGGGGGTAGGGGGAAGGGTAGGTCTTTGGGGCTGCAATCAAGCCCTGGGGTAGCTTTCACGTTCTCCCCCCCCTTTTTTTATAGCCTAATTGGGTGCCATAACATAAATCAATTATTTCTCCTGTTTTAAGGGACAATGGGTGCCATTCTTGTCCAGCTCCCGTCCTCTTCGGAGCTCTGTTCTTTTGACTTTTACAGCTGGACGGGCGACGAGAGAAGAAAAAGTCCCGTCCGGCCACCACTGCAGGGTTGAGATGAGCGAGTGGGACACACCGCAGGGGAGGGAGGTGGTGGGGAGAAAGTTTGGCCCAGCCTGACCTTCTTCTGACCCGTGCCTGGCCTTGCCTCTGTTTATCCTCACAGAAATGGGGTTGGGGGCAGAAGAGAGGGTCCTTCTGCCTCCCCCAGAAATGAACTTCGCCTGAACCTGCAGGAGGGGGGGTTGACTTTGAAGGGGCCCCAGGTGAGGCCGTGACTTGGCCAACTTCTCAACTCATGGAGAAGAGGGCAAGGGCGCGTCACCTCAGGGTGCACCTCAAAGGAAACCTGAGGACAACCCTGGGGATGTTGATTGACAGGGGTGGGCTTCAAAATATTTAGCAACCGGTTCTCTGCCCGGTGGATGGGTAGCATGGCCATGGTGGGCGTGGCCTAGTCGGCCTCCTGCACCACTGCAGGGGGGCATCTTCACCCTCCACGGGCTCCAGAGGCTGGAAACGGGCCCATTTCCGGCCTTCTGGAAGGCCTGTTTTTCACCCTCGCTGAGCCTCCGTGTGGGCCCTGCACTTAGCTAGGTCCAAAACAGGCTGTGTGGAGACTCCTGGAAGGGGCAGGGTGGGCGGGCCAGCCAGTCATCAGAACTAGTGGTTCGTTAAACCAGATGTGAAATTAACACCCGGTTCTCCTGAACCGGTGCGAACTGGTAGCAGCCTCACTCCTGGAGGGGAGGAAACTCTGCCAAGTCAACTCTGTCAAGGACCTTGAAGTACTCATCTCTAATGATCTAAGTGCTGGAGCCCGCTAACTACTTAGCCAAAAAGGCATTAAGAGTTGTTAAACTAATCCTACGTAGCTTTTTTTTCTGGTAATATCACACTACTAACTAGAGCATACAAAACATTTGCTAGACCAATACTTGAATACAGCTCATCAGTCTGGAACCCACATTACGTATCTGATATTAACAAAGTTGAGAAAGTCTGGAAATATTTCACAAGAAGAGTTCTCCACTCCTCTACTCGTTGCAGAATACCTTCTGCCACCAGACTTGAAATTCTAGACCTAGAAAACCTAGAACTAGACCGCCTTCGGTCCCATCTTAGTATGTAAAATTATATATTGCAATGTCCTACCTGTCAATAAGCGCACCAACGTGCCTACCGTCCCTGTCCTATTGTTTCTTTTATTTTTCTTATACGTATCCATTTCATGTATTCATAACTATGTTTATACTTGTACTTATTATCTTGTAAACGATTGACAAAATAAATAAATAAAAATAAGTCACAAAACGAACCCCACAAACTGTCCCGAGGAAAAGAAGGGAGCCGGAACAGGAAAGCAGAAAGTGAAACTAATCATTGCTGATACCTCCTGGGAAAAACTACCTGCATTTTTTCTGGATTTGCAGCCACGAGATGTGGAAATCAGTTATGTTTTATTCTGATTTCCACCGTAACTTTCCCTGGTTTTAGGACTACTCCCGCTCAAAGGCTTGAAGCCAGATGGGGAGGAAAGAGAGGATGATCGAAGGGATGACGATGGAAGGATAACCAGCATTCTTATCGCTGCCACCCCTGATGTTGAAAAGACTACAACTCCCAGCATCCCTAGCCAGAAGCCTCTGGGAGATACCGTCCCCAAGTAACATCAGGGCATCAGGTTGCCGGAAAGATACGGGGCCGTTGTTTGAAGAACATGTTTCTCCTCTGAGGAGCAAAGAGGAATGGGCAGCCGTCCAAGGGGGGTGGAAAAAGAGGGGGGGGGAGGGTTTGTCCCATTTTGTTAAAATTCATCTTCCAAATTCTCCCCAAAGTTGGGAAGCTGGCAAGCATCTTCACACCTACCGAAGGGCGGGTCATGCTCGGCCGAAGGCTCTTGAGGAAACCCTGAAAGAGAAAAGAAACAAGCCTTGTTTAAATATAAATTTTATTAATTTTCTACTGCTTACGTTTCTTAGTGCTTGATAAACATCGTGTTGTCTGGATAGGTTAATTTACTCAACAATACCGATTCCATTCTTAAACCTCCACCCCTTTTTTCCAACCACCGGTAAAATAAGTTCGATAATGTTCTGTGTCTTCTTTCTGTTTCATTTCCAATGTCAGTCTATCCATTTCTATGCAATCTAGGATCTTCCTAATTATCTCTTCGTTTCCTGATGTTTCTTCATTTTTCCGATGTTGTGTGAATGTAACCCTCACTCCTGCTAGGACATGTAATATTCAATATATACTTTGCTTATCACGTTTTTCTGGGGTTATGCCTAATAAAAACAGTCCAGGTTTAAAATCTACATGTTTCGCTATCATCTTTTTTAGCCACCGATGTATTTTTGCCCAATTTTTTTTTTTAGCGCAAGTCCATCACATATGATAAAAAGTGCCCGGTTTTTTGGGTTACATTTCCAACATTTGCTAGACATATTTTTTTTCCTAGTATGATTTGATAGCTTATTGAACCCTATGACTATCATTAAGTGTTGTACCTGATGATTCTTGACTCTTGACAAATGTATCTTTTCTTTTATGTATACTGAGAGCATTTGCACCAAGACAAATTCCTTGTGTGTCCAACCACACTTGGCCAATAAAGAATTTCCTTCCTTCCTTCCTTCCTTCCTTCCTTCCTTCCTTCCTTCCTTCCTCTTTCTTTTCTTTATCTATCTATCTATCTATCTATCTATCTATCTATCTATCTAAACATTTTGGCTAACGCAGGTTAGATTTACAGCCTTATTGTTGTAAATTGGGACTCATTTTTTTTTAATGCTGGCATTAAAAAGGGTGGGTTGTGCCCGGCTTGGCAAAGGAGACCATGGGCAAGACATTGCTAGCTTTTTGGGGTACGGGAAGGGTCCCCACACCATCCTCCCCTTCAAAAGTTGGTCACTATGTCTGGATGGAAGCGTATGGTTGACCCGAGGCTGAACGAATGCAAAGAAAGCTCTGGAAATCCACCCCACCCAGGATAGGGACCCAGACAAGCAAAATTTATTTTAAATAAATAAAATTTATTTAAATAAATAAATTATAAAGAAAATTGGAAGAGGACTCCCAACTCCAGGGATGGTTCTTAAGAGCCAGAAGTGGTTATTTAGCAGGTTCTGACTGGTTCTGGAGAACTGGTAGCGGAAATTGTGAGTAGTTTGGAGAACCACAAAGACCTGATTGGCCCCACCCACCCCATCTATTCCCCGCCTCCCACTGAGTCCCAGCTGATCGGCTGGGTCTCCTTTGGTTGACCTGCACAGGAGAACGGAGCTGGAAAGCAGGTTAGTGGGGTGGGGAGGGAACGGGGATTTTGCAGTATAACCTTCCCCTGCCATGCCCACCAAGCCACACTCACCAAACTGGTAGTAAAAATGTTTGAATCCCACCACTGGTCCGCAGGGTCTTAAGGTGGCCAAGATTGGACACCCCAATGTGGCCTCTAAGCCAGTTCTTCCCAAACCTTTTCCTTCCTTCCGTGCTCCCTGGGGAATTCTGGGAGTCGGAGTCCACAGGTCTTAGGAGTGGCCAAGGTTAGGCATCTCTGGATTATATTCTAAGGTATGTCAGAAGATCCCTGGATCTTACTTAACGTTATCTGGGGAGATGAAACGACTCAAAATGCTCGAGAAAGTCAGCAACGATTTTAAAAAATTGCAGCCCGACTCGTCCGACTGACCAACTCTGGAGAAAGCAGCCCTCAACCTGTCCTAGAAAGATCCGAGAGATTTCAAGGAGATGGCAGCCAGTTAATCAGACGTGCAGTGTAATCCCTGGGGAGATTAGACAAACTTTTACAACCACAGAGGAGTGTGATGGTGAGCAGTCAAACTGGGCCTAACTGGATTGGGAAGGAATTTCCTTTGGTTTGGGGTGGGGTGGGGTGGGAGAAAGAGAGACAGGAAGGCGGAGAAGGGTCCATCTGCCTTGCCTAACCACTGGGTGCTTTGGCCACTTCCACGTGGTTGCCATCTGCCTTGCCTAACCACTGGGTGCTTTGGCCACTTCCACGTGGGAGCCACAAAATGTTGATTGCCACTGCAGTGAGAAAGAGGGGGCAGAGAGAGAGAGAGAAACATAGAAAGAGAAAGAGAGGGAGAAAAAAGAGGGGGAAAGAGAGGGGAACATAGAAAGAGAAAGAAAAATAGAAACAAAAAGAAAGGGAAACAGAGGAACATAGAAAGAGACAGACAGAGACAGAGAAAGAAAGTAAGAAAGAAGGAAGAAAATAGAAACAAAGAGGGAAAGAGAGAGGGAAAGAGAGGAACAAAGAGAAGAGAAAGAAAGAAAGAAAGAAAGAAAGAAAGAAAAAAAGAAAGGAAGAAGGAAGGAAGGAAGGAAGGAAAGCAGGCAGGCAGGAAGGAAAGAAGGAAAGAAAGAAGAAAGAAAGAAAGGAACAAGAAAATAGAAACAGAAAGAGAGGGAAAGAGGAACATAGAAAGAGAGACAGAGAAAGAGACAGGGAAAGAAAGAAGGAAGGAAGGAAAGAAAGAAAAATAGAAACATAAAGAGGGAAAGAGAGAGGGAGGGAGAGGAACAGAGAAACAGACAGAGAACAAAAGAAGAAAGAAAAATAGATAGAAACAAAAAGAGTGGGAAAGAGAGAGGGAAACAGAGGAACATAGAAAGAGAGACAGAGAAGGAAGGAAGGAAGGAAGCAAGGAAGGAAGGAAGGAAGGAAGGAGAGAAACTGTTTCAAACAGGGAAGTGGTAAACAGCTTCTCCCTTCCTCCAGCTGTTCACGCCAGCTTTGGAACTGGGTCCAGCCGTGACTCTGGCACGTAGGCAGCGAAGGCGGCCTGATTGAATCATCCCTCATATCTCTCCTTCTTTACCAGGCAGTCACTTAAGAGTGACCTGGGGGGGGGGGGAGTTCAGGCCTGCATGCTCCAAGCTGAGGAAAGGAGAGAGAGAGAGAAAAACTTGGCACTCTTGTTTGCACCAAGCTCCCCCCAAAAAATCAAGAAGTGGCGATTCCCCATGGGGGCAGCCTGGGTTTTGGGGGGGTTTTTGCAAAGGATCAGAAGGGATTTCCCCCCCACACACACACCTGAAAAGCACACCTGGGAGGAGGGCAAGAGGGCAAGGAACAGAAGCTCCAGGGCCGGCCTCACCCCTGCCTTGGATAACTGGAACGCAAGCAAGCTCAGGTTCATTCGGGAGAGAGCCTTAGGGTTTAAGTGCCGAGAGGGGTGCCTTCGTGCTCCTCTCCAGCCTCCGGTTTGCCCCGTGGGGCTTTCGGATGCAGCCGGCCAAGGGCCCAAGTCTCAGGGAAGGCGAAGGAAGCTCAGCACCTCCGCATACGTGCCGTACGCGACTCGGCTCTGCGGGACGGCTGGGGGAGGTGGTGCAACTGGCAAAGGACAGTAGCTAGGCCCCCACCCCACCCTGCCAGCCGCAGGTCCCATGGGCAGCGATCTTACGCAAGCCGTCGCATCCGGACATATGGCTGATTCTCTTCGGGAGGGAAAGAGACCAGCGTCGCAATCCCGGGAGCTGGGAATGTTCACGGTTGCAAAATCTCCTCGTGTGCGCCAACGGCTCCGGACAGAGGGAGGGAGGGAGCAAACGAGAAGGGCTCTTGACACTTGTCACTCGTCACAGGTGGCCGGGGTTCTGCTTGGCCGATGGTGCGGAGGCCGACACTGTCATCCGAGCGCACGGCCAACTGCCGGGTCACCCTTTTCTCGGAGGGCGACACCCAAACCCAGGAAATTGGGACACCCAAGAAGCAGGCCGGGCGAGAAAGGAGAAGAGGATGCGATACCAAAATGGATGGGTGGGGTGAAAATGAGAGCCCCCCCCCCAAAAAACAAGCATATGGTGGTAGCAAGATCCCGCGCATCTCCTGGCTCTGCATCCTGGGTGGGTCGGGGGCTAGATAAGGTTACCACCTCTACAGATGCCTCCTCTCTACAGCTGGCAGAGCTAACTGGACTTTGGCAAGATGGTTGTTTTTCACACTTACGGGCCGCTGCGGCATCCCCGTGATTTACTTTCAGATGCTTGACAATGGGACTCGTATTTACGACGGTCGTGGTGTGCCCCGGGGGTTGGGGGTTTGTCACGTGATCCTCTTTTGGTGGCCGTCTGACCAGCCAGGTCCACGGGAAAGCCATATTCACTGAACAACCATGTTTCTCATGTAACTGCAGTGATTCGCTTAATGGATGTGTCAAGGAAAAGTCGTAAAATGGGGAAACAAATTAACAGATTTCTCACTTAGCATCATAGGTTCTTGGGCTCGATTGTGGTCGTAAGTCAAGGACCAGCTGAATTAAGGCTTTTAATAATGGGTGCTTCATCACCGGGGGCCCTTAAGAAGAGACTGGACAGCCACTCGTCTGAAATGGTATAGGATCTCCTGTTTGGGTAGAAGGCTGGACTAGATGACCTCCAAGGTCCCTTCCAGCTCTATTCAGGTTGATTGAAATGCCACTGAACTGACCGCTATGCTAAGAAGAGTTGGAAGTCAATGCCCCCTTTTCTTTTTCTATTTCCCCTTGTATCTCACACCCACCGTTCCCCGCTCCCTTAATTTCCTATTTTCTTTTCTTCTTTCTGTTTTTATATCATAAAATTTAAAAAAAGATAAATTGAAGAACAAAAGACTTAAAATGACCTTCTTCCCAACCGATCGGAGGAAGGCCCAAATATTTAGCTCGCTCCATTCCAGCAGCTTGGGCTGAGAAGGGGCCATCCTGAGGCCAAAAGGACCACCCCAAATTCAGGACCTGCCCTTGAAAAACCTGGGTCAGTTTGTAACCTGGCTCGACTTGCTCCTGATCTGCAGACCCGCCTTCTGTCTTTCCCACTCCCCATTCACCCCTGGCCAGCAGTTTTCGTTCCAAGGCTTTTTGCAACTGGCAATTAGGAATTGGCTCCTCGTCCTGGCTGTAGAAGGCCTGGTCTCTACTTACGCCTCCCTTGACACAAAGCAACATGCCTGGAAGCTGCGATGTGGAACCATTCCCCCATCTGTGGTTCAGACCCAAGTCAGCTAACCAAGGACAGAAGCAACCTAGAAATAAGGAGGGATTTCCTGACAGTCAGAACAATCCACCAGTGGAACAGAAGTTGCCTCCAGAAGTTGAGGGAGCTACATCACTGCAGGCTTTTCAGAAGAGATTGGACAGCTATTTGTGCAGAATGGTATTAAGGCAGAGGGCTCCAAACTTGTGTTCTGACCCAAGGAAACAAACACCAAATGGAGGTAACAGCAAAACCTTTCAACAAATTCCATTCCTTCACGGTTAAAAGGCTGTTTCAAACTAATTGTCTCTGATAAGAACGAGCCTTGCCAAGGTTGTGCAAGGCGGCCAAGAACACTAGATAAAATTGCCAAGAAATATTTCAAACACACAGAGTCTCCCAACATCAACCAAGATAGTCCGAACTTCCACAAGGCTTGAAGGGCAAGAACTTCTTTGCTTCCTGCAAAGAATCCTGGTCTCTCAGGCTGGCTTTTCTCTCTTAAGGGAGGGGCCATTACCTTGCAGCCTTACTCCTGAGTCGCCTGTGCTGCTGCAGCTGCTCTTTCCTTCGAGCAGCCCTGTGCACACACGCACTGGGCACAGGCTCCTCGGGGCTCTGTGCATCACTGCTGCCAGCCTCCACAATCTCCGAAGGCAGCGCTCCACTCCCTGAGGGTCCTGGCCCCATCCCAGCCTCACACGCAGGCCCCTCGCTCTCCGAGGCCTCAACTGTCTGCACCTGCTGCCGGCGAACCACAACAACTTGGCAGCTTTAAGACTTGTGGACTTCAACTCCCAGAATTCCTCAGCTGAGGAATTCTGGGAGTTGAAGTCCACAAATCTCAAAGCTGCCAAGTTTGGAGATCCCTGGTATAAGGTCTCCTCCTTGAACCCAGGAGGGGTGGGGTTTGACTAGAAGACCTCCAAGGTCCCTTTCTTATTCTGTAATTCAGCTTGTCCCATGAGAAAACACACTTGTGAGAAAGAGAAATCTTTTTCTGACCCATATTAATGCTTAACACGTTCACACCACCTCAAGGGTTGTAACCAAAGAGCAATCAACCGGGAACCGCATGGGAGTGCAACAGTTCCGGGTCTCCCGAAGATTCAGGGGCAAAATGAGGGAAACAACCTTAAAACAACCATTTGTCCAGAGTGGTCTAGGCCAGGGGTCTCCTAACCCTCAATTCGGGCCATGGCATGCCAAGAAATTGGACCGCACAACCAAAGCCCCCAATCGGGAGTTGCCGGCAGCACACAAAACCACATCCCCTCTGGTCCGCAGGAAAACTTCTCCCCACGCAATCGGTGGCTGGTGCACCAAAGTTTGGTGGCCACTGCTCTAAGGGGTCAGATTAGAAGACCCCCGAGGTCCCTTCGGGCTCTGTCATTCCATGACAGGGCTCTCCAAACTTGGCCAACTTTTGAGATTTGTGGACATCAACTTCCCAAGGATTCCTCCAGCAGGTCATGCAGGCCGGGCACATCCTGGGAGTTGGAAGTCCGCGAGTCTTACAAGTTTGCCAAGTTTGGGGACGCCTGGTTCTCATGACATCAACCGCCGCAAAAAGCTTTTCTGCTTTCGAAGACCCCAAATCCAGAGACGTGAATGGAAGCCTTCGTGCTCTTCAGGCTCCCCAGAAAAAACAAACGTGTTGAGAGAGTTTTGGCCAAAGGCTCAGCTTCAGCTCGGCATCTCAAAAGCCATAAATAGTTTTAAAGTCACGTCCCCATCGCTTTTATGATGTTTGCAAAGGAGACCTGGGTGGGAACGATAAGACCCTCTCCTGTTTGGACTTGCAACACACAAAGGGGAAGAATATTTTCCCAGCAGCCCTTTCTGCCTCGCTCGGTATCAGAAGTCCTTTTCCAATTCCTTTTGGGGTCACCCCACTGCTTCCGAGCCCCACGGAGCAGGCTTCCCAACCTCCTCCCTGTTTCCCTCTCCCCCTCTCTCACACACAAACATACACACACCCCTCCCAGGCCCCGTACCCCTTGGGCAGCTTCCAAGGGGGTTATTACTACCCCAGATGCTTTTACAACAGGAACCCACAGGAGTGAAATCTGGTAGATCTAGTTGCTGGTAGATCCCAGAGTTTGATTTGCAAAAGATCAGCAAGGGGTTCCTTGTTCCCTATTGTTCAAGAGGGAGGAAACCCACCCACTCACCCACCCCCCACCCCTTGAAAGGCCCGGGTTAAAATGTAACCCAGGCCCCCAAGGGGAAAATTTGTGGACTTGTGTTCAAAAAGGATGAAAACCCCGATCGTTACAAAACACGCTTCCCGGGACTCGTGCAAGGGAGGCTGTTGTTTGTGGCTGCTTCTTTTCCCTTCGGCTCAAGGTTTCAAGAAGCAAACAGCGGTGCTGTTCCTAAAAATTTTAAAACTTTGCCTGACACTCTTTAAGCACAGAAATATCCAGAGAGAGAGAGAGAGAGAGAGAGAAAAGAAAAGGTTGGGCCGGTCCATCAGTTGGGCTCCCTAACCGCTTGTAAAAAGGAGACCCTTTTAAATAGCTTCTGCTACTCATCCTCAGCAAACAGTTCTCAAGGGATAAGATGGGATTTTTGCTCTCTTTTTTTCCTCCTGCAGAAGGGATGGGCCTTTTTTTGGGGGGGGGGGAGAAACCCCACAAAGATTTTGAGAGACAGACAAAGAAAGAGGGAAAATGCACCGGCAAATGCCAAAAGCTTTCCATATGACAAATCAAGTCGGCTGCTTGCACCCCAGGAACTAAAGCAAAGATATTTCCCCTTTTCCATCCATAAATAAAAGCCACAATAATTCCATAAGTAAATCAACCAATTCTTAACCACTCCATAAAATCCTCCCATTCCTCCCAGCATTTGGTCAGAATCAAAGATGCTTCCCGGACGAGAAGTGAAATGTCTTCAAGATGCAGGGAAAAAACACAGAAAGTCCAGTTGGCTTTTGGGGGATGGGGGGTGGGAAACACGTTTGGGATATTTCCCCCTTGTTTCTCTGTTTTGAAAAGATTTTGACTTTGCTTTTTCAACCAGCACTTTGCGTGCTTTTGAAAAGGAGTGGGGGGTGGCACACTTTTCCGTACGGGATGAAGCCATCAAAACAGTGTTGGTCCCAAGAAAGGGCTAAAATATTGGAGCCCAGGAGAGTAACTTATCCTGGGTACTCTTTCAGGATTGCATTCACCAAGGCTAAGGTTTACTTAAGGTTTGCAAATAGTTCCTACGTGGACCAAGAAGCAGATGCAACGATAAACCAGAATATCCTGGCTTCCCCGCTTTTTAAAATTTTATTTTATTGCTATACGACTGTCCATGGATATGCAAGAAATTGGGGTTGGCCATGCATTCCTCTTTTTGCAAAACAAAAAGTTTTTGTTTGCTACTTTGTTTGTGTGAAGCAAGCAAAACTGAACCTGAAACATTTCAAACGTTAAAGATCTCAACTTGGCAACGTTTCATCTGGCTTCTCACTAGACAATTCTGTTCTGAGTTCAAAACAAGGTTTTGGGAGTTTGAAAGGGCGCAAATCCTTCGGAAGGGGGTCCTAGAAAAAGCCCCTTTCGAATGTAAAGCAAATTCTTTTACAAAAATAGTTTTGTTTTCCGCATTTGGGGCGAGAACCATCTTTTATTTTCGACCTGCGTAAGTTTTATTCTCCAAAAGGACACAGTTAACAGAACGGAATAACAAAGTTGAAGGCACCTTAGAACCCCGTATGCCATTTCTCCCAAACTAGAGCAGTGTGGTGCCTTCACACAAATCTCAACAAGACAACGCTACACAATCCAACTCTTTGGCTCCTGCCCTATCCAAAGGAACCTTTTTTGTTCCGCGTGACCGATTCCAGCATGCACGCTCGTGAGTACGATAGACTATTCCTGCACGGTGCAGTTCAAAACAAGCTTCCTCCTAAGGGCAGGAAGAGGGTAGTGTTGAGGCACTACAAAGACCATAAAGTGGCCGTGTTTAATCAGACCTCAAAGTCATGACTCTGCAAAAATTCCCCCCTCCTCTTCCTGCTGGATTTTTTTTCTTCCAAAGTCAATTCAACAAAACTGCACCCTCTGTATTCTCATTTTATTGGCAAGGGTGATGGTTACACCGGCCTCCCAAATGGCTTCCAAGCCCTTTTTTTTTGGTGGGGGTGGAAACAGGATTGAACATAGGCAAATGGTTAGCCAGATCCTGAGATAGCTAAATAGACCCTTCTATGAAAAGCAACAAGAAGCTTGCTCCTAAGGAATTTTACGAGCGATATGCTGGTTTAATCTGCAAAAAATCCAGTTCTCTCATTGCAATATTCCCGACTAATGCATGACATACATACATACATACATACATAAATAAGGGCAGAACCATTCAATAGGATTTCCTGAAATCTTTTCACGGGGCTACTAAAAAAGTGGAAATTTCCACAGCTCCCCCTCTGCTCACAAAGACGCCCCTGTAAAAAGTCAATTCTTTAGTCTGAAGAGCCAATGCAAGGCCTGATCATCAATCGACAGATTTAATTGATTTGAAGCCGGATGATGGTGGGTTTCGTTTTTCTTTAAAAAAAGAAACAAACCCAAGCGAGGTTTAAGAGGGATCCCTCCACCCCTGGAGGGCCATGTTTCTCCACCACAAAACAACCAGAAGGAGTTTGGGGCAGGCAGGGAAGTGAGGGCAAAATGTAATAATGACCCCTGGAAAAATATGCCAGCCTAGCTTTATTTATTTTATTTATTTGAAAAAAAAAAAAAATTCAGAAGTGCCGGGATTATTTGAGCTCAGCTCAAGACCAGCAACGCCCTTGCAGATGTTTCTTGCAAAGGCTATTAGAACTTAAGGTGCAATCCTGTACCAGCTGAAAAAAAGGGGAAGGAGGAGTGGGTGGGTGGGTTTTGGGACACAACCAAAACAATCCCCCATTTAAATTTTTGTGGGGCTCTGGGCTGTTTGGGCAACACAAAACCCCGGTGGGGAGGGAACGGAGACGAGGAGAGCTAAGCTGCTGCACCCAAGTGGTCTCATTCCAAGATGAATTCCCCCTGGAGACCCCATCCCCAAAAGGGGGTAGGAGGGAGGGCGGGAGAGGGAGGGAGAGAGAGGAGAAAGAGAAAGACAGAAAGAGAGAGAGACAGAAAGAGAGAGAGAGAGAGAGAGAGAGAGAGAAGAAAGACAGAGAAAGAGAGAGAAAGAGAGAGAAAGAGAGACAGGAGAAAGACAGAGAGAGAGAAGAGAAAGAAAAAGAGAGGAGAGAGACCCCAACCTCAAAAGGGAATAGGATAACAGAGAGAGAGAGAGGAGGGAGAGGGAAAGAAGGAAAAGAGAAAGACAGAGAGAGAGAGAAAGAGGAGAGAGCAAAAGACAGAGAAAAAGAGAAATGGACAGAGAGAAAGGAGAGAGAGAGAAAAAAGAGAGGAGAAAGATACAGGAGAGAGAAAGAGAGAAAGAAATAAGGAAGGAAGGAAGGAAGGAAAGAGAAAGGAAAGAGAGAGACCCCAATCCCACTCCCCACTTTTTAAAAGGGTTTTGCCCTGCAGGAGGGGAGAGGAAAAAATGGGGAAGGAGGCCCGCAAGACACACACACCCTCCCGACTTGGAAAGTGGGGTGAAGCTGAACCCAGTTTTTTTTTTGCTCCTCCTTGTGTTAAGCTTTGTCAAATCCAGTTAAGGGAGGGAATCGAGATTTGGGGGGGAAGAGAGACCCTCCCTCTTTAAAATCCGAATTACAACACAATGACCAGGCCTAGAGATAAGAGCCTGTGCTGGGGTTGCAAAATAAGGCACAAAAAAAGGCTCTTGAAAAACACATTTTGAAGTTGGCGGAGGGGAGGAACAAAAAGGGAGAAGGGGAGGGAGGAAACCTGGTGTGTGTGTGTGTGTGGTTTTTGTTTTCTTGTTATTGTTGTGGTGGTTGTGGGGGGGGCAGGACTGACCCCTCCCTTCCCTCCCCCCCCACAACCTCTCCAGGGCTCTGCCAAGTTTCCCATCACAATGTAGGGCCTCCCTTGCATTTCTATGGGGCTGTGTGTGTGTGTGTGTGTTTTCCCTTTATTGATCCTGGGGCCTTTCAAGCTGGATCTCGGAGTTATAAAATATTCACTGCGCCATTGAGAGCCAAGATTGATCACTGCCCCGCACAGGAAGTGCCCAAGGAGGAGGAGGAGGAAGAGGGTCCTTTACAAGGCAGGGTAGGTGGGGGTGGGGGCAGGAAGGACCCCCCCCCCTTACAAAGGGCAGGGAGGGGAGGAGGAGGCTCTGCCAAGGGGGGGGTGTAGGAGATCTTGCAAACCCCCAACCCATTATTGGGAGCCCCCAACCCGTAATGGAGGACTCCCAAGAAAAAATGGAGGACTCTCAAGAAAAATTGCGACTCTCAGGCCATTATTGGGAGCCCCCAACCCATAACTGGGGTCCTCTCTTCTAACGCAGGGTTAGCCCCCACCCCAGCCACAACTCCTTTGCTTCTCCAAACGGGGCCCCCTCCCACCCCACGAGGACACCCTCCTTCTTTCCCACCATCCTTTTGGCCCCCTCCCCTGGACTCCCCCAACCATGAGCCCCAGTCACGGTAAGGGAGGGAGGGAGGGGTCCTGCCGGGGGGAGGGGAAATGAAAGAGACTTTGCAAGCCCCCAACTCGTTATGGGTGGGTGGGGGCTCTTCGGAGGCAGAATGGATACACACACACACACCCGACACTCCCTCGCTTCCCCAACCAGGCGCCCCGTTTGCTAGATCCAGCGCTGGAGAAGAACGACCCTCCTCATTCTCCCCCTCTCTTGGACTCCCCCACCCATGCTTCCCTTCCAGTGTGGGATAAAGCTCGCTGGAGGAGGAACCCCCCCATTCCCCTGGACTCCCCCCATAATTCCCAGCCAGGGGGATAAAACTCGCTGGAGGACGACCCTCCCCATTCCCTGGACTCCCCCACCATGCTCCCCAGCCAGCCAGGTTAAAGCTCGCTGGAGGAGGACCCTCCCCATTCCCCCCACATTCCCCTGCACTCCCCCACCCATGCTCCCCAGCCAGGGCGGGGTAAACCTCGCTGGAGGAGGATCCTCCCCATCTCCCCTGCACTCCCCCACCCATGCTCCGCAGCCGGGTCTCCCGGGGCTCGCCTACCGTTGGGGGGCGGGGGCTCGGGCCTCCTCTCGGCGGCCCCCGCGCCGGGCGGCGGCTCGGGCTCCATGGCGCTCAGGAGGAGGGCGGCGGCGGCGGCGGCGGCGTCTCCCCCGCAGCCGGGACCCCTCGCCCGCCGCCCCGCCGGGGCCCCATCGCCGCCGCCGCCGTCCCCCGCTCGCCCCTCGGCGGCCGCTGCGCACCGAGCCGCCCCTCCGCTCAGGGCCACGGCCGGCTCCGCTCCAGCGACCGACCCGCCCACCGACCGACCGAGCGCCGCTCCCGCTGCGCCGCCTCGTCCCGACTGAGCGGCCGGCCGGCACCGCCGCGCTCCCCACCGCCCCCCGCGCATGCGCCCCCGCCCGGGGGACGCCGGGAAGCGTAGTCCGGCGGGGCGGGGGGAACCATCCACCCATGGCATTACTCCCCCTCCCCTCTCCCCTCCCCCTCCTCCCCGGGGAGAGGGGGGCGACGTCCCGGCCGGCCGCTCTTCTCTGAGGCGACCCTCCCTCTTGGACCTCGCGTTGTCCCCTTTCCTCCCTTTCTTGACTTTCCTACCCCCCCCTTTGGTAGGGTAATGGGTTCGCCCAACCGTTTGGGGCGGGGCTTCAGAACCCCTTCCCCTTTATGAATATTCTAAACAGCGAGGGAAAGCCGGTCGGGGAAGTGTTTTCCCCGAGGGGCGGGGCAGGGAGGAGGAAAGAGGGGGTGTGGCCTAGGAGGAGGAGGAGGAGTCTGGACACACAACAGGGCCTACCTCTTTGGGTTGTTGTGAAGATCAGTGGGGAGCGGCAAATGGAATCAAAACTTTTAGGTTTTTTCTCTTTATAGAAGAATACAGGTAGTCCTCCACTTACGACAGCTCATTTAGTGACCGTTCAAAGTCACAAGGGCCCTGAAAAAAAAAGGGACGTGAGTGTTTCACACTTAACGACCGTTGCAACATTCCCCACTACCCCGCGATCAAAATGTACGTGCTTGGCAACCAACTTGTATTTACAACGGTTGCAGTGTTTGTGAGTCCTTTTGTGATCTTCTGACAAGCCATGGGGAAGCCAGGTTCACTTAACGACTGGGTGAGCAGCTCAACAGTGGTGATGATTCACTTAGCAACCATGGCAAACAAGGTCATAAAATGGGGACAAAAGTCCCTGAAACGAGTGTCTCACTTAGCAACAGAAACCTTGGCCTCCATTCTGGTCGCTAAGTTGAGGACTAACCTGTGCAGTGAACAATTTTGCAGGCTACCAATGCCAGCCAGATGTTATTCCTGAACGCGGAAGAAAAAGCCGCATCTGTCTAGCCATGGTTTGTTCACACACACACACGTGTTAATAATAATAATAATAATAATAATAATAATAATAATAATAATAATATAGGAAATACTAATGCTCTGATAGTCATTTCAAAAATCCTTTTTAGTGAGCCCCTAGAAGCCAAGAGGAACATACGGGCCAAATTACAAGTTTGTAAG
The DNA here is from genome assembly GCA_009733165.1 of Naja naja. Classification (NCBI taxonomy): domain Eukaryota; kingdom Metazoa; phylum Chordata; class Lepidosauria; order Squamata; family Elapidae; genus Naja; species Naja naja. Next base: position 1,725,654 of record CM019157.1, read on the forward strand.
CTTTACGGTTCTGGAGATTTTGTGATGATGCATGAGGGGTCTTTCGCTTTTATATAAAGAGATTAGAGATTGCCATCACTCTGCTAAACAAATAGTTCCCTCAACATTGTCCAACTATTACAAAGTCTGCACTACGATCACTATTAATCTTCTTATCATTCCTTATCTCCCATCTCCTTCCACTTGTGACTGTATGGCTGTAACTTTGTCGCTTGTATCCTTACGATTTTTATTGATTGTTTCCTAGTATGATTTGATTGTTTATTGTACCCTATGACTATATTAAGTGTTGTCCCTGATGATTCTTGACCTTGACGAATGTCTCTTTTCTTTTATGGACACTGAGAGTATTTGCACCAAGACAAATTCCTGGTGTGTCCAATCACACTTGGCCAATAAAATAATTCTATTGTGTTCTGTTCTTCATTCCAATATTCGATTCTATTCTATTCTTCATTCCAATATTCTATTCTATTCTATTCTATTGGGATCCTTACCACCACCACCCCATCTACTCCCCCCCCCACATCTGTTAAGGATCGACTCAGCTGTGGTTTTAGCCAAAAATGAACGGACTGCCTGAAAAATAGTCACCAGGTGGCAGCCTCGGACTTATATTCTGGGAGTTGAAGTCCACCAGTCTTAAAACTTGCCAAGTTTGAAGGCCCTCACTTTACCCCGCCTGTAAAATGGGCCCAATAACCAGCCACCCATTAACAACAACACACCCATTGAGGCTGTGCCGGGCACACCGTGGTAGTATCAAACCATTAAGCAGACCTAAGCACGTGCTTAGGGCACCAGGGCCGAAGGGGGCACCACAAAAACTTTTATGTCGCCTATGCTTGGCTCCGTTTGTAGAGGGCCAAGATTTGTCAGTAGTGAGGGCACTTAATCAACCACTGCGGGCACAATGTGTGCCCAGCACTTCTGGCGCTGGCTCCAGAGCAGCTGCAGAAGGCTCTGTCCGTCCGTCCATCAGTCCAAGGAAGGGTAGGGAGGGGGCTTGCCCCGTCCTTGGTTCAGGGTCTCCTGCTTGGGCAGGGGGTTGGGCTGGATGACCTCCAGAATCCCTTCCAGCTCCGTTAAATCTGTCCTGGGTGGGCGGATGTGGGGAGGGGGGGTTCATTCAGCCAGATCCCACGCTGACGAGGCGAAAGGGGGGGCGGGCGGCGCCCCTCCGGCTCAGCCCAGAGGCGGGGGCACCGGATGGGAAGCCCCTCCTTCCCTGCCTCCCCGCTCAGCAGACGGAGCCCGGCGCGCTCGGTTGGCGGAGCCTCCCCGCCCGGCGTTGCGCATTCCCCGGTCTGCCGCTGCTTGCGGGAGTGGGGGGGGGTCGCCATGGGTGCCCCGAGGAGTCGGGGGCGCCTGGCAGGCTGGATCGCCGCTCTTCTCCTCCAGCTGCTCTGCTCCTCCGTCCCGGCGCAGGGGACGGGGAAGAAGGTAAGGAGCCCCCAACGGGAGTGGAGGGGGGCACAAAACCGGGGGAACGGCCCCCCCCGATGCCCACCCCGGGACTTTGTCTATCGCCAGCCGAAGCCTCCACTGCTCGAGCTGGGGTGGTGGTGGACTAGATGACCTCTAAGGTCCCTTCCAACTCTTGTTATTCTATGTGTAAAGCCTCCGGAGGACAGCCCGGGGATGGAGTGGCGTGGCGCGACGCTGTTTTTGGGGTGGGGGGAAGAAACCAGCTTTTGCGATGCGGGTCGGGGGGACTCTACGCCCCCTTCCCAACACCCGCCAAGCCCAGAGACTCGCCCCGTTTGCCTTCTCGGGTGCGACGCGTCGCTTTCCTTTTTGATTGTGTTCACTTGACTTTTAAACATCGCGCCGCTCAAAACACAGAAGCCTTCAAACCAGACTTTTTTTTTAAAAAAAGGCCATATTTCCGTAAAATGCATCGTATGGAAGCTTCGCTTTCTGCAAACCGGGAATCGTGGTTTAGCGGAGGGGGTGGGTGGGCTGGAGGGTCTCGGGATGCCGGAGCGTCCCTTGGGGCAGGGAAGAGAGAGATCCACCGATCTCTTTAGCTTTGGGGGAACAAAAGCGGCTGGTGATTTCTTCCTACCAGGAAAGGGCTGGAGAAGCTGGGAGAAAAAATAATTAAAGAGAGAGGGTGAAAAGTTACCTTTTTTAAAAAAAAATTTGAGGCAGATTTGGGAAAAGTAACTTTTGCTGGAAAGGAAAGAGAGGTATTTTTTGCTCGCCTTTTTGCTTTTGGCCCTCTGTGAATCCACCTCTCCCTTTTATTTATTTTATTGATTTATTTATTTCCGGATCGGGGCTGCCTCTAAACATGTGCAGAGGGCTCCTTCCTTTCCAGATTTCGGGGTTTGGCCTGGGAGAATGCACCGCTGCTTCTGGAGGCGAATCCATCATTCCCTTTTGGGATGAAAAACATGTAGGACTAGCTGGCATACCCGTGCCTCACTACGAAACTATGTGGTGGGGCTTAGTTTTTGGGGAGGAAAAAATTCTGCCTCTGCCTACCAGCATCCATCGGTATTCATCTGGCTAGCGTCCTGTCAGTGTGTGAGAGAGTGGAGGGCTGTTTGGAAAGTGAAACAGTCTTTGCTGTGTGAGCAAGGAGGAGACAGCAAGGAGCCTGGGCGTGGCTTAGTTCAACTGTTCTGTACTAAAGCTGTTTGGTGCTCTGAAACTGAAACTCCTCTGCTTGTGTTTTGCATTTGGAAGAGATTTCTTTTCAGGTGGGGAGGGAGAGTAGAACTCCTTAGCATCAGAGCGAGTTAATAATGATAATTATATAGGAAATACTCTAAATGCTCTGAGGGTCATTTCGAAAAACCCTTCCTTAGTGAGCCCCTAGAAGCGAAGAGGAACATGTGCCACATTTCAAATTTGTAGGCTTTACAGTTCTGGAGATTTTGTGATGATGTGGTCTTTCGCTTTTATATATATAATATAATAATATATAAATAAGTAACAAAATAGCTGGAGTTACACTTCCAGAGGAAGGTGGGGGGAACGTATAGATGCTTTTATTGATTTATTGAGCCCTGGCTAGAAGTCACCACTATCCACTGAGAAGATTTTTTTCCCACTTTGGTGAATGATCTATTTATCTATCTATCTATCTATCTATCTATCTATCTATCTATCTATCTATCTCTATCTATCTATCTCTATCTATCTATCTATCTATCTATCTATCTCTATCTATCTCTATCTATCTATCTCTCTCTATCTATCTATCTATCTATCTCTCTATCTATCTCTATCTACCTACCTACCTACCTACCTACCTACCTACCTATCTATCTTATCTATCTATCTACTTTCCTGGTCAATCCCAGCTTGCAAGAAAGAAGTGGGGGAAGCACCAGCCCCCGGAACAGCCTGGATCATCTGTGGCCATTTTTACAGCCAGATCGCCTCCCCCACTTTCTCCAGTCAATAAGGCTGACTCACCCCCATGACTGCCAAGGAACCAATTAAAACACCGGAAGAGGGGATCAACTGATTTGCCAAAAAAAAAAGGATCCGAAGTGACATTATGTCCCCTCCCTGCTTCAAGCAGCCTTTATACCCTCCCCCTTGCAAAGTGAAACCAGCACACCCACCTGCACTCAAACCCTCCTCCTAAAACCTTTAAGGGACCTTGTAGGTCATCTAGTTCAACCTCCTGCCTAAGCAGGAGACCCTACACCATTTCTGACCGATGGCAGTCCAGTCTCTTCTTGAAAGCCTCCAGGGATGAAGCTCCCACAACTTCTGAAGGCAGCTTCTGTTCCATGGGTTGATTTCATTCTCCCTGTCAGAAAAATTCTCCTTTATTTCTAGGTTGAATCTCTCCTTGTTCAGTTTCCATCCATTATTCCTTGTCTGCCTACAGGTGCTTTAGAAAATAGCTTGACCCCTTCCTCCTCTCTGTGGCAGCCCCTCAAATATTGGAAGACTGCTATCATGTCTCCCCTGGTCCTTCTCTGCACTAGACTAGCCAGGCCCAGTAACTGCAACCGTTCATTGTCTGTTTTAGCCTCCCTTCATCATCCTGGTTGCTCTTCTCTGCACTTTTTCTAGAGCCTCAACCTGTTTTTCATAATGTGGTGACCAAACCTGGATGCAGGATTCCAACTGGAGTCCTGTGCAAGGGATAATGGCTTTTCTGTGCCTCCTTCCCTCCCATCTCTGCTTAGAATAGAAAAGGAGCTGGGTGCAACTACGAGCATTTTTGCTCGGCACACTAACCTGCCCTCCGAAATATTTATGCTATGAGCGATGCCCTTTGAGGTGCCCCGAGGGGAAGTGGGCCCAGGACACACCCACACCCACATGCTAACATTCCTCACACACACCCCTAGTGTATTTCACATGCACCGTGGTGCAAACAGGCTGCGTTTTTCTTAACAAGATACTTGGAACTTTTAAGTCAAAGAAAAGAATTTCCTGACAGGGAGAAGGATTAATCGAGGGAACAGCTCGCTTCCCTGAGTTCCGTTGCAGGAGGATTTTTAAAAATAGACAGAACAGCCATTTGGTATTAAGGCTCAAGAAGAGACTGGTCTGCCATATGTTAGAAATGGGGTGTAGGGTTTGCTGCTTGGGAGGGGGGTTGGACTAGATCAGTGGTCACCAACCAGTGAGCCGGGGACTACTGGTGGTCTGCGAGAAAATTTTGGTGGTCCACAGAGAAATGTCACCCCCAAAGCAATTAATCCAGGCTGTGCAGGAACACAAGGCTTGCATCGCTTGCATTGCGAACAACAGGCGTTAGTGAGGGGAGGGGGGAAAGGCAGAGGGGGGGAACTTGCCCCACTCACCCCACATGCCTGGCCTGGCCATTGGTCTGTTCCTTTTTGCTTCTTTCTTCTGCTTTTGGCTGCATGCAAGGAAAGCAGCCAAAGTCTTTCTTTCTCTCCCCAAACTCTGCCAGAAATGAGTCTTTGGGACCCTGCAAGGCCTCCTGCTCCAAGAGGCTGCGCCGGCAAAGACTCCTTTCTGGCGTAGTTTGGGGGAGAGAAAGAAAGACTTCTGCTGCTTCTGCTGCTTTCCTTGCATGAAGCCAAAAGTCTCTCTCTCTCTCCCTCTGAGAACGGAGCTGGAGACCGTATCCTGCCACCCACTTTTGGGGGGATTTTCCCCAGGTCTCTGGTCCGAGGGATTTAAAATGATGAGTTTGGTGGTCCCTGAGGTCCAAAAGGTTGGCGACCCCTGGACTAGATGACCACCAAGGTCCCTTCCAACTCTGTTATTCTGTGCAGACTCTGGAAGAAGAGGCAGCCATCCTGAGTAGGCAACTGTTCGCTCCTTGTTGATCTTTTGGGAATGCTCACAACTTTTGTTTCTTTTCCCCTCCCTGATGGCAACACAACACAAATGTGCAAAGAGGCCGTGGGACAAGAGTTGGGCAATCTTTGGTGGGTGGGTGGGGTTAAATGATTGCCGGAATCCGCCTCCTTTCTCCCAAAAGAAATAATCCCGGTTATTTGGCAGCTGCAGTGGGGGAGGGACCAGCCCAAGCCAAGGGTCATTCTCTTCGGACAGCTGCAAAGATTGAGCCTGCTTGTCCGGTGGTAAGGAAGGGAGTGGCTGGTGGGCACTGCCCTGCATGCCAACAGGGTGCTGGGATGCACAGGCGGGCTCT
>CM019157.1:1732258-1761755 GCA_009733165.1 Naja naja
GCCAGATTTTTCCTCCCCAGGACGGAGCAAAAAAGTTGTCCGCTGGCAGGAAGACGGTGCCCGACCCCCTATAAAGGGATTTTGGGGGGGGGGGCTGAGGGAGGAAAAAGAGGAACAAGGAAACCATTGACTGGCCATTAACCAGCCAGAGAGAAATCTGGGCAGGTCCTGGTTAGAAGCTGGTGGGATGGACATTTTTATGGATATTTTTTCTCATGCAAAGAGGGCATTTTTCTCTCCCCCCCTTCATGCTTTTGGGTGCCAGCTTTTGGGGGTGGCTCCATCCAAAGGTCCAGCTGGAAGCTATGGGGAAAAAAGAGACGGCTGCATTTTAATTCTCTCCTCCTCCTCTCCTCCCTGGCCCAATGAGGACAAGTCTTAAAGTTGCCAAGTTTGGGGACCCCTGATTTAAGGTGCCACATGGCCTCTGCTCATCATGAGGACTATAAACTTAGAAAACACCCACAGAGGAAATTTCGATGCCAGCGTGAAGTGCCACTTGTTCCTTTCCATCCCACAGAGACTGCCTCTTTCCTAAACTCTGTCCCCTGCTGGGAAGGGCCCCGGATTCTGCCCCCCACCCCATCCCCAGCCTTGCAAGGCCAATGCCCCCGCCAACCGCCAAGGACCTGGGAAGAAAGAGCCGCAGTGTTTGGCTCCAGATGAAGCCGTCATTCCTTCCGCGCAGACAAACTCGCTTTTGACCCCTGCCGTTGCCCACAACGAGGGGGGCGCACCCCCCCCAGAAGCAGGCAACCTTTGGCCTGCGGGCCCCCACGTCTCACAGCAGCCCTTTGTTCTCTCCGGCCCAGATGGTGCCAGGGGTGGGAGAAGGATCCTGGAAGAAGCTCCTTCCAGCGAGGCACAACTGTCCTTTCGACACACCCCCGGCCTGAGGGGAATAGGACAAGTTGCCAAAGTGCTGCAGCCAATGCGCTATGGCCACCTTACCGTGGGACAATTGAATAATTCTATATCATTATTGAAAATAAATAAAAATTGCTTTAACTGTTGTCCTTCGCATTTTGTTCTGTCCCTCCTTTGGCATCCTTTAATGATTCTATTCTACCATTTTCATTGATATGAGTGTAATTCTGGATCCGCAGCCAGTTGGCCATGGTGAGTTGACCCCGTGGCGAGTTGCCCATCATGAGTTGGCCATGGCGAGTTGGCCATGGCGAGTTGGCCATAGTGAATTGGCCATGATGAGTTGGCCCCATGGCAAGTTGGCCGTGATGAGTTGGCCATGATGAGTTGGCTGTGATAAGTTGGCCATGGCAAGTTGGTCATGATAACTTGGCCATGGTGAGTTGGCCATGATGAGTTGGTCATGATGTTGGCCATGGTGAGTTGGCCGTGATGAGCTGGCCGTGGTGAGTTGGCCATGATGAGTTGGCCGTGATAAGTTGGCCATGGTGAGTTGGCCATGATGAGTTGGTCATGATAACTTGGCCTATGTGAATTGGCCGTGATGAGTTGGTTGTGATAACTTGGCCATGGCGAGTTGGCCGTGATGAGTTGGCCACAGTGAATTGTCATAGACCCTGTTGACGAGATGCCACCTCCCAGCCCTGAAGGAACCCCGACAGAAGTTTTGAAAGGCATCTCCTTCCTGCCCAGAAAAGAGGGGCTGCCCACCAAGCGGCACCCCTCATTGGCACGAGGGCTCCAGTGCTTGTCCCCTTCGCCAGCCTTGGCACCCCATCAGGCAGGGCAGCCTTAGGGCTTACCAAGCCTGGCCTGAAGCATGTCCCATAGCCTTCAAAGCTTCTGTTGGGGCTGGGAGGTGGCATCTCGCCAATGTCGGGGTGGGCATAGAGGAGACAAGGCCCCTGGAAACAGCAAAGTCAGCCCTTCAGGGCTGCCCAGACAAGATGTGGGATGGGAGGGAGAAGGTCCTTCAATCGACATCTTTGTTCTCCTGGCAAAGTTGAGCGTTTTGCTCCGCCGATCTGACGGACGGCACCGCTCAGATTTTCCTCCAGCATTGTGCCAGCCTTCCCGCCACCCCCTTTGTGGACGGGTCACCCCAAGTCAAACTCTGCTTTCTGTCCCTGCCATGAATGCTGGTTGGCTTGCTTGCCATCGAAGCCAGTCCGGGAAGGGAAAGGAAACCCTTTGGCCAACAAACAAACATTTGAAATACACGCAAACCACACATGGCTGATTTTTCTGCCTGCATCTGCTGGCTCAGCTCCCCTCTACCAACTGAGCAGAGACTAAAAGCTAAGATGGGGGGAAAGGCCTTCCATTCTAAAAATGTGGCTAAAGGAAGTTAAAACCTATGATGAACAGTTGCTGGAACCAGGCATGGCTAGTCTAGAGAAGCACCAGTGCAGACAGGATAGCAGTCTTCCAATATTTGAAGGGCTGCCACAAAGCTGTTTTCCAAAGCACCTGAAGGCCAGACAAGGAATAATGGATGGAAACTGAACAAGGAGAGATTCAACCTGGAAATTAGGAGGAATTTCCTGACAGTGAGAATGAAATCAACCCATGGAAGAGAAGTTGCCTTTGGAGCTTCATCCCTGGAGGCTTTCAAGAGGAGACTGGACTGCCATCTGTCAGAAATGGTGTAGGGTCTCCTGCTTAGGGGGGGTTGGACTAGATGACCTACAAGGTCCCATCCCACTCTGTTAATCTGTCTCTATCACTTGCTAACTGAACTCCACCTCAACTTCTTCCAAGCTTTCCACCAAGAATGGAAGCTAGGAATCCTTAGTAAGACCACACCTAGAGTACTACATCCAGTTTTGGTCACCACACTAAAAAAAGATGTTGAGACTCTAGAAAAAGTGCAGAGAAGAGCAACCAGTCAGTTCATCACTGGAGGTTTTGAATAGAATATAGAATAGAATAGAATATAGAATAGAATATAGAATAGAATATAGAATAGAATAGAATATAGAATAGAATAGAATAGAATAGAATAGAATAGAATTCTTTATTGGCCAAGTGTGATTGGACACACAAGGAATTTGTCTTGGTGCAAATGCTCTCAGTGTACATAAAAGAAAAGATCCATTCGTCAAGAATCAACAGGTACAACACTTAGTGATAGTCATAGGGTACAATAAACAATCAAATCATACTAGGAAACAATATAAATTGTAAGGATACAAGTGACAAAGTTACAATCCTACAGTCACAAGTGGGAGGGGATGGGTGATAAGGAGTAATGAGAAGTTTAATAGTAGTGCAGACTTTGTAAATAGTTGGACAAAGCAGACGCTAAATTGAGGTTTTTCCTTATGTCATCAGGGGATCCGCTCAACAAAAGCTTCAGACAGTTAAGAGATTACCTCAGCCCGGAGTGGCGTGTCACAAGAGGAAAAGGCACGAAGGGGAAGGGGAAAAAGAAAGCCAGCCCAGAAACAAAAAAACTTTGAAGAGAGTATTCTGCTCTTTTTCCCAAGCCAACTCCGTCCTTTGCAAGATCTAATTTTGTGCTGTTGTTTATCCTAGCTCTGCCCCGGGTATGCTGGGTGCTGCTCCTTTCTCCTGAGAGCTTCTGGATTAATGTTGACACAAGTCTTGTCTCTCTTTTTTGTTTGGCTTGGTTTGGTTTTCTCCAACCGCAGGCTGACAAGCGGCAATTTTCAACCCTGGAGCCACAAAAGGCCAGCGGAGACAAGAGAGGGGACCCGGGAGGGAGAAAGACAAACGGCTCTGTTGGGACAGACAGCTACCGAATCCCACCCCAATCGGGGCTGATGGACAAGACTCTGGGGACAGGAGGAGGCCTGGAGGGCAAGTCAATCTGGGGGAAAAAATGGAGAATTGTTTTCTTTTTTCCAGTTCTGGAGGAATCCCCAGATTTTCCCAGGAGGAAAAGAAAGACAGACAGAAAGAAAGAAAAAGATCTGGTGAGAGATTTCCCCAGCCTCCCATTTTTCCAGCCTCTTCTTTGAGTCTCAAAAGACAGTTGTTGTTTTTCCCACGGTCTGAAAAAAAATCAAACTTCTCCCCATGGAGTTCAGATGAGAATTAAAAGTTGAGTCACAACTCCGAATGCATCGGGAGGTCCCTGGAGCAGAGCAATCAACACACAACTTTTGTTCTTCATTTTCAGAGCCGATTCTGGTTGCAGAAGACACACAGGGCCCATTTTCCTGTTTTTTTGCAGCGCAGCAGGCTTCTTGCAGGGGTAAAAAAAACCCATGCGTGTTACATACATGTAACGGTGTGTGCTCTGCTTCAGTGGTGTGGGGATGACCTCATCCCCACCAATGGCAACGGGTGCCTCAGTTTCTCTGGGAGAAAACTTATGCAACATGCAATTCCTGGGCATCTATTGCCAGCTTCTGGAGACCCAATGCCTATTTATGGAAGTTTATTTTCCCTTGGGAAATTGGCCTTCCCTGCCACGGAACAGCCTAAGTTACAGAGGAGAAAGAAACAGAAATTTATTCCTAACAAACCTATTTTTGGTGTGTGTGTGTGTATCCCTTAGCCGTTGTCCCTTGCTGCTCCAACCATTACAACCATTTAGGATATTTTGCACATTCTGGACGCAGAACAGCATTTGAGAAAGACACCAAAAAGGGTTATTTTTTTTTAATGTTGTACAACCTTTTGCAGCATAATCACACCGGCTTGTTGAGAGGTTCAAAGTGACTCTCTTGAGAAAGACCTACCGAAGAGTTTTCTGGCCATTTGGCAAGGCAAAAAAAAAAAACATCACTACCACAATTTGTGTTTGTTCTCCTTTCCAAGGCCATCGGGCTTTGCCACCTGCGCCCAAGTGCGAAATGTTTGTACTCCCCTCGTGCTCCATTTAGGCCGGGTCCCAGCTCAAGATGCATCAGCCCGGCTGGGGCCAAGCAAAGGCCATCTCCAATCTGTCCCCCCTCCTTCGCCCCCTTCCTCAAAATTATGCAGAGCAGAGGAAAATCGGGGAGCGAACAGGGACCCGGTGAAAAATTTCCGAAGTTGTGAGAACAGGGCAACCAAATTAGAATTAAAATTAGAATAACAGTTGGAAGGGATCTTTGAGATCTTCTAGTCTGACCCCCTCTGCTCAGGCTATCCCATTTCAGACAAATGGGTCAAACTCTTCCTTTGCTGGAGCTCTCCAGATAAAACCCGATGGCCCTTTGTCCAGAATGCAAAGAGAATTTTCTCACCAACCCTCCTGTTCAGGTTTCCAAACTGGCGTATTTCTCCAAGCGTGGCTGCAAACAATCACACACAAACACATACACACTCACACACCCATGTTATCAACTCTCTTGATTTAAAGTCTGGCTTGCACCACTAATATGTGGCTTAAGCAATTTCACAAAACCAGAAATTCTCCACGGACTTAACGCGGCCCACGAGGTTTAATCCTGCTACAAACAACTGCAGAAGAACGATTTTTTCCAAACACTAAAAAAACAACAACACTTGATATACTAACAAAGGTAGAACGATCAATGCCATAAGGGAATGGAGAACAGTTAACTTTGCTGGATAGCTTTCTGGTAAACAAACATCCTTATTTTTTCTTCTTTTTCCCACATAAACAGAGAGCTCTCAAGTGTTTCTTTGTTCCAGAAAGTGACTCGTTTTTTTCCGGTCTCTCCAGGGACAAACCGACCAATCTACCCTCGGAGCTGCTTCGGATGGTCTCTGGCTTGTTCCTCCAATCCTCTTTGTGGTCTTGAAGACAGGCTTGTTGGGCATAGCGAGCGGATCTTCTGGAGGAGCAAACCTCTTGAGAACTTCCGAGGACCAACTCTTTCCGCCGTACCCGTAACATTTCGAGGGTGAACTGTAGGATGTCTTTATCAGGGTAATAATGAAACCGATCTGAATGAAGGTAGAGTTTTTCACCCGTTAGACCTTCCTCCTTGAAGGACCTCAATGTCTTGAAGTCCTCATAGACTTCCTTTATGGCCTCCTCCAACTTCAGGAGGTCGTGGTGGCCTTTTTGATCTTGAACGCTTGCCCAAATCACCGTGGCCTCAATTCTCTTCTTCCTTGACCAGCTCTCAGTGATGGCCGTAAGCTGCAAACGTCCATTTCTGCTCAACCATCTTCCATACACTTCCATTTTCCAAGCGTCTCCAGGCTTTGTTTCAAAATTTTCAAGGGATGGGTGGAAATTAGCCATCTTGGCTGCTCCTGGATGGAAGGAGAAATGGGGTGGTTGGAACGAGGAGGCTGATTCTGCACCCACAAGGCAAGAGCAAGGGAACAGCATACTCCATAATTCTATTTATTCACTTAATCAGAGTTTAAAACAAATGGTCCCTTTTAATAATTTAAACAATACAGCCAAAAGATAAACAGAGGTCGATGCAAGCATTTCATATTGGCTCATCAGTACCTATATTGCAATAACATGGTTAAAAGAAGCCCTTTTTAACCATGTTATTGTAATGCAGGTACTGCTGAGTCAATTTGAAATGCTTGCATCGACCTCTGTTCGTTTTCTGGCTGTCTTGTTTGATCACAGTTGTAAGGGCTGCTCACTTCGAGAGAGCCTGGAGTGTATGTGGAACTTTCTGCCAAAGCAACCCATTTGTAAAAAGCACCTAAGGATAAACTAGGATAAAAATGACTGGGCAAAAGCCTAACATTAGTTAGGTACATTATTCACAGTACATTATGCACAGTACATTATTCACTGTTAACTAATCAAATCATGATTGGTGTGCTTGCACAACACCGTGCATGGCCGGCAGCGGAAATCAAGGTTTGCATTAGCCGGGTTTTGCAGGCTGCGTGCTAAATTCGGGATCTGAGCTGGTTAAGGGCGTCGTCTGAACAGCACCGACGCGCAGGAACGGCTGCAAATTCCGTGGGAATTTGTAAGGATTTGCAAAGCGCTTTTAGCAGCAACAGGAGACTGAAAGACGTGGCGTGACCGCCATCTAGTGGCGGCCGGGAGCTTCGCAGTCCAGAAACAGAAAATTTCATTCCCACGACTGCTAACTAGCATGAAACCGTGATTAGATTAGAGGTAACAAAGGGAGAGAAATCAAGGGTGGGAAAGCAGGCGGGTACCAAAAGAGGAGCCTAAAAAAAGAAAATTAAAACATCCACAGGGAAGAGAGAGCTGGAAGGAGGGTTTGCAAGCACATTTGTTGTGTTTCTCAACCCAAATCTGGATTTTTCCACCCGATTGTGTTTCTAGGGCTTTTCCCGCCTTAAAACCTAATTTCTTTCATGCATTGCGTTCAATAGGTAAATATAATTTGTTTACCTATGGCTTCCCTAAAAAACATGGAGGCTTTCAAGAAGGGATTGGACAGTCATTTGTCTGGAATAGGTTCTGCTTGAGCAGAGGGTTGGACTAGATGACCTACAAGGTCCCTTCCAACTCTTATCTGCTAATCTCCTAATCATGAGGCTGACTTACGGTGCTTTTGTTATTTGGGGGGGTTGGGGTGCTATCTGGGTGTTTGGGCGCAACACCTTGGTTTCTTAGGACACCCTGTTGCCCACCTTGCTCTCCTCGCCCCGCAGCAGGTTGCAGTGGGCTGATTTGACAAACCACGGCTTTGCAAAACGAATCCTGGTTTGCAGCAGCTCTTAAACTGGTCTCACGTCTGTAGCTGGGTTCTGCAGCCAGCCGCCGTGCCGCCAGAGGGCGCTGCTGAGTTCCCGCTCGCCGCGCTCGGGGATGACGGCTTTAGATGGCGCCTCAGCGCGGTGGGGGGGGGGCAGCCCGTTGCCACGGCAACCGCCGCAGGGCTGCCGGCAAGAGCGTCGAGGTGGGCCTGGCCGGGCCCGCGTTTTGCCCCCCGGGGATGTTCGGGGACGCGTCGACCGGCGTCCTGGACGTGGAGTCGGTGTGGAGGAGGGACCAGGGGACCCGATGCGAGGAGGTGGGGGGCCGATCTGCCCTGCGGCGGGGTGGGACCACAGGACCCATCTTCCCCAGCCGCAGCCCCGTTAGCCTTTGGGGCGCTGATCCCACCCTTCCACGGCTGGGACCCGCGCGGGGTGGCGATCGCCGCCCCTCCGTTCCCTGGGGTTTTTTTTGGAGGGGGGGGGAAAGGAACTACAAATCCCATAGCGCACAGCGGCATGGCAGCCCCTTTTTTGCATCGCAAAACCGCCAGAGGAGACCCTTCCCATCTTGCCTTGGCTGTGGATGATGGGCCGTGGTGCCATGCCAGCACAGGGAGGATGGGAGTGGTGGGACTTGTATGGAGGTTACTGGCGATCATGAATTCGGCGGCTGTGGATGATGGGGCTTCCCTTTGGGAAGGCCAACCTCTTTGGTTGCTGTGGATGATGGCATTTGTTTCGAATGGCTGTCCTTGGTTGGGGGCTGTGGATGATGGGGCTTCTTCTTGGACTGGCCGTCCTGATTGGAGTGGGGGTGGTGCATGATGGGCCTTGTGTTCTGAAGATCCCCTGACTTCTGCCCTCTTCCTTCCCGCAGAAGAGCACCCAGACCCTCCCCGTCCCCACGGCCGAAAGGGTGGCCCAGACCCGCCACAGCCACGAGGTGGGCAGCCAGGCAGCGCTGAGGCCAGCCCGGCCCAGGCCCTGCCCCTCCCGCCGCCCGCTGGTGGACTACGCCGGCCTGCGGGCCTTCCTGCAGCGAGTGGAGGAGCCGGTCATCCGCGAGCTGGACAAGAACTGGAAGAGCCACGCCTTTGACGGCTTCGAGGTCAACTGGGCAGACCCCAACGAGACGGTAACGGGGGTTTAGGGGGGATCCCCCTCCCAGGCCGAAGACTTACTCAGCCCCGAGGTTGTCCTCGACTTACAACAGTTCACTTGGTGGCCATTAGAGCGGTGCACTGAAAGAAAAGTGACCTAGGACCAATTTTCACTCTTTACGACTGTCACAATATTCAGGGGACTTCACATTTGGAGGCTTAGCTGATCCACTGTTATGACGGTCACAGCGTCCTTGCCCCTCCCCCCCCGACTCGTGCGATCCTCTTTTGCGACCTTCTGACAGGCACAGTCAACGGGGAAGCCAGATTCACTTAACAGCCCGGCGGCAGGGATTTGCTTAACGAACGTGGCAAGGAAAGTCGTAAAATGGGTCAAAGCGCCCTGAGCGAATTTCTCACTAGCAATGTACATTTTGGGGTCAACTGGTCGTAAGTCGAGGACCACCTGCCATGTCCAGAAGTGACACTTTCCCTGATTATTTATTAATTATTAATTGATTGATTATTCCCTGGTTAATTAGAATGATTCCCTGAGCATGAGAAGAGGGCAGAAGCCCCAACACAAGCTTGCGAGATGCTGTTATTGACCCCACCACCATCGTCTCGAGTCTTCTGGTGGGACAGAAGTTCCAATCCTTTCCCCAGCCTCTCTTAACCATCTGCAGGGGCTTCGTCCCTGCCACCCCCCATCATCATCTCCCCTTCCTTGCAGGTGTCTTGTGCACACAGGCGCTCCTGCAGGTGAGTCCTACCCGGCAGGGCGCAACCTGCAGGTGCATCTCCCAGGCAACAGGGGCCGTCCTCGCCTGCTCCTATGGCAGGTGAGTTGAAAGAGACAGGCAGGCATCACCTCCCATTTCGGGTGCATGTCCCTCTTTCATTTCTTCCTCTAATGGCTCTGCCGTCCTCGCCTGCTCCTATGGCAGGTGAGTTGAAAGAGACAGGCAGGCATCACCTCCCATTCCGGGTGCATGTCCCTCTTTCATTTCTTCCTTCCTTCCTCCCTCCCCCTTTCTTCCTTCCTTCTTCCCTCCATTTCCTCCTTCCATCCTTTCCTCCCATACTGGTTTTTTCTTTTCTCCTTCCTTTCGTCCCTCCCCTCTTCCCATCTTTCCTTCCTTCCCTTTTTCCTTCCCTCCTTCCTTGTCTTTCTCTTCTTTCTTTTTTTTCTTTCTTTTTTTCCTTTCTCTTTCTTTCTCTTTTTTCCTTCCTTCCTTCCTTCCTTCAGACTGGATGATGGAGACTGGAGCTCTGAAAAATCCTTCCTCTGCACCTGGAACCTCGACCGTCGAGCGCTGAATCCCCACCGCCCGGATCTGGTGGTGGAAGTCCCCAGCGCCGTCCTGTGTGTGGCTTTCCACCCCCAGCAGCCTTCACTCATCGCCGGCAAGTGCTTCTTGACGGGGGGCTCTCCCTGGGCCAGGACAGGAAGCGGACCGGCTTGACGGGGGGCTCTCCCTGGGCCAGGACAGGAAGCGGACCGGGCTCGAACATCCGTGCCCGATGCCCAAAACTCCCCGCCAGCTTCTCGATTGTATCTCCTCAGGAGGCCTGTTCAGTGGAGAGGTCCTGATCTGGGACACCAGCAGGCAGGAGGATCCCTTGATCTGGAGGACGGGCATGACCGATGACACTCACACCGACCCCGTCTATCAGGTAGGGACAGGAAAGGGATGGAGCCCGCCTCCCTCCTCGTGACTTCCTGAGCTCTCTGATCCCTCCTTTTGGGCCCCAGGTCAGCTGGCACCGAGACCCCCGGCAGCCGCGCGCCTTCCGCGTTTTGAGCATCTCCACCGATGGGAAGATCCTGGTGTGGCAGGAAGAGAGGGACGGCCTTCTCCGCCCCGCCAGCGGTTTCGCTTTTGTCCAGCAGCAGATTCCCCGGAGCACAAAGCTCAAGAAGGTAAGTGGTAGGGAAGGACCCTAACGGGGACACCCCTCCACAGCCCTGGCCAGTCTTATGCTGACCTCTGAGAAGGATCTGTGGCCCTCGGGCAAAAAGGGACTGCGTAGACTTGGAGACACGTTACAGCCTTTGGCAAGGCCTGCTGGTCACATGAATGTGGTGGGTTTGCATCTGAGGTCACGGTGGCACAGTGGTCAAAATGCAGTACTACAGGCTCCTTCTGCTGACTGCCGGCTGCCTGCAGCTCAGCCTTCCGTCCTTACTAGGTGAGCCCAGATTGTTGGGGCCTGTAAACCACTTAGAGAGGGCTGTGAAGCACTGTGAAGCGGTGTCTAAGTGCTATTGCTATTGATCTATCTCTATGTGTATGTCTGTCTCTATCTAACCTATCTATCATCTATCTATCATCTATCTATCTATCTATCTATCTATCTATCTATCTATCTATCTATCTATCTATCTATCATCTGTGGTGGCAGTGGTTAGAATGCAGCATTGCAGGCTAACTCTGCTGATCTATCTCTATGTGTATGTCTGTCTCTATCTAACCTATCTATCATCTATCTATCATCTATCTATCTATCTATCTATCTATCTATCTATCTATCTATCTATCTATCATCTGCTGTGGTGGCACAGTTGTTAGAATGCAGTATTGCAGGCTGACTCTGCCCCACAGGCAGTTTGATCATGACCAGCTCAAGGTTGACTCAGCATTCCGTCCTTCTGAGGTCGGTCAAATGAGGACCCAGATTGTTGGGGCTCAAAGACCAACTCTGTAAACTGCTTAGAGAGGGCTGTAAAAGCACTATAAAGTGGTATATAAGTCAGCTGAACCGTAAGATAAATGGTTCTCTTTTATTATCTTTTAAGGGCCTTTGTTAATCTTTGCAGAGACTCATCAGTATGTTGTCACAACGGCCAACTTCCTATTGCAGCAGAGAGAGAGGCTGGGAGGGCCAGTCTGGGCCCCCAATTCTCACTTGATTTTTCCTGGTGTCTTTTTTTCAGCGTTGTTTTTGATGCAGTGATGCATAGACCTTTTTTTCCCCTCTTCCCCTCCCCCTCCCCAGAGAAGAAAGCTCCGTTCCCCTCAGGGCCCCGGCCCAGTTCAGCTTCTCCTCCCACGGAGGCCCCATCTACAGTGTCAGCTGCTCACCTTTCCACAGGTAGGGCCTGCCGGCTGTTGCTGCAACGTCTGGAGGATGGATAGATTTTCAGGAACCAACGCAACAAAATGCGGGTTTTTTTTGGGGGGGGTGTTTCTTCGCCTGCTATCTCAAACGTGGTTTGTAAGGTGGGGGTTATAATTTGCCATGTTGTAAGTAATCCAGGCAAACGTGGTTTAAGGGCAGTAGGTAGCCTTGGCCTTGGGTTTCCGTTCTCAGCAAAATTAAACCTGCCTATTCAGGCCTCTTTTTGAGTGAAGGGGAAGGATACATCTATTTTAAGGGTAACAACAAACCTGGATTTGAACTTCTGGCTCAAACATAGCCACGGTACAAAACTTCTCTTGATTCAAGATCTTTTAAGCCTGTGATTCTGGGCTATAAATGTGCCAGTTTTAGTTCTTTTAATGTGCAACCAACAAATTATGGGCACTTGTAGAATAGCTGGAATTCCAGTTGTTTGGCTCTAGGTGCTTCTTCTTGGATTTGGCTTACACAAAACCTGCTTTTTCTTGTTTTTCCCTTTCCCGCCCCCGAGGAACCTGTTCTTGAGCGGCGGGACTGATGGACACGTTCATTTACACTCGATGCTGCAGGCTCGCCCGCTGCTGTCCCTTCAGTTGTCCAAGAAATATATTTTCAGTGTCAGGTGGTCGCCGGTTCGGCCCCTGGTTTTTGCAGCTGCTTCCGGGGAAGGTGCGTTTGCTTTGGCTAGCTGTGGTGAGGGGGATTTGTCATGGCTGTGGTGGCGCAGTGGTTAGAGTGCAGTACCGCAGACTACTACTGCTGTCTGCCGGCTGCCTGCAATTTGGGAGTTCAATTCTCGCCAGGCTCAAGGTTGACTCAGCCTTCCGTCCTTCCAAGGTGGGTAAAATGAGGACTCAGACTGTTGAAGGCAGCAGTCAGACTCTGTAAACCACTTAGAGGGGGCTGTAAAAGCATTGTGAAGCAGTACATAAGTCAATGCTATGGCTATTATTGTAGCCGATTGGATGTTGCATTAGGAGCTGTGGTGGCGCAGTGGTTAGAATGTTGTATTGCAGGCTAACTCTGCCTACTGCTAGCAGTTCGATGCTGACTGACTCAGCCTTCCGTCCTTCTGAGGTGGGTAAAATGAGGACCCAGATTGTTGGGGGCAAGAGGCTGACTCTGTAAACCGCTTAGAGAGGGCTGGAAAGCACTGTGAAGCAGTATATAAGTCTAAGTCCTGTTGCTATACAGGGGGAGGGGTGTCTGGACGTAGTTTTATTTCAGCCTGCCAGTTGACTCACCTCATCCAAGTGAGTTAGCAAGTTTAGTACTTAAACCTGCAATTTTTCTTGCTCACAGAGGATCCCCAACAGGCTGGGATCGTTCTTGCTTTTCAGTGGATCTATTTAATTTCCTGCAATGATTTTAAAAGTTGGTGCCAGCCCTGAATCATTGGAGGAGGAAAAAGCAGGATTCCGGGGGGAGGGGGAAAACCTCTTAAGGGTTGTGCTGTTATTTAATCTTTCGGCTTGTTTCCCAGGGGAAGTGCAGCTGTTTGACTTCGCCAAGAGCTCGCAAAAGCCCTCAGTTTCCATCAGGCAGACGCCCCACCAGGCCCCCGTCTACTGCTTGGAGTTCAACCCTCGGCAGACTCAGCTCCTTGCCGCTGGAGACGCCGGCGGGACGGTGAAGGTCTGGCAGCTGAGTTCGGATTTCACCGAAGAGGGCCCGAGAGATGAGCCACCTCGATCAGCTCGCAAACGAGGTCACAGACTAACACGGCCAACCCTTGCTGGGTGTCAAGAGATGCTTTCAGGCAGGGAGAGAAAGTCTTTTGTTCATGCAACTATTGTCAATCTTCCCACAAAGGGAGTTTTTGCAGCTGCTGAAGGTGTGTGTGTGTGTGTGTGTGTGATGGAGAAGGTTGTAAATAAACACTAAGTGAAAGCACTATTCTGAGTGGCGTTCTTCTTAAAGACTTAGCGGAGGGGGCTCCGTGTTTTGTTGATGGGGATTTCTCTCTATGCTCCGGAGGCTTGAAGAAACCCTCAATTTGGACTAGCAACTTTTATTGAAGCACACACACACACACTGACATTTTTGTTGTTGTTGTTGGTTTGTTTCCTTCGACCTAAGGACGGAGGCATTAAGCAAAGCATTTTTAAGGTTACACGGGGATTGATTTTCGAGCACGAGAGGGGGAGACATGCAGAGAGCGAAGAAGCTAAAGATATGCAAGTGCATTCTCGGGATTGCTGGGTGTGTGTGTGGGGTGAGGGTTCAGGGCAGGGGGTGAGCGCTGGCGATCAATTCACAAAGAGGGAGCGTGTGAATCGGCGTGAGCGAGGCAGAGGAAGCTCCGGCCTTTGCTGTCCATGTAGGGCTTCATGTGCGAGATGCAGTAGTTCCTGTGCGAGATGCAGTAGTCCGCCTGTTCCCGGGACAAATTCTGGAAAGGCAAGAGAGACAAAAGGTACCATGAGGATCAAAGACACGAGATCAGGAATCCCAAAGGGGAGAGAGAAATCTTTTGAAATTTTTGAATTCGGACAACCAAATTCCTGCGTCAGGATTCCGGCAGTTGCCTTAATTAAATCGTGAGCCTCGAGCTCAAAAACTTCAAAGGATTTATTAGGAGCGAACATGTCAGCATGACCTGTATGAAGCCGATTCTGAGACATGTAATTCACTGTCACTCTTGACCCTGGTTTTCTCCCATCCCTCTGGGTGTATCGTAATTCATATTCTCCAATGAAACACATCCATAGCCATGAGTTATCGATCACATTCTCCAATTATGTTCATAGCCAAGAGTCATCAATCAAGTTCTCCAATTAAGAGATTTGCTGGGAAAATTCCAGTAGTTTAGTTATCATCTTTGCAAGATAAGAATGGAATGCACTTCCAGTTCCAAACTGCTGCACTGCTCTTTCAAATTTCTCCCCCCCCCCTCTTTCTGTTCACGGCAACTCTAAAACAAGCATAGAAATGTTTTATGAGTTGACAACCTGCCTGCCTGGGTAGAAAACATCAAAACTTTTTAAATAGGACGAAGGAACATAAGCAAGCACTGAAGAAACGATACTGTCCTGGAGGAGAGAGGATCGTATTGGAAATGGTTTCACCCACTTAGTGACATGCTCCTATACCACCTTATTCAGGTTTTGCTCTCATAATTTCTGGGCTGGGCCCTCTCTGGCTTCTGCGCTAGAGAGAACCCTACAAAATCATCTCTGCCTTACGTGGGGTTATTAGCAAATTTTAAAATTACGTTGAAGGGGCCAGAAAGCAGATTATTTCCTGGAGCACAGCTGTCATCTTAGAAATCACACCACTGTTTGTGGCTGCAGCCACTGAAAGTTTGGCTTGTGACCCCCGTCTTAATGACAATTTGCTGGTCCTCGGCTTATGACCACAGTTGAGCCCAACATTTCTGTTGTTTTAAGTCAGACGTTGGTGAAGCGAGTTTTGCTGCACGGTACGACCTTCCTTGCCGCCGTTGTTAGGCCGAATCCCTGAAGCTGCTAAGTTAGTTGTCAAAGGGAATCTGGCTTCCCCATTGGGTTTGCTTGTCAGAAGGTTGCAAAAGGGAAAACCACGCCATTTCCTGGGACACAGCAACGGTCGTAAGTATGAGCCAGTTGCCAAACACCTGAATTTTGATCGGGGAATGCTTCAAAAGTTGTAACGGAAAAATGGCCGTAAGTCATTTATTTCAGTGTCGTAACTTCGGACGGTCTCTAAGTGAGCCATTGTAAGTTGAGGACTGCCTGTAGTAGATGCTAAATCCACCACCACCCCCACCGCCCCAAAAAAGCTTCCCTTACTTGGTAAAGTTCCTCCTTGGTCACGTAGGGCTTGCCCTCTGAGCTGAGGGCGCGGAAAGCACTCTCTATCTCCTCGCTGGATTTCACGTTCTCCGTCTCCCTGCTGATCATGAAGGCCATGTACTCTTGGAGAGAGACATGCCCATCCCTGCCGGAAGAAGGGGGTAAAAAAAGTTGGTGAGGGAATTCTGGGAGTTGAAGTCCACCCACGTTGAAGTTGCCATGTCGAGAAACGCTACCATTCTGATCCAGCTCCCCAAACACCACAAACCCTCCGACGTGAACTCAAAAGATTCCTTTATTAGGAGCGCCGGCAAAATGTTTCTCACCGCAGGCTAACAAGTCTGTCCGGCAGGGAGATGAATAGTGGTCTGCCACATTTATTCATCTCCGCCCCCTGCCTTTGATCCCCAGAGCTAGGTTCGGGGCCTCACTAGCAGCAGTGGCTCTTCCGTCCCAAGGACCGGCCCATAGATTTCCATTGCTCTCCTCTCCTCTGCCTTCTGCATATCTGTGCATCAGGCACTGGACTCAGCTGTTCCTCCTCTTCCTCATCAGCCACCTCCAGACCTGGGGGCTGTTGACTCTCCATCTGAGGGCTGATGGACGGCCCAGGCTCCGCCTCTCTCTTTCTGACAGCTCCATTCCCTCTTCCCCCTCGGAGCTCTCAGGTTGCCCTGCTGACCCTGACTCCCACATCTCCCCCTCCTCCTCTGATTCGGTTGCTGGAGAGGCCAGTGGCCAACAGGCCACAACACCTGGCATAGAGCTTTCGGGGTGAAAACGACAAGGGGATCCCTCTGAATGCTCTTACCGGTTGGGATCAACCGTGTCAAGGATAGCCTCAAATTCCGGATCCGGTTCTCCTTCCTCCACCATGGGCAGATCATAACCCAGGGAGCGCAGGCAGGATTTAAATTCTTGGTGGTTCAGACGGCCAGATTTATCTTTGTCGAAGTGCCTAGGATTAAATGAATTTATTTTACTTTTATTGGCTAAACCTTTTCCAGGCAGGCTATGAAAGAAACTCCAGATGTTGCTTTAATACACAGAAAGATTTGCTGGGATTTGGACAGGCTACACACATATATAACCAGACTGCATGTCAGCCATGGGGCTAAGATCTAAGTTCAAAATATTCTCAAAGATCCATCTCATCCTGGGCACCCTTTTTTAAACTATTACCATCTGGCAGACAGTACAGAATAATAAAAACAAGGGCAAAGGATTGCAGAAAAAACAATTACTACCAACCTGCCTTCCATTGGGGACCTGTATACTTGCATGAGTCAAAAAGAGGGCTGTGCTACAGACCCCTCACATCCTGGACATAAATTGTTTCAACTCCTTCCCTCAAAATGACACAATAGGGCACTGCACACCAGAACAACGAGACACAAGGACAGTTTTTTCCTGAACGCCATCACTCTGCTAAACAAATAATTCCCTCAACACTGTCCAACTATTACAAAGTCTGCACTACTATTACTATTAACCTTCTCATCACTCCTTATCAGCCATCCCCTCCCACTTGTGACTGTATGAATGTAACTTATATCCTTATGTTTTATATTGTCTGTTTCCTAGTATGATTTGATTGCTTATTTGTACCCTCTGATTAAGTGTTGTACCTTATGATCCTTGATAAATATATCTTTCTTTTTATGTACATTGAGGGCATATGCACCAAGACAAATTCCTTGCGTGTCTAATCACAGTTGGCCAATAAAGAATTCATTCATTCATTCATTCATTCATTCATTCATTCATTCATTCATTCATATAGGCTGAAAAACAGCTTCTATCCCAGAGCAGCATCTATACTGAATTCTACTATATAGTGCAATATGAATGCAATATCAGGGGGCTTCAATTCAATTGCATGTGTTGCCGCCATGTCTACAAGGAAAAAACTGGTTACAGAATTATAGCGGTCAATTTATGACAATTTTTGTAGATAGAACAATCTTTGGAAAATGATATTTACACACATACTTATTGGATCTCCACTAATATAAACCAGGGAGTGACCCTAACTGTTTGAGAACACGTATTTTCTTAACAGGGATGTTATTATCCACTATTAATGTATTATACTGTCAGTATTTTTATGTATATGTAAATAGTGGTGTCTACTGCTGGTCTAAGACCGTAATAAAGTTTATTCTGATTCTGAATTCTTCTTCTGAATTCAATTGCATAGAATGTGAAGGATGTGTGTTTTTGTTTTATTTTTTTTTATGTCTAATGTACACTGAAGAGGGCATTTCATTTCCTTGTACGAGGTGCGGTGACAATAAACTAAACGAAACTAAAAAGAAACTTAAACCAGGCTCAAGTTTAAAAACAGGACTGGGGTGGGTGGGTGGGCTTGGGCACCCAGGAGGGGTTTGCAGGCCAGGGCGACCACACCCGAAAACTGCTGCAAACTTACTTGAACATCATGCTGAATTCCTTCAGAGCTTCTTCAGTGACACCGTGGTGTTCCTGAAAAACAAGAGCAATGTGTTCACTCGTGGAGAGGTTGGCACTCAACAACGCCAAAGAAGCGCCCGTCTCATCTATTGGGAAAGATTTGATGGGGGGAATCTCCTCACTTCCCAAGTGAGGAGAGTTCCTGCCTCTTCGACTTAATCAGTTCCCCCAAATAGGGTGCTTTGAAAACCCTCTGGGCTGGAGGAAAATAGACCTGAGAGATGTTCCTTCCCCTCTGAAGTCTTGCTTGGTCAACCAGCTGAGTGTCTCTGGAGATTCTCAGCCACCCAGGTCAGTTGTCCCAAAGGTGCGTGTTCCCCCCTCCCCAAGAGGCAACTGGATTTTCTGGTTTTTCTTTGAAGAGGTTTCGCTTCTCATTCGAGAAGTTTCTTCAGGTTCTCTCAGAAGCTGCTTCTGCTCTCAGAGCTGAAGAAGCTTCTTGGATGAGAAGCGAAACCTCTTCAAAGAAAAACCAGGAACTCCCTGAGCCTCCATGTGGGCCCTGCACTTGCCTGCATCCAAAACAGGCCACGTGGGGACACCTGGGAGGGGAAGGGTGGGCGGGGCCAGCCAGGAGTGGGATTTGGGGGCTCTCCAGAATCTTGCTAGGGGCTCTCTGGAAGCCCTGCGAGCTCCCAGAGGCCCACCCCGGTTACAACATTGATTGATTGATTGATTGATTGATTGATTGGATTTGTATGCTGCCCTATCTCCTGAAGGACTCAGGGCGGCTCACAACACTGAAAACACAAAATACAAAATTTAAAATTACTAAAAAGTATTAAATAAGAACCCAAACAATATCTAAAATCTAACGAAACTCCAGATAAAAACCCATTAAAAACCCACCCCTCAGTCCAGGCCGGCCTGTTGGAACAACCACGTCTTCAGGTGTGTGGAAGGAGGAGGTCAGGGGCCAACCAAAGCTCCAGGGGCAACTGATTCCACAGGGTGGGCGCTCCCACAGAGAAGGCCCTACCCCTGGGGGTCGCCAGCCGACACTGTCTAGCCGACGGCACCCCAAGGAAGCCCTGTCTGTGGGAGCGCACAGGGCGATGGGCAGATGTTGCCGGCAGGAGGCATTCCCGCAAATACCCCGGACCTGCCAGAAACTCCCCAGCTCCCAAAGAGGGGGCTCTAGCTATAAGTCACAAAGCCGACCCACCTCCCACACACCAACCTTTCTCTGCAAAGCTACCCTACCTGGCCTGTATCTGCTGCTCCAGATTGTGCTGCATTCTCATGCCGAGCTGATCCAGCTGGTCCCACTGCTGGGCCAGCCCCACCGTGCTGTGCTCGGTGTACTTATTATCCAGAATCAGGGCCTCTTCCATAGCCGCTCCAAGGTCTTCGATTTTCTTCAGCTGGCTCCTCATGGCTCGGATCTCCTGGTGCTTGCGCTGAAAGGGAAAGAGGGAACATCTTATGCTCTCCAATGGTTTAATGTCCCCCCTGGCCAAAGATTCATCCTGAACTGAACTGGAAAGAAGCTTAGTATACAGGTAATCCTTGACTTAACGTTCGTTTAGTGACTGCTCAAAGTTACTGTCAGAGTATATTCATGAAGATAGCATGGTAACAAGGTCAGCCAATGAATAGGAGCAACTGAGCAACTAAGTCAGCCAGTGAGGAGTTTTGGAAACTGAAACTAAAGTAGCTGAGGTGTGGCTCTATATTAAGCTCTGCAGCTCTGTTGAGCTCTGAGTCTGTCTATTGAAAATGAAACTGCTTCTCACCTCTGCTGTGTGTCTTACTTGCCTGCTGAACTAAAGAGAAACTGATGTCTGTTTTGTGAGCTCCTGAGTTGCTGTTCTGCTCTGAACCTGTAACATGTCTGCTTCTGTTTGAGTTGGCTCCATGTTGGAGAAATCTACAACTGGTATTGTAAAATTTACTTTATGTGTTTATAAAGAAGTTTAAATGAAGCCTCAGCCATCTGTGTTTACTTTTCTGGCGCTGAATTTACGCTGTGATACTCTGAACAGTTACAGCAGCAACTTGTGACCATTTACGACCATTTGTGGCATCCCCATAGGTCATGTGATCAAAACTCACGACGGCTCTTATTTATGACGGTTTGCAGCATCCCAAGGGGGGTGTCACAATGATCTCCTTTGGCGACCTACTGACAAGCGAAGTCAATGGAAAAGCCAGATTCGTTTCACAGCCGTTGCCGTGTCCCCGGAGGTGTGACCTTTTGACCAGCAAAGCCCAAGGGGAAACCAGATTCACTTAACAACCAGGTTACTAACATGTCAACTTGCAGTGGTTCACTTAACAACGGTGGTGGCCCAATTCACTTAAGAAATGTCTCACTTAACTACAGCAATTTTGGGCTCTGCTGTGCCTGTTAAGTCGAGGGCTACCTGTATTTCAACCCTGATCGGAATCCTCCCCTGTCTTTTGTTCCATCAAAATACACACCTTGGTTGCTTCCAGCTGAGACTCCAGGGTGCCGGATTCTTCCACCATGCAAGACCTGAAGAAAAGGTTTGGCATGAGAGAGGCTCTTCAGCCAGTCAAAGAAATGGGGCTCGGAATTAACACGCTAGCCTCGCTTAAGGACAGGTCTGTTTAGTTAAATTAAGGCGCCGATACACTGAGGAGCAGCGTGGTAGAATGGTTGCAGGCACCGCAGCCTGGAAAACAGGACTTCTTGTCTTGCTTAAGGCACGAAACCAACTCCTAAGCAGCTCTTTGGATGGCTTACAAAATTGATTTTTTCCCCCAAAGAAACCATTAAAAAACAAGGAAACAACATGGAACAGAACAAACACGCACGCCACCCGCTCTACAGTGTTTTTTCACAGGGGAAAAAAATTGTGAAGATGTTTATATGCCAAAATTTGGGATATTTATCAATGTAAATCCAATCCACACGTATTGCTCACCTGACTATTTAAGTGTCTCAGAGTGGTTTGCAAATCCAAAAAAACGTAAAACCCAGTCGAAGTCTTTCACCTTGATAGCCAAGTATCCTCTTGGGGTATATAGGGAAGACCCCCTAGAAGCGGCCAGATTTGTGTGTGTGTGTGTGTGTGTGTGTGTCCATGCAGGTATAATGCACGGTGCCAATCTAGAAACCCGATCTTGCAGCGAGTGTGGCAAAGACCCATTTCTCCTTTTTTGAATTGCTTCTGCAGAATTCCTCTCTACACGAATGAAAATTTGGTTTTGGAGCAGGCTATCTCGCAAAGGCGAAGGGTGGTGGTGGATCCCTTTTCAGAACCAAATTCTGGTCTGAATCTCTGGGCAGGGGGCTTGGATTAGAAGGCCTTCCGAGGTCCTAGGATCCTATGGTTTTAATTTCAAGCCCCATTTCGCAAACCTAAGTTAAGGGCAGCAAAATAAAATAAAATAAAATAAAATCCATGCAAATTCTAAAGCGCTGGTTTCTTGACGATCTGGAGGGGAGGGAGGTGTCCGCAGCCATTCCCTGGAGCTGACACACACACACAGACACACAAGCCGCCAGTAAATTGCTTGAGATGAGTTTGGGGGGGGGGAGCTTGTCAATGAGAGGCAAAAGACTTGAGCAAGGGTTTGCACAGCATGATAGGGAGGGGAAAACTTTGCACAAATGCCTTGGCTCGGTTTGCACACTCCCTGCTTGTAGGGCAGGATCTTTCCAAGCAAAGAAAAACAAAGCGTAATGCCTTGGGCATCCAAGGTGCAGCTAGTCAGGGCTCTTTTTAAAGTGACCCAAAACGATCCATCTTCGGGGTGACTCTACTGTAATTTAAAGATTTTTCATCCCCGGGGCTCTTTTTGATCCAAAACGATCCATCTTTTGAGTTTACTCTACTGTAATTTATAAAGATTTTTCTTCCCTGGGGCTCTTTTTGAAGTGATCCAAAATAACCCACCTTCTTAAACTGCTTTACTGTAATTTAAGGATCGTGATTCCTGCTTGGGTTTTAAACTCTGGAAACGACCCAAAGCGAGAGGGAGAAGGGAAATCTCAAAATCCAGATTGAATCCCAAAGCATTAAAACTTGGCAAGATGGACGAGAGTCCCCAGGGCAGCGTGTTTTGGTTCCCTTTGAAGCCCAGAGCCCTGTCCTTGAAACATTTGCGGTGAAAAACCACAACGGACACTTGGTGCACACACACACACGAAAAAAAAAAACACATCTCGGCTACTGTGTGGGCGAGCTTCACTTTCTCGGTGCCCCTGTGAAGTGGAGAGGATCTGGCTGGGGAAATCGGCTGGCAAGCTCACCCCTCCCTCACCCTCCACCCCCCAACGGTACCTGCCCTTCTGCAACCTGGGGCTGGGGGGGGGGGCGGCAGATTTTTCATTTCACTCGGGTTGTAAAATTCCTGGGTGCTTCAGAGAAGGGATGCTCAGTTTTTTTAAACAGGTGAGTCTCGCTCGCAAAAAGGTTACAGCGTCATCATCAGCGTGGCAGGTAAGTGATCACAAAGCGGTTATATGGCCTGTTTCAAGGGTGTGTGTGAATTTAATCCACCCTCCTTTCTCCCCGCCAAGAGCATCTCACAGTAGTGATCAGTTAGTTCGAGAAAACAAAACCAAAATAAAGGAAAGCCGAGCCTTGGGGAAAAATTAGGGGTGTGCAGTTAAAAAGAAAAACGAAAGGAAAAATAAAACAAAAACACAGCGAGGTAAGAAAAAAGGAGAAAAACCTTCCAGACAGATCATCCCCAACTTCATACTGATAGACGCGAACGACACGACGGTAGGCTATGCTATTCAAAGGAAAGAAACCGTGTGAAATTCCAGAACAGGAGAAAGGAGAACATGGAGAGAGACGCTCACACGCACAACACACACACAAGGGAACACGTGGCTTACAACGCTCGTCCAGGATCAACACTCAAGCCTATTTCAACTTCTCCACTCAGGATGCTGCTATCGAGCATTGCATGCCAAAACAACCAGACATCAAGGTAGTTTTTCCCACCCCCCTCCTGTGCCATTGGTCTGGTGGACACTTAATTCTCACAGCACTGTGTCTCATCTCGTCTTTCCTACCATCTTCTCTTACTGGTTTATGATTTATCGATTTCTAACTTATGATTAATGATTATAACTATGATTTATGATCTATGACCTATCACCTTGTTCTTTGCATGTACACCGAGAGCTTCTATTGCTATTCCATTCTATTCCATTCCGAATTCTATTCCTATTCTATTCCATATTTTCTATTCTATTCTGATTTCTATTCTATTCTACTCTACTCTATTCTACATTCTATTCTATTCTACATTCCATCCCATTGACTATTCTATTCTATTCCTATTCTATTTTACATTCTATTCTACATTCTATTCTACATTCTATTTTCTGTTCTGTTCTGTTCTGTTCCATGTTTCTGTTCTATTCTGCTCTGCTCTATTCTGCGTTCTATTCTGTTTTACGTTCTGTTCTGTTCTGCGTTCTGTTCTAATGTTCTGTTCTATTCCATCCCATTGACTATTCTATTCTATTCCTATTCTATTTTACATTCTATTCTACATTCTATTTTATATTCTATTCTATTCTACTCCATATTTTCTATTCTATTCTATTCTACTTTATTCTACATTCTATTCTATTTTACATTCTATTCTATTCTACATTCCATTCTACATTCCATCCCATTGACTATTCTATTCTGTTCCTATTTTACATTCTATTCTATTCTAATTTCTATTCAGTTCTATTCTAATTTCTATTCTGTTCTATTCTAATTCCTATCCTATCCTATCCTATTTATCTTATCCTATTCTTTTTTAAAAAAATACAGTGACCACCTGTCAGCTTGAAGGTGTTTCTCTTCATGCGCCCACACATTCAGTCTAGCAGTTGGACGTCTTTGCCAGCCGTTTCCTACGGGGCCGAGGTCTGGCTTCCACTCAGAAACGGATGTGGCTCTTTTAATGAGCCGCAGGAGACGTGGCTGTTGGCGCTGCCAACCCTCCCAAGCATCTCTGCAGCCCTGAATTCTGACTCCTTGCCTGGTCCTGCTATCTTGCTGCTTTGAACCAGAGAGGCTAAAGGCTTATCTGCATGCATGGAGGAGGGACCCTAGATTAAGATCAAGGGGCAGCCACAGCTTCTTTCTTTCGTGGGTGTGCGAGGGAGAGAAAGAGATGGGGCAGGGAAGGAGAAACACAAGGAACACAACAAGAAAGGTAGATAATAACCAAGTCACAATTTGGCCCATTTGGGTTGCTGAGTCTGTGCTCTTCTACTCTCCCCAGACCCCACCCTGTCCGTTTCCTCCAGTTCTGTAATCCGAATTTCTGGTTTGGAGACCAATCGTGGTTTGTATTGCTAAGAGAAGCAGCTCAACACAATCAGTGCCAGAGGCCAAACCTTGGGGGGGGGCATCAGAAGCAGGTCCCAGACCACTCCTGGTTTTGCCAAGATGCAAAACAGAGGAGAACAGAGGGGGCTCTTTTGCATGACCTCACTGGGGAGGGAGGACCAACTCCTAAAACATCGGAAGCCCAAGGAGCTATGGTGCCTAAATGGGAAAAAAAATGGGAATTAAAGTAACTTAAAAGAGTCACACCCACCACCCCGTAGCAGATGGGACAAGCAAACGGATCGGGAGAACGGAGAGACAGAAAATAAACTCTGAAATCAGATGATATGGGCTCCTCCTGAAGATGTGGCCATGAGTTCAATCCTAGGCAGAGGCTAATATTTGGAATAGACTCTCCTGCTTGAGCAGGGCGTGGGACTAGATGACCTCCAAGGTGCCTTCCAACTCTGTTGTTCTGGTTTGGTGCGTACTAGCAGAGCCCAGCCAAGGACTCAATGTGTCCCCAGGGGAGATGGTTGTCCTCGGTTCGTGAAGAGGCACAAAATGGAGGAAGGAAGTTCAGGCTGGCATGTTGGAGCTGAGGATTATAGGTCAACAAGGAACGAACAGAAAACACCACGATGCCACTACTGTGGACAAGAAAAGCTTGTTTGTGTGCATGTGTAAGGAGGGTGAGAGGGGCAGGAGGATCTCTGTTTCTCAGGGCCTGTGAACTAACCCCAAATGTCGGCTAAGGGCCTCCTGCAGAGTCCAGGCATCAATGCCCAAACCGGGTGAACTCTGCTAACACAGTTGCCTCAAGCACAGCAATGGCACGAAGCAGCGAGAGCGGCTGGAGAAAAAAAAAACACGGGGGAAATTTATACTCACCCATCGAGCAGGTAGGTTCTGTAGAGCGTGACCGTTTGATCGTGGCGCCGCGGGAGGAAAAACGAGGAACAGGACAGGGAGGAGGAAGACAACAAAATGAAGGGGTGTTAGTAAGAGCAGGCATAGTACACAGCTCAGCATCAAATCAAGTTTGCCACAGGCAAAGACCAGGGATTAGAGCAAATAAGAACACTCAGGGAATATCCAGTTAAAAATTCTAGAATAAAGTAATGAATAACGGATAAAACACTGTATTAAAATCACAATTCGGCATCCAATCTGTCAGTTACACATGGTGTCATACCCCTGTTGGGAGTCTGAATCCAAGGAGGAAGCGGCTCCTGGCTGACAGGGAGCGGGAGTGTGGCTCTGTTGGTGGTGGAGGAAACTGGGGAAGGGCAAAGCCCAGCTGGGCAGAGCAGGGGAGAGGTAAACAAGGGAGAGGGAATTCAGAGGAAGACCCGGGCCCACCCCCTCTTCATCCTAGGGCACGCAGGGAGGAACATAGGAGAGAACAACATGGGTTGTATGGCTTATGGGGGAGGAAAGGGCCCTGATTCCCTTTGTTAGCCACAGCTGGGAAGAGAGTTTAAAAGAGATGCATGCTGAGTGCACAGCCTACTGGGAACAAATGTGAGTTTATCTTGTGTTGACTTTGCTTATCTGTGCTCCTGGTGTCTCCCAACCGTGTTGAGTTATTGCTGTGCCTTCACATCTGGAATTCCTTCTCCTGCCCTGCCAGACTAATTACCTCATTTTGCCTTGATTGGACTTATAGTTACAGTTTTTGTGGACCACGTTTTGGACTTGATTCTTTGCAGCCAAAGGCTGTTCCTGGGAGAGTTCTTCTCCAGCCAGAAGGTAACCAGGACATTGGGGGCAAAGTTGGAGCTAATAAAGGGACTCCTACTGATTATCTGACTGGATTGCCTTTGTGCCACGCCCCTTTGGGTCCTCACACAAGGTCCAACTATGCTATAATATCAATCCTTAAACTGCGAGGCCCATAGTCATTAAATACTGAAGTCGTTAAATACTAAAACGCAAAAGAGTAGTAATGCAAAAGGGTTTGCTATGTTAGTTGCGTAAAACAGCTATGGTTATTTGTTCTGGTCTCTGGGCTTTGGCTGTAATAAACTTGGCTTTGATTTGAATGCAGCATCACAGAATTCTGAATCCTGGGAGTTAAAAGTCCACAAGTCTTAAAGTTGCCAAGTTTGCAGACCTCTGGTTTAAGGCCTAGGGTGACGGGCAAACCCAGCGTCACTAATTCAACAAGCCAGGGCTGGATAGGTTAAGCCGGGCCAGCCCTGGAAGCAGCACCTGGTCTCCTGAATCCATTGGTGGAAAGCGTTAGCATGCTGAGCAAACTCCTGGCGCAGTTTATCGTTCTCCTCCTGCCTGCGTTGCTCCTTCTGAAGTTCCAGCTCGCGTTCCTGGGGAAAGAAGGGAGAACGTGTCACGGTCAACCTTAATGTTTCTGAAGGAAAGGTTGAAGGAAGGAGGGAGGGAGGAAGAAGGTAGGTAGGTGGGAGGGAGGAATAAAGGAAGGAAAGAAAGACTTGGAGGGAGGAGGGAAGAAAGGAAAGTGAAGGAGGAGAGAGGGATGAAGGAAGGGGAAATGAAGGGGAAGAGAATGGGAGGGAGGAAGGAAGGAAGAGGAAGAAGGATAGGTAGGAAGAATGGAAGGAAGGAAGGAGCGAAGGAAGGAGAGGTAGATGGAAGGAAAGAGAGGAGAGGAATGGAGGGAAGGAGGAAGGAAAACATGTTCTATAATTTTGAGATGCCCTTGAACAGGAAGGAAGGAAGGAAGGAAGGAAGGAAGGAAGGAAGGAAGGAGGGAGGGAGGGAGGGAGGGAAGGAAGGAGATCAGAAAGGGAGAATGACCTTGATGATTTTCTGCAGGTTCCTCCAAGTCTCCTCCAGAGCTTCCATCGTGAACCAGGTGTAAGGGTTGGAGGCCACGCGGAAGCTCTTGATCTGGCGGTCCAGCTCGGCCAGCTGGTTGAAGTCGGCCTGGGCAGAGCTGAGCGAGGACCGGAAGGCATCGTGAGCCTCTCGCAGCGCCTTGATCTCTTCCAGCGAGTTGCAGCGCACGGGGTCAGTCAGGTCCTCTTCCGCGTTCTCAAACCAGCTGTTAAAGGCCGAGGCTTTCTTGGCGAAGGTCAGGAAGAGGTCCTCCACCTGGATGAGAGGACAACCCTCAATCATCTATCGAGCATCAGAAGGGAGAAGGATTGAGGGGCCCCCATGCTGGATTGGTAGGAGGAAAACACTCCTGGGGCGCATAGAGATAAGATGTGGCGGCCTGTCCTTTTGAAGTTTTTCAATAAGAGATTGGACAACCATTTGACTGGAATGGTGTAGGGTCCCCTGCTTGAGAGGAGGGCTGGACTAGAAGACCTCCAAGGTCCCTTCCAGCGGTATTCTGATTTTTCAAAAAGTTTTTTATTTTTACAAACTTCCCATCTTTTTTTTAAACAGTGTGTCATCTGGGTATAGATATCTTGTGCCATAATATTTATGCTTAATACAATTTCCTTACCATAGCAACAATAATTACGTTGCATTCTTATTTTAAACTACCATACATAATATGTCTTATTGTTGTAACCATCCCCTTCCTAATTCCTTCCCCTCTATTTTTATATGTTCTATCTATCTATCTATCTATCTATCTATCTATCTATCTATCTATCTATCTATTTATCTTCTAATTTCCTATACTTAATCGCTAATTTCCATTTTTCTTTCCCATTGATAAAATACTTCCAATATCATACAATATTCAGTTTGTTCTTTTTTCTTCTTCTAATTTCCAGTGTTAAGTCTATTCATTTCTGCACATTCTAATATTTTCCTGATCACGTTCTCTTCTATTGGAATCTTTTCACTTTCCCAGCTTTGAGCAAATACTATTCTAGCTGCAGTTAGTGCACGAATAATTAAATGTGTCTGTCAACTCATAAAACATTTTGTATACATGTTTTATAGTTGTCAACAGAAAGAAGGGGGGAGTTTCAAAGAGCAGGTGGCAGTGTGGAATCGAAAGTACATTCCATTCATACTTTTCTTCAGAGACTGATTAGATGGCTGAAACTTCTGCCCTGAAAAAATCTAATTGGAGAGCATGATTGATGACTCTTGGCTATGGACGTGTTTCGTTGGATGATACACCCAGAGGGGTGGGGGAAAAGCAGGGTCAAGGGTGACAGTGAACTACGTATCTCAGAGTCGGCTATGCCCAGGTTAATGCTGGCATGCTAACTTTTAATAAATCCTTTTTAGTTTTGGGAGAGTGGCTCGAGGCTCATGATTTAATTGGAGTAACTGCCGGAATCCTGACAGTGTCTTTTCCTCATTGTAACTTTCAGGTATAGAGTCCCTAACAAAAAATATTTCAGGTTTTCCTATGTATTATGTTGCTTTCAGTGCTACTCTGATGGATTAATCTCGAAGCTTCCTTAAATTCAATTCCCCAAGCCTTTTGCCCACTCTTGCCTGGCCAAAGGAGATTTCTTAAAGACTCTCTGGTGAAGCAGAATGGCCGATTCGGGGCTGCCCGGTGCCTTTTCCTCACCTTTCTGAAGTGTTCTTGGGCCTCCAAGAGTTTTTTCTTCCGGGCAGCTGAGTTGGCCAGCAGCTGGTTCCAGCGCTTCATGAGCGAGGCGTGGCGAGCCTCGATGGCTTTCGACTGGATGTGCTTGGCGGCCAGCAGCTGGTCTTTCAGGGCGGTGATGTTGGCGATGCCTTCTTGGGCGAAGGCGTGGAGACCGGCATCAAAGGTTTCCTGCAATGGGAGTTGGAAGGTTTTAAGTCCCCAAACTTGGCAACTTGAAGACTTGTGGACTTCAACTTTGCAGTGCACAAGTCTCACAGTTGCCAAGTCTGGTTTAAGACTTTGAGTACGGAAAGAAACACAGAGGCAACCTTGCTGGTTACGGCCTTCAGCAAAGATATCCTCCCCTTCCCTTCCCTTGTCGGCCACACACACCTGTTTGGTGAGAAGAGTCTGCACTGAGGAGAGGTCTCGTCCATAGTCATCCGTCTTGAGGCTGTTTTCCTTCTCACCTAGTAGATTTGTCTTCGATTTATTCATATCCCTCTTTTATTTTACTTTTACAAATGGTGGTAAACATCTCCAACGCACCTCCCTCCACCTGTTTTCCCCACAACCACCACCCTGTGAGGTGGGTTGGGTTGAGAGAGAGGAACTGGCCCAAAGTCACCCAGCTGGCTTTCAGGGCTGAGGTGGGACTAGAACTCACGGTCTCCTGCTTTCGAGCCAGGTGCCAATAGATTTGTTTTCACATTCCATCCATCCATCCATCCATCCATCCATCTTCCTTTCTTCCACCATCCTA
This sequence comes from Naja naja, assembly GCA_009733165.1. Classification (NCBI taxonomy): domain Eukaryota; kingdom Metazoa; phylum Chordata; class Lepidosauria; order Squamata; family Elapidae; genus Naja; species Naja naja. The sequence continues at coordinate 1,761,742 of CM019157.1, forward strand.
CCTACCTACCTACC
>CM019157.1:1762755-1873604 GCA_009733165.1 Naja naja
CCTTTCTTCCATTCACCTACCTACATTCCACCTTCCTTCCTTCCTTCCACCATCCACCTACCTACCTTCCACCCATCTACCTATCTATCTACCATCGATCTAGCCCGTTCCGAGTTTCTAGCATTCCGCCCCCAAGTCCCTCCCTCTGTTTTGGAACATGGCCCTCCCTCCCTCGCTTCCGTGCTCACCTATCCAGGACTCGACCACGTCTGCTTTCCAGTTGAACTGGAGGAAGGCGGAGTTCTCATCCAATTTGGCCTTCCTCTGAGAGGCCGCCCTCTCCAGATCGGACACTTTGCCTTTCAGGCTCCTCATCTTGGCGGTTATGTTCTCCTCATGGTGGTTGTTCTGGAGGGAAAGGAAGAGAAATGTGGCCCGTTATTTGTGGCCAAGGGTGGCTTTCCAGACCTCGTGGAAATCCTTTACCCAGAAAGACAAGTGGTACCCAGTTTAAAAAAAAAATATGCTAGATTTGGCAGGCTGTAGAAATGGATAAGACGAGGGAAAAGTCTGCAAGACTTGGCAAGGGGACAGGAAATGGGATGCATTGATTTCTCGGTGCTCTCTGAGTTTGGAGATGTTTCAGTACCGAACTAGGGAACACCATCAATGCTAGAATGGGAGGAGGAGGAGCAGGAGGAGGAGAATGACTGAGGGGTGCCTAGTGTTCTCTGAGCTTGGTTGTTTCCTTGGGAGACATTTTGTTACCCAACGAGGTAGCATCTTTAAGTGGGAAGCTTCCAGCCACAAAGGTGCTTTTTCAAGAGGCAACTTGGACTTCTTGTTTTTCTTCTGCAAGACGTTTCGCTCCTCATCCAAGAAGCTTCTTCAAAGAGGATGAGGAGAGAAAGGCCTTCAAAGAAACACCAAGGAAGTCCACTTGTCTCTTGGGAATAAAGCAGCTTTGGGACAACTGGGACCTGGATGATGGAGGATCTCCAGAGACTTCCAGCCACAAGGGTCACCTCTGATCTCAGCAGAAGCGATTTCCACAGCCTCAGTGCTTATCTTGGAGCGCCAAGAACCAGGGACGGGGAGTCCACCAAGGTCCCGTTGAGTTCCTCTCACCTTCTTGATCAGGTCCTCGCCGTTGCACAGACGTCGTTCACTCGGTCCTTGTGCACGGTGAAATCGGACTCAAAGGCTTCGTGTTTCTTCAGCAGGCCCTGCAAAGGTAGAAGGGAAGGAAGGAAGGAAGGAAGGAAGGAAGGAAGGAAGGAAGGGGGAAGGAAGGAAGGGAAGGAAGGAAGGAAGGAAGGAAGGAAGGAAGGAAGTTAGTTACCAAGATTAGACCACCCAGGTTGGAGTAATGGTAGACAAGGCCACCCACAAGCAAGCTGGGCTTTGTAGCCTCTTCATAGCACGCAGAGGAAAAACAGCTACGTACCCTACACCACTTCAGACAAATTTTATTTTATTTATTTTAATTTGTTTTGTTTTATTTATTTTCTTATTTTATTTTCATTCATCCATTTTCATTTATTCATTCATTCTTTTTCTTTCATTTTCTTTCATTTTTTAATTCCTTTTATTTCATTTTCATTCATTCATTCTTTTTCATTTTCTTTCATTTTCATTCATTCATTCATTCTTTCTCTTTCATTTCCATTCATTTTCTTTCACGTTCATTCATTTTCCTTCATGTTCATTCATTCATTCTTTTTCATTTTATTTCGTTTTCTTTCATTTTCATTCATTCATTCATTCATTCATTTTCTTTCATTTTTTTCATTCCTTTTCATTCACTCATTCTTTTTCTTTCATTTTCATTCATTCATTCATTCATTCATTCATTCATTCATTCATTCATTCATTCATTCTCCTCTCCTAAAAATAAAACTCTAAGTTCTGTCATCAAGACTCCATCCGAGAGGCACTCCGCTGCTGAAATCAACAATCCCACCACTGCACGACGCTCACCTGGTCTTGCCCGGACAAACCCTTTCTTGCTCACCTGTATGGCTGCGAGGGTGTCTCCATAATCCTCGCTGGCCACCAGAGTCATCTTCTCATTAATCCAGGCCTCCTCTTCTTCCACGTTGGCCACAAACTGCTGATATTCGAGAGATTCCTCGAGACGCTGACCACTGGAAGAGGAGAAGGAGGAGGCAGAGAAAATGAATATGCATTAATTTATATACATTAATTAGGCATCTTCAGCCTGTCTATCAAAAGGGAGGTGGGCTCTTTTTCGTTCATGGGTGTTTTCGAAGGCTGTGGGGCTCACTGGCCCTTCCCTTTGCTGCTTCTTTGTTTTTGTCATTTAATGACCCCATAGTACCTTGCAGGGTGGAGTCTGGGCAACTGAATGGAGCTGAGTGTTTACTGGCCAGATGCCTTTCCTGTCGCCAATGCGGAGTTTTTCTTCAGCAGATATATTCTCATTGTGCCCAGAAAGAAAAATATCAGCCTCTACCTAGGATTGAACTCATAGCCTCCTGATTGTGAGGCGACAGCTCCACCTCTAGGCCACCTTTGCTACTTCTTGCCTTTACAAATTCTGCCATGGGGCCTTTGGGTCTTGCTTCAAGAAAGCCGCCAACATCTGGGCCCTTACCGTGCAGCTGCCAGCCGCTTCAGCTCTTGCCAGTGTTCCACAAACTGAGCCAATCGCTGCTGGATTTCCTCTTTTCCGATTGTGTTGTCATCGGACAATTTCTTGCCTGTGTCCAGCACGCCCTGTGCAAGGAACACAATCGAACAGCGCTAAACAGAGTAAATTACACAAGCGCACCACCTCCTTCTGCTGATTGGCGGCTTCCAGGTTTAAGTTTCCTTTGTTTTAACACGTGGTGTGTGTTGCTTTTTAAAAGAAGCTGCACCTTCCTACGCTGGCACGCTCAAGATTGTAAGGAATTTAAAGATATTTAAAAGCAAAATAAAAGAAGATTAACCAGGATTCATTGGAACGAGGTTCAAAGCCTCATGCTGGGGAATGTCTGGGCAGCACTTGTGAAAGGCAAGAGCTCAATGGGCGTCTTCATCAAGCACAAAATTTGGTCCAATTGTTTCACTTGGGTTCTCCATGGTCTCTAAAATTTCCAGTTTTACAAAGTGGAACAGATTATCAAGCCAAGTCTAGGCTCTAGACTTCCTTCCTTCCTTCCTTCCTTCCTTCCTTCCTTCCTCCCTCCTTTCATTCCCACCTCCTCCTTCCCTTCCTTTTCTTTCTTTCTCCCCTTCCTTTCATTCCCACCTCCCTTCCTTCATTCCCACCTCCTCCCTCCCTCTTCCTCCCTCCCTCCTTTATTTCCTCTCATTCCTCCCTCCCTCCCTTCCTTTTCTCCCTTCCTTCCTTCCCTCCCTCATCTTCCTTCCTTTCCCTTCCTCCCTCCCTCTCCTTCCCTTTCCTTCTTCTTCAAATTTACCTAGCCACCCAACTAACCACGCAGTGACTCTTGATAACATTTTCATTCCCAGGTGGCATTCTCTCCCTCTTCTTGCCCCGCTTTCAAAGCCTTCCTTACCTGGATTGCAGGTTAGGTGCTCAGTTCTGCTTCCAACTATGTTTCTTCCTCAGGTTCTGCACCCCAGTGAGGTCCCTCCCGTAATCTTCCGAGCTCACCAGCAGCTTCTTCTCCCTTGAGTATCAGAAGGGGGGTGGGGGGAGAAGGAAGTCAACCCAAGAGCTTTGGTGGCTCAGGCTGTAAATGCCTGCTGTTAAGATCCAGCTGTCTACAACTACTGTAGGCTCGAATCCCACCAGGCTCAAGGTTGACTCAGCCTTCCATCCTCCCGGGGTAGGTAAATTGAGGACCCAAGATTGTTGGGGGCAATTAGCTGACCTTGTAAAAATGCCGCTTAGTAATAAGCAGGCATATACAATGGAATGAAGGCTATTGCTGAGCACATTGGATTGTGCTCCAAAATTGTAAGCAGCCCTGAGTCTTGGAGAAGGCGCATATAATGTAATTAAAAAAAAAAAAGGTCCTTCCAGGGGCAATTCAAGATTCTCTACGTGGCCGAGTCCGTACTTAATCCAGGACTCCTCGTCGTCCATATCTCGGAAGAACTGATGCAACCGGTGAGATTCGTTCAGTTTTGCCCGCCGGCCGGCCGCCATGTTCTTGATCCGCTGGAAACGCCCGTTGATGGTGTCGCGCTTGTCCTTGACTTGGGAGGTGTCAAAAGCACTGCTGGTCATCAGGCTATCAGCTTGGCCGTTGAGGTCCTTCAGGCGATCCTGAAGGTAGACGAAAAGAGGACATGAGGAGGAGATCTCCAGGAAGGAATGAGAAAATAATGGAGTTGGAAGAGACCTTCTATCCAACTCCCTCATACCATTCTGGACAAAAGTCCAATCTCTTCTTGAAAACCTCCAGTGTTGGAGCATTTACAACTTCTGGAGGCAAGTTGTCCCACTGGCTAATTGTCCTCACTGTTAGGAAATTTCTCCTTAGTTCTAAGTTGCTTCTCTCCTTGACTGGTTTCCATCCTTATTGCTTCTTGTCCTGCCTTCAGGGGCTTTGGGGAATAGCTTGACCCCCTCTTCTATCTGGCAGCCCCTCAAATATTGGAACCCTGCTATCATGTCACCCCTTAGTCCTTATTTTCACTAGACTAAACATAATTCTTAATTTTGCCTTCCCCAGCTGCAACTTTCATGGAAAATTAGGTTCAACCCTCATTAAAAAGATAAAAGGTTCCCCTCGCACGTACGTGCTAGTTATTTCTGGCTCTACGGGGTGGTGCTCATCTCCATTATAAAGCTAAAGAAGAGCCAGTGCTGTCTGAAGACACCTCCGTGGTCATGTGGCTGGCATGACTTAAACACCGAAGGAGCATGGAATGCCGTTCCCTTCCCACCAAAGGGGGTCCCTATTTTTCTACTTGCATTTTTTACATGCTTTCAAACTGCTAGGTTGGCAGAAGCTGGGACAAGGAACGGGAGCTCACTCCGTTCCATGGCGCTAGGGATTCGAACCGCCAAACTGCCAACCTTTCTGATTGACAAGCTCAGCGTCTCAGCCACTGAGCCAAGCAGGCATCATTTTAGATCAAGAACATGTTATTCTCTCTGGGGATTCCCACCTCATGGGCAGATATGTCCGCTTCCAGCAACTGGTGCTTCTTCAGGAGGTTGTTCACCGACGCCAGGTCTTTCCCGTAATCTTCAGACGCCAGGAGAGCTTCCACCTGCAAAGAAGCCCAACATGCTCACTTGAAGGTGAGTTTCCACCTTCCTCCAGGACAACTGTGGGTTTCAAACATTCAAAGGTGCCCAAGGCCTCGACTCTCCAGAGCCCCCCAAAAAGAGGATGTGAAAGGGGAGTAACCTCAGAAAGCCAGAAATCGAAATCCTTGATTCCAGTGTTGAAATTCTGCTGCCTGTTGGCTTCCTTCAGCTTCTGGCTCTTCTCGGCCGATTTCTGCACCAGGAACTCCCACTGGTCAGCCAAGGCAGCCAAACGAGCCTGCCAATGGAAGGAAAAGGAATCCAGGCTCAGGGTGGGGGCAAGGAAGCTTCTGCCTTCAGGCTTCCTGGAAACATGTAGCTCTTCAGAAGGACAAAGCAATGGGCCTTGAGAAGTCCAAATTAAGTTCCGCTGGGCATAAAATCAGGGAAATGTCATGCTTTTAAGTAGAAAGACCACCTTTTGTTGAAAGAGGTTCTCCTGGTATCATTCTTCCAGCTCTGTGAAACAGGAATTAATATTTGCACACAAATTTTACTCCAGGTGGGTCAACGCGCCTACCTTCACGGCTTCTTCGCTGCCGGCACAGGCACCACGGTCAATGAGGGAGTTTCCCACATCGATGACGCCACGGATTCGGTCGGCGTTGGCGTGCAGCTCGGCTTCGAAGGCCTGGTGCTTCTGATGCTTACTCTGAAGGTAGCAGAACAGCCAACTGTTAGAACAGCTGGAGAAAGGGCTCCTTGCAAGGGTTTTTAGAGATGGGGACAGCCAAGTTTATTTTAAACCGATTCCAGGGCTGCCACTCCGAACTTAAATCCCCGTTTTATCTCCCTGAAGGAGGCAGCATCATAGGGTTTCTGTCTGCTGGGGAACAGGGTAGTGCAACAGGGGCGTAGAATCAAAGCTGCAGGAGGGGACAGGGCCGTTTTAATGCTGCCCCTCTGCAGAAAGCTACTGGCCCACAGGGTCCCACCACCACCCATCCTGTCTGTTGCTTAAGCAAAGGGAAGCTGCTCTGAGCACAGCGTTTGTCGGTGGATCAAAAGACGAAGCCCTCCCATTCACCCACCCTGGTCTTTCTGGGCAGTGCAGTTACAAGGTGGCCCCTAACCAGGGGTGGATTCAAATTTTTAACAACCAGTTCTGTGGGTGTGGCTTAGGTGGTGGGCGTGGCTTGGTGGTCATGTGACTGGGTGGACATGGCTTGGTGGTCATGTTATTGGCTGGGTGTGGCCAACTCAATATCACTCACATCGAGGCACGCATCTCCTCGCCTGGCCTCTCATGACTGTGAGGATGCTTGCAACAGTCGTAAGTGTGAAAAACGGTCATAAGTCACTTTTTTCAGTGCCATTGCAACTTTGAATGGTCACTCCACACAAGCAAAGTACCAGCAAAGGAAGGGGAAAAAACCTCCAGAGATGTTCCTGAGACAGGAAGTCTGATCCTGCCAAGAATGTAATAAGGGTTAACGGAGAGGCAGTTTCTGTAAGCAACACCAGAATGTTTCCTTCCTGCCTTCCTTACAGGATTAGCCCAGTAATTTCTTCTAACAACCGGTTCTCCAAACTGCTTAGAGTGTTAACAACCGGTTCTAGCGAATGGGTGAGAACTGGTAGAATCCCACCCCTGCCCCTAACCCTTTCTGCACCCCCCCAGCCCCTGGCCACACAGAAGAACAAAATGGGAAAGGGGAAGGAAGGAAAGAGAGAGAGAGAGAGAGAGGGAGAGAGAGGGAGAGAGAGACACACACACACATACACACACACATACAGTCATGAGCTGGGCTCACACATCATGGTCCAGAAAATTGGGTGGTTTGAGGTTCACATGGAAAAAGGCCACTGCTGGCCTTCCTGCCCCCAATTTTGGTCTCTTTATGGAGACGGAGCTGCGCTGTTTTGTTCACCTGAGGTCTAGGCCGTGGCCTATTCAGCACCAGACTGCACACGAGGTGAGCTGGTGCACGCACGCAGCTCTGTTCGCCCAAAGCAGTGGTGGTGTATGCTACCGGTTCGGACCGCTCAGCTGAGTTGGGAGAAAGAAAAGCGCAGAGTCGGCCCTCCCATATAATTTTCTCTTCTTTATCCTCTCAGCTGGGTGGAAAGCTGCGCCCACCGAACCGGTAGTGGAAGAGGTAGGATCCCACTGCCGGCCAAAGGCTTCTCTTCTTTCTTGCACGAGTGGAGCTGCGTGTGTATGCTGGGCCGTGTTTCGCACAACCTGATTCCCCTCTCCCCCTTTTTCCAGCTGGGCTGCCGTGCCGCCTGCTCCCAGCTGAGTGGGCCAAGCGTGCCCTGCTCAGCTCGGCTGACTCACCGAGGCTGCCTGCAAAGGACATCCGATCTGCTTTTGGGGTGCCGGGCAGCCTCGGTTGAGTCTGAAGGAGCACGAGACCGCGCCCCGCAAAGTCTTCGCTCCTCCGTGCCAAAAGCTTTTGCGAAGGGACGAAAGGCTTCGGGGGAGCGATCTCACGCTGCTTCAAGACCTTCCGTCCCTTTGCAAAAGCTTTTTTTAAAAAAATAAACTTTATTAATTTTACAGTTAAAATAGACAAACAACACATACATAAATGTGAGAGAAGAAAGGAAAGCAAAGAAGGAAGAGTAGAAAGGAAAGTCAGAAAATGATTAAAAACAATTTTCATCATCGACAGTGTGGGGACTTTATTTTTATCCTTATTTTATGCCATATTGACATTTAATCCTTAATGCGAATATATAATTACTACTACAATTATAACGTATCTTCTTTTGCAATTTATTGTGTAATCCATCTTTGGCCTATCCATTCATACCAGCAGTTCCAACTATCGTAATACATTGATCTTTATCTTTTAGTGCCAATCTTTGCAAAAGCTTTTGGTGAGCAGCGTGAAACCGTGCATCGCACTAGCCCTTAGACTAATATACTGCTTCCAGTGGTGGCATCCTACCAGTTCAGCCCAGTTCTGCCGAGCCGGTAGTGCCGATGAGCAGCAGAGACCGAACCGGTTCTCTCCGCTGCTCTGCTATTGGGCCCACCTGGGTGCCCATATTCACCTTCATCCTCTGAAGCGATTGGGGTTGTGCAGGCTTGCAGGAGGTGAGTTAGAATGCCTCTGCGCCTGCACAAACAACTCTGCGCCCACGCAAAGTGCGCGTTTGGTGCACACACCCACGCAAAGTGTGTGCACGCGCAAACCAAGCGCACCAAGCCACGCCCACCGAATCGGTGGTAAAAAATATTTGAATCCCACCACTGACCGCTTCCCAGTGCTTTACAGCCCCCTCTAAGGGGCTCACATGGGGAGCAGAACAGGAATTCAATCCGGCATTTCTAGGGGAGGCAGGCTGAGGACAGCCCCAGACAGAAGACTTTGAAAGGCAGAGACAAGAGAAGATTCGACTCCCTTCCTCTTGGGTGGAATATACATATACATTACATATATATATATATATATGTATTTATATTTATATATAAAGGGGGTGCAAGCAGGTCACCATCAAAACTCAAGCAGTTCATGCTGCGAAGTGAACAGGTTAATTAACGGGGGAAGAGGCACTTAACAAGAACCAAAAAAGACAGACAGTCCATGTCAAGGCGGGGAAACGATGAGGACGATAAAAAAAAAATTAAAAAAAAACAAAAAACAAGCAATCACCGAGGGAGTGGTTAAAAAAAATAACGACAACGACGGAAAAACGAACGAGCAGATGAGTGAATGAAACATAAAAGACTTCAACACAAATGAAGCCAAATCAAGTCGGGCTCTTTGAACTTACCAGGAGTTTGGAAAGCTATAAAAAACAGACGGGGGGAGAAAGAGAAGAACAGATCAATGCCACCTCTGCTGATCCAGGAAGGGCAATTTTTAAATTTTGAGTCTCTGAGATGACTTTTTTTTTAAAAAAAAGCAGATTTAATTTTTGAGCGTAGAGCTGCGTTTAGGCAGCTAGGAGGATTGGCAAAAGGGGAAATTGTCTACCGAGATTCTCAGTGCTCCAGGTCATGGTTGTCCCCAAGGTGCTTTTTTCAAGACTTTCTAGTTTTTCTTTGAAGATGTTTCGCTTCCCGCCCAAGAAGCTTCTTCAGCTCTGAAAACTTCTTCAAAGAAAAACCAGTTGCCTCTTTGGGACACCCATGACCTGGAGGACTGAGGAGCTCCATAGATGCACTGCTCCTGTTTACCCATAAATCCAGTTTTGAGGGCCTTTCTTGGCCAGCCACAACCCACGTGCCTTCCAGTTTGGGGGGCGGGATCCCAATCGGGGCCTCACCTGAATATTGGTGGGATCTTTGTAGGATTCGTCGCTGGCTGTCTGGAGCTTCTCACTGATCCAGGCCTCGATTTCGTCCACGTCTCGGCTGAACTGCTGCAGCGTTTGGGATTCCCCGAGTTTAGACCTCTTTTCGATCATCTGAGCTTTCAGCCGGCGCCACCTGCGGAAAGGGAGCACCCTCGTTTGCATCAGGGTGTCAACTCATAAAACATCCCTACGCCTGTTTTAGTAGTTGCCATAAAAAAGGGGGGAAAGCGAAAGTACATTCCAACTCTTATCTTTAAATGATTGTAACTAAAATACCAGAGTTTTTGCCCGCGAACATATTTAATTGGAGAATGTGATTGATGACACACAGCCAATGAATGGGCTCAATTGGAGAATCTGGGTTATGAGACACCCAGGAGGGAGGGGGAAAACAGGGTCACAGGGGACTGTAAATTACGTATGCCAGAGTTGGCTTCATACAGGGCAGGGCCAGTATGTTGCCTCCAATAAATCCTTTGAAGTTTTTTGAAGTTAGGCTCGAGAATCATGCTTTAGTTAGGGCAATTGCTGGAATCCTGACACTTCTCCCAACCCATCACGCTCAAAAAAATCCACTCCATAGTCTTGGGAAAAGAAAAACTGAGATATTGATTTAGTAGTTGCCATAAAGAAGGGGGGGGGAGGAAAATATCTGGAAGAGCAGTGTAGCAGTTTGAAAGCGAAAGTACATTCCAACTCCTTATCTTTAAAAGATTGTAACTAAACTACCAGAGTTTTGCCCGCAAATACATTTAATTGGAGAACGTGAATGATGACACCCAGCCCATGAAGGTGCTCAATTGGAAAATCTGATTTGTGACACACACAGGGGGAGGGGGGAGGGAGACCCATTTCCCATAGAAAACACCAGGAGCCACAAAACCTGGGTGGTCATGTGACTGGGTGGGAGTGCCGTTGAGTTGGCCACGGCCACCCAGGTTTTGTGGCTCCTGGTGTTTTCTTTTCTGTGGGAAACGGGTCCAAATGACTCTGGGTGTTTAAGGATGCAGACCCTCTTGGGCCAGGGGAACGACCCAGACTCAGGAGCCCACTCACCTGTCCAGCACCTCATGGCGCCTGGTGGCAATGACCCCTTTCGCGTAATGATCGGCGGAAATCAGCTGGTCGGCAAAGGACTGGAGGGCGGCGATCTTTTCCTCCTAAATAAAAATTAAAAGGACATGTTGGAAGAATGTCAAGCATCAGGATGGATGCCTTCGCAGCGAAGCCGGAAGGACGTCTAAGTGCTATTGCTATTATCTTCATCTTCCTTTGTATTTCTGCGTTTTATATTTTGATGTACTAATAAAAAGAATACGGAGAAACCCTGCTTTGTAGCTTCAGAAACAATCCCACCTGAACATTGATGGCCTTGTCGAAGTCTTCGTGCTTCTTGATCAGGGCTTCCACGCTGTCCAGAGAGTCCCCCTTATCTTCAGTATTCAAAAAGGCCTCCCGTGCGGCCATCCAGTTCTCCGCCTGCTCACAGTCCCTGTGGAAGAGCTTAACGCAAAAATAAAACACGTCAGTGAAACGTGAGCGATGTGTACCCAGTTTAGCCCCAGGTGGTGTGTCAATCCTGTGTTGTGGCCAGCCTTCTCCTCTCCACAGGTGAATCTCACTACACAGAGGTGTGTGGCTGTGCCCGCCTTTCCTGAAATCGATAATGATCTCTTTTGCTTTTTTCCCTACGTTTAAAATGAGGCTGTTTTTATTACACCGGTTCATCAAACCCCTCTACCTCCTCGTGGCTAGCACTGACATGCCCCTGGTGGAGACTGACTCTGAGGGAGAGGAGGAACAGCCGATAGGGAGTGGAAGTGTGGCTCCTGAGGTTGTGGAGGAGGCTGGGGAAGGGCAGAGGCTGGCTGGGCAGTCAGAGGAGGACCCAGGCCCATCCCCTCTCCATCCTAGGGCACGCAGGGAGGAGAGGATAAGAGAGACATGGTCTACTTGGGAGGAGAGGGCCTTGATCCTCTTCATGGGCTGCAGCTGTGACAACTGGATAAGAGGACAGACATGCGTATGGGCGAACGCTGGAAACAAAGCGTGGAAATATCTCTAGTTTATAGTTCCTCTCTGAGTTTGGCGTCCTTCCCAGTGTGTGTTATCTGTGGACATCCTCCAGCATTTATCTTGCCTGGTTTGTGTTGTTTTTTTCCTTCTTCTTGTAACTGTTTGTGTGGGAGTTTTTTGTCTTCCGTCAAAGATATTCGGAGCTTGGAAGCAAACTGAAGGAATAAAAGGGGCTTCACCTGTTTTCTGTGACTGTGTTTGTTCTGTATCCCACCATGGGTCATCACAAGCACCCTGGTTGTCATCCTGAGTAAGGCCCAGCTGCCTTTTGAAGAGCACCTTTGGGACACAGCGGAGGCTACATTCCAGGAACTAAGCTCTGCCACCCGAAGGGGAAAGGGTTGGATTTTTGTCACACGGAACCTACCTGCAATTCCAGGCACTGGTCCAACATCATTCGGCGTTGGACCCAGGCCTTTTCCAAGTCAGCCCGTTCCTGGTCAAGGATGTCCAGCTTCTCCTTGATCTCAGGGCTGGCGTAGTGGCCACGGGCCAGAAGCTGCTGCCCGAACTGCTCAAAGGCCTGGAAGGTGCCCGCTCTGGCGTCGATTTCGGTGCGGTGTTCCTGAAAGGGAGCGAGATGCAAGGGCTCGGGTGGGGAAGACCTTCACAGGAAGGTCAGCAGTGGGCAGGCAGGTGCTCGGGCTTAGAGGAGGGGCGCTGAGGACTTTGGGGGGGGGAATCCCTGGCTTTCTAGGGTCCTCCAAAGAGACCCACCTGCAGCCATAGAAACCACAGCATTTAGGGAACAGCACATTTTTTGATGCTACTAAGACATTTTTGTGATTAATTCTAAAGACCTCTAAGAATGGTCAAAATGTTGTTTAAATTTGTCCCCGTCAGCAATGGGCAGTTTTAGGCCAATGTCCGAGGACTCGGGAGGGATCTGGCTGCTCCCATGAATTCCTTGGTGAAAGAATGGAATAACAAGCGAAGAAAAATGGGAGACTAATCCAAGGGTCATCCAAGAAGCTGCAGAAAACGGACCTCAGCTATCCTAGGTAAAGGTAAAGTTCCCCTCGACGACGGGGCTGGTTGTTCCCGGCTTTAGGGGGGCGGTGCTCCTCCCATTACAAAGCCAAAGAGCCAGCGCTGTCTGAAGACGTCTCCATGGTCATGTGGCTGGCATGACTTAAACGCCAAAGGCGCACGGAATGCTGTTACCTTCCCACCAAAGGGGTCCCTATTTTCCTACTTGCATTTTTTACATGCTTTCAAACGGCTAGGTTGGCAGAAGCTGGGAGAAGTTAACAGGAGCTCACTCCGTGACGCGGCGCTAGGGATTCGAACCGCTTGAACTGCCAGCCTTTCTGGTCGACAAGCTCAGCGTCTTAGCCACTGAGCTACCGCTGGTCCCTTTCAGCTATCCTAGCGCAGGTTTAAAAGTGGATCTGGGCTCTTCACGCTGCAAGGGAACCTTCACGTACTTGGTGTCTCTCCAATAAGGCTTCTCTCGTCACGTCCTTGGCCAGTTCATCGGAGGACACGAGGCCTCGGATCCCATTGATCCAAGACATGAGGTCCCTGCGCAAAGAGAAGGTACGAGAGCAACCCGGTTACACAGGCAGGTCTCTGGGGAGGTGGTGGGGGGAGATCCTGAGCTTTTGCCCCCGAACCTGAGCCCACCTGAAGTCGCTGAGGAAGCGCTGCAGGTCATGGGACTCGCCCAGCTTCTCTTTGCGCTCGTTGGCCCGTTTCCCAAGGCTGTTCCAAGCCTGGTTCAGTTCTGTGCATTTTTCCTGGAGATCTTCCGATGATTCGGGGTGGGACTGGATCAGCCGCTCTGCCGTTTCTCCCAGAGAGTTGACCTGAAGGAGAGAGAGAAAGAAGGGGGAGGGAGACAGGGAGACAGGGGATCAGGAAGGATGGAATATGTTTGGCCCTAAAAAGAGAGCGATTTTTTTTTCTACTTTGGGGGTTTGGCTAGTCCAACGAAAAGAAGAATTAGGGGTGACACGATAGCAGCATTCCAGTTTTTGAGGGGCTGCCACAAGGAAGAGGAGGGGGTCAACTTATTCTCCAAAGTGCCAGAGAAGGCAGGACAAGAAACAATGGGTGGAAATTGATCAAGGAGAGAAGCAACCTGGAATTAAGGAGAAACTTCCAAAAAGTGAGGACAATTAACCAGTGGAACAACTTGCCACTGGAAATCGTGAGTGCTTCATCACTGGAGGTTTTAAAGAAGAGACTGGACAGACTCTTGTCTGAGATTGTATAGGTTCTCCTGCTTGAGCAGGGGGCTGGACTAGAAGACCTCCAAGGTCCCTTCCAGCCCTATTTCTATTTCTTACTCTTTTCTATGCGATTCCATTCCATTCCAATTTCTTATTCTATTTCTTATTCCATTCTATTTTATTTCTTATTCTACTCTAATTCCTATTCCTATTCCATTTTCTATTTTATTCCACTCCATTCCATATTCTATTCTATTCTTTCCTTATTCTATTTTCCATATTCCATTCCATCCTATTCATATTCCAATTCCATATTCTATTTTCTATCTATCCTATCCTATCCCTTATTCTCTTCTCTTCTATGTTATTATATTCCTTATTCTATTCTATTCTATTCTATTCTATTCCATTCCATTCCATTCTATTCAAATTCCATTCCATTCCATTTTCCACTCCACTCCACTCCACTCCCCTCTCTTACCTTGTCCCCAAGGGCTGCCAGGTCTCTCTCAAAGCCCTCGTGCTTGCGTTGAAGGGCCTGCACGCTCGCCAGGTCGTGCCCGTAATTATCGGTGTTCAGGGCCTGATTCTTTTCTTCGATCCATTCCTTGGTCTCGTCGGCGTCTCTGGAAGGCCACAATAATATGAATAAGAGCCCTGGCGTTGTCCAGCCCGTTGGCAGCTGGTCTGGACAGCCAGCCTCCACGCACGGACATCGAAGGCAAAATCCTTTCATCCAATCAGCCCAAAACTCAACCGGATCAATCGCGGCCTTTCAATTCTGGCTGGGCAGCAGCCTATCAGATCCAGTTAGGAGGGGATGGCAGGGTAACAGCAGCAGCTGTCTCCTCACCTGTGGAACCGCTGGACCTCATGGGCGCTTCCCAACAGCTGGCTCCTCTCTTCGGCCAGCTGCTGTAGAGCTCGCCAGCGCTCATTCAGCTCCTGGAGAACCAAAGAAGAAAATAAAGATGAGGGTATATCAGCCCAAGACATGGAGCAATGCCCTTTAAAGGAATGAAGGCTTAATTAAATGCCTTCTTAACGCAAGTAATTTGTAAGCTAATCCAAGGGTCTTCAAACTTGGCAAGTTTAATACTTGTGGACTTCTACTCCCAGAATTCCTGAGCTAACATGACTGGAGGAGGAGGAATTCGGGGGGTTGAAGTCCACCAGTCTTAAAGCTGTCAAGTCTGAAGACCCCTGAGCTAAGGAGAGCAGTAAATTAAGAGTACTGGCTGCTGACCAAGTAAAGATGGAGGTAATAATCATAATCCAATTGTTAAATCAAAGGAGGACATTCCTGTATTTACGTCACTTCTTACGTCACAGGAGGTTGGACTAGAACACCTCCAACTCTGTTATTCTATTCTATTCTATTCTATTCTATTCTATTCTATTCTTCTAAGGCCATGTGATTCCCTTTTGCGACCTTCTGACAAGCAAAGTCAATGGGGAAGCCAGATCCACTTAACAACCAGGTTAATTAACTTAGCAACTGATTCACCTAACAACTTGGGGCAAAAAAGGATGTAAAATAGGGCAAAACTCACTCGATGAATGTTTCACTTAACAACAGAAATTTGAGGCTCCATTAATATAGGTAGTTGTGGACTTTGGAATTTGAAAATTCGGATCTTTTTGAACTGTTTCCATTCAGTGGTGGAGCTGACCCTTACCTTGATGGAGCTGAATGTTGCTACTGTGTGTACCATCATTCGTGCAGACTGGAGACAGAACAGGAATTGAAAGCAAGAATTAGTAAAAAACACAGTTACTTTAACTGCACAAAAACAGTAAATACAGATATGTTCTCTTCTCCTTTTAGGCCCCACCCCAGTTAAGAGTTATTTTCAAAGGAAAATTACCTTCCAAGGAGACGAGGTCTTGGAATCTGCTTCATCCTGTTTGAATAATTAACAGGAGGTGTGTGAGAACTTCAGAGCTCACCCAATAGAAGCTACAAACTTTTTGAATATCTAAACTTCATTATGCAAGAAAAAAATAACTCCCTCCTCTCCTTTGTTAGGGACATAACTGAGCTGGTACCTGCGGATTTCCAAATAAATGCAAGTAAGGTTGTGCCGATTATCTTTTTTTTATATTTTGAACAGGTAAAGGTAGTTTATGGATAAGATGGAGATAACTGGAGAAATGATAAGACACCTACGCAGGAGGAAGTGATTAAGAAGATTTTGGATTGTGCCGAAATGAGTAGATTAACATTTGAAATTAGGGATCATGAAGAAAAGCAGTTTTATAAGATATGGAATATGTTCTACCAATGGTTAGACAAAAAAGTTTGTAATGTATTTTTTGGGAATATAAAGATAGATAGAACTGTTGAAACAATATAGAGATTATAATATGATAAAGGATTAATAAGAATGATTATAGCTTTTCCTTTTGTAATATTGAGTATGAATAATGAGGGGTAGGTACTGTGATTTTTGACCGACCGACATACTTGAAATTGATATGGATCTATGTGTTGTATGTTTGTTTGTTATGTTTGTGTTTGGAAAAAAAAAACTTCTTATAAAAAAAAAAAAGGATAAGATGGAGAGGATGAACTGATCCTTCAGATCAATCCCTATTTTTCTCCCCCTTTCATTGTTTTTTCCAGGTCCCAATTTCCACCCTTTCAAAAGCCATGTTTGAAGAGAGACTTACCGTGGCTTTTTGGGGAAGCCTACGACAGAACAACCTTTGTTATATCAGGCTTAGGTGAGAAGAATGGTGAGAGTTGAGTTCATCCCACCTGAGAGGCACCTGGTTGGAGAATCCAAGCTAAAACCGCCTGCCAATACTGGGCAGGAGATCTGAGGACCCCTAACATACCTGCTGCTGCACTGCTTGAACCTCCTCAGCCATGAGACCTTCTGACTCCAAGTCATTTGCGACCTTGTTGATGTCCTTCAGACGGGACTCGTTTGCTTTCAGATCCTGTGTGAAGTAAAAAATATGCGATGGGTGAGAATTCAGCAAGTGAGAGACACGCCACCCTCAAACTGGAACTGGGTCGGGTGGGTCCATCTCACAGGAGAGTTGAAGCTCTCCAGGATGAGAAAGCCAATGAATACAACTGATTACAGGCTGGGTTTGAGAACGGAGCTACTCCTTCAAAATGCTAGTTGGCGCTTTTTAACTTGTCCAGGAGTCACCACTACTACACCTTTTAAAAGTCTGTGGAGATTCTCAGTCAACCAGGTCATGGTTGTCCCAAAGGTGCTTTTTCAGGAGACAACTGGACCTTTCTTGTTTTTTCTTTGAAGCTGGAGAAGCTTCTTGGATGAGAAGCAAAACATCTTCGAAAAAATAATAATAGTAATAATAATACGAAAGTCCAGCTGCCTCTTGAAAAAGCCCCTTTGGGACAACCATCACCTGGAGGACTGAGAATCTCTACAGACTTTTAGCCATGCACTTTGGAATGAACACCCTCTGAATGGTGTGGGAGCATGAACGGAGGAAAACTGTAGTCTACAGGAACCATATACACTACTCAGGGGGCCTTGAGGATACAGATAAACCTCCAGGTGGCCTCAACCGCCTCTCTAAAAGGATGCAAATGACCAGCTGTCTGCAAGGAAGATAAATCCTTCCATTCCTGTCAAAGAACATGCCCCAAAATTTTAACTGCCGGGTTCTTTCAGATGGACCTGTTAGACAGAGGTGTATAACCTTGGCAACTTTTAAGATCTGTGGAATTTAATTCCCAGCACGGCCGGCTAGGGAATTCTGGGAGTTGAATCCAAAAGTCTCGAAGTGGCCAAGGTGTTGTGGTTCGCCGGCAGCCTGTGCAGACGGCAGCGGAATCAGACAGTGGGGAAGAACGGGGACCAGTCCGGGAGTCTGGGGAGGACTTGGATGAGGGTCCCGCATCCGATGCAGAGATGGGGCCAGGACCATATGGGAGTGGGGGGCTGCCTCTGGAGCCTCCAGAGTCTGGCAGCAGCGAGGCAGAGGACAAGGGGAGCCTGTTCCCAGTGCGCGTATGCACAGAGCTGCCAGAAGGCAAGAGCAGCTAAGACAAAAGGGGCAACTTGGGAGTAAGGCTGGGAGGTGATTGCTCCTCCCCGAAGGTATAAAGGAAGTGCAAAGGTAGAGAAACCTTTGCAGGAAGCAAAGTCATTCGCTCTGTTCGGATTAAACCTTGAAGCTGTGTGTGGACTTTGTACTTTGTTTTTTTTACAGTTAACTTGGCCCTTTAGTTGTTGGCAGCCATTCAAAGGAGAGAAAGGTGGGTGCTTATCTCGAGGGACTATTTGGGACTCATTACGGGCTGGGAATGAACATAATTCCCAGCACTGAAATAAAACAAGAGTCGTTTGGACTCATTATGGTCCCAGGAAGCCTTGGTCAGAAGACAAGGTTGGACGCCCAAGCTCTAGAAGGTCCCCATTTTGACACTCTTGCTTCTGCCTCTGAGATTAGGGGAAGCAATATGTTTCGTGCCTCTCATGGAAACATGTTCTCGTGGGCGCCCCTTAGCCGTTCATCACCCACCTTCTGGAAGTCATCGAACTTCTTCTGCAGCACCTCCACCTGCTCGAGGTCGGCCCCCACCTCCTCGTTGGCCAGGGTGGCCTCCTTCTCATGTATCCACTGCTGCAGCTCGTTGGTCTCCCGGAAGAGCATGAATTTCTTGCAGCTTTTCTCCAGCATGTCTTTACGTTTCTCTCCCAGTTCCAGGAGGGAGTGGTACCTGCAGGGCAGTGGGGAGGAAGCAGACAAGGGGCCCCGGTCAGAGGGCAACGGAGCAGGTGGCAGTGTCACAGCCAGCCCATCTCCAGAGGTTTGGGGCTTCGCCTCTACAAACCATCACAGCAGACCCAACAACGACAACAAGCAGACTGCAGCGGAGAGAAAAGGATGGTGGTTATACAGCCCGGAAACTCCAGACTCCTTCCAGGTACAGCCTCGTCCTCGGGACTCCATGGCCCCCTAGCCAGATGGGGCTCCAGATGTGACAGATTGCAAGGGTGGAAAGGAATTCAGAGGGTTGTATTCCCTGGAGCGCATCTGGCGAGCACCAGGCTGGGGGAAGCGAGGGGAACGCGGTACAGGTAATCCTTGACTTACAACAGTTCGTTTAGTGACCGTCCAAAGTTACAACGGCACGGGAAAAAAAAAGGGGGCTTAGGACCGTTTTTCCAGGCTTATGACCGTTGCAATATCCCCATGCTCACGTGATCAAAATCCAGATGCTTGGCCACCGGCTCATATTTATGACGGTCGTAGTGTCCCAGGGTCAGGCAGTGCCCTTTCGTGAGCTTCTGACAAGGCAAGGCAAGGGGGGAGCCAGATTCCGCTAACAACTGTGGGCAAGACAGGTCGTAAAATGAGGCAAAAACTCACTTTAACAATTGTCTTGCCGAGCAACGTAAATTTTGGGCTCAAATTTGGCCGTAAGTCAAGGATTACCTGTATCCCATAAAGCTGTGATGGCGAACCTATGACAGGCGTGCCAGAGGTGGCACGCAGAGCCCTGTGGGCACACAAACTGTCTCCAGCTGCTCTTCTGGTTTTTGGCAGCATATGCACACCGGCCAGGTGGTCCTCACGGGTGCGAAGTCGAAACCCGAAAATGCCTTGAAAATGGCCCCAAAACAGCCCGAAAATGGCCTGAAAATGGCCCAAAAAATGCCTTGAAAAATGGCCCCAAAACAGGCTGAAAAACAGCTTGAAAATGGCCCCAAAATGGCCTGAAAATGGCCCAAAAAACAGCTTGAAAACAGCCTGTTTTTTGGCTATTTCGGCCCATTTTTGCCCCCAAAAACAGCCTCAAAGCTGCCAAAAACCAGGCTATTTTTCTGGCCGTTCTCAGGCCAAAAACAGCCCGAAAAACTGGCTGAAAAACAGTCAAAAACCAGGCCGTTCTTCACACACGTGCACGCGTGTTCCAGTTTGGGCACTGGGTGCTGGAAAGGTTCGCCATCCCTGCCCTAGAGCACACCTGGAGAGCATCCCATTGGAGACATTTGCCCAGATCTAACAGAACCTGCATGACTGAGATTGTTTTCTTTCTTTCTGTTTTACACCAAAGAGGCTCTTGAGCCACTCCGACGTCGACGAGAGACGAGACTGCTCTCTTTTTCAAACCCTTCCTGAAGAGCCCTTGCATTCGAGAGAGGCCCGTTCAGCTGAGCGCTGCTAAGAGAGGGCTGCTAGCCCAGGCAGGCACGAAAAGACAAGAAAAAGAGTCGGCTACTCGAGAGACACGGCATGGTTTTAACGACGGCTAGGGCCTACTCACAGTTCTTCCACCTGTTTCATACGCAGAGATACACTGCCGATCTCCTTAGTAAGGAAAGTCCTGCACAGACAGAGAGAAGAGGGAGCATAGCAGGAAGAAAGAAAGAAAAAAAAAGCATGCACAAAATTAGTCTGATTAACAAAAATGAAGGGAAGGGAAAGGCACGGTCCAACAAAAACACAAAGGGCTTTTGCAGTAAATGACAGAAGAGGACAGTTTAAGTAAGAAGAACGGGGTAGGGGTGAGGGTGATATACACACACACACACGACTCATCTCTGGGGGGTAGGGGAGGAGTCTGCCTACCAAGATGAGGTGGACCAGTTGCTTTCGTGGCGTGGAGATAATAATTTGGTCCTCAACACCAATAGACCAAGGAGGTGATAGTGGACTATATAGAAGGAACAGATCAGACACCCAACCCTTGCTTATCAAGGGTGACCGAGGGGAGCAAGTGGCTAGTTTTAAGAGGATCTGACCTGAGGTGCTCACATTGCAGCCCTGGTCAAAAGGGCCCAGCAGAGATTATACTACCTGAGGCTTCTCAGGAAACAACAACTGAGTAAAAAACTGCTAGGGACCTTCTACTGCTGCACCATAGAGAGTATCTTAACTTACTGCACCTGTGGATGGTTTGCCAACTGCACAGGGACAGATAGGAAAGTGCTCCAGAGGGTTAACATCATTGCCCAGAGGATCATGGGTTGCCCTCTCCCCTCTCTGGAAGAGCTTTAGAGCTCCTGCTGCCTTAAGAAAGTTCAAAACATCCTCAAAGATCCATCTCATCCTGGGCACCCTTTTTCTTTTGAACTATTACCATCTGGCAGACGGTACAGAATAATAAAAACAAGGACAAATAGGCTGAAAATCAGCTTCTACCCCAAGACAGTAACTCTATTGAATTCTACTGTATAGTACACTGAAGATGGTATTTAATTTCGTTGTAAGATGTGCAATGACAATAAAGTAAACTAAACTAAACACACACACACATCATGGCAGCGTGATGAAAACCAGGGTGTGATTACAGAGACCAGTTCGATTCCTGTTCAGTCAACAGAAGGCAGGGAATGGTTTAAAAATAGAAATAGGCTAATGAGGACAAGAAGCAGTTGAGTCTCGGGTTAGGAAGGAAAAGATTATTAAAAACATAAAAAGAGGAACGCGGGTGATTTCTTTCAATGGAACTGATTGTGGGGAAAGAAGCGAGAGGCGGCAACAGAAACTAGGGAGCAGGTAAAAATCCTTCTCTGGGCTTGATCCCTGATCGGGTTAGGTCGAGTCTTACTGGTGGTCGATCTGCTCTTGGCGCAAAGCGATGCTGCCTTGCTCGTCCAGGAGGTTCTCGCGGGAGGTGGACTGGGCCGGGTCCAGCTTCTTCACGTAAGCGGCGGGCACAAAACCCTGGCGGTCGTTCACTTCCACTTTCCACCAATCCTGCAGAGGGAAGGAAAAATAAAATAAAAGGGAAATAAAAGGAAATAAAAAGGAATCGGGCTCGGTTGTGTTCTGGACTTAGGCAAGAGAGGTGCAAATCGCTGTTGTCACACACACCCCTTAAAAAACCATAGAAAGGAGAATGTAAGGACGTAGCTGGAACCAATAAAGGAGAATGTGTGCGGCTCGGAGTTGAAATGAGGGGCCCTTGGTGCTCTCTGAGCTTGGTAGATTTGTTGCAGACGTTTCATGACCCAACTATGGAACATCATCAGTGCTAGAAGGGAGTGGGTGTTTGTGGACAGAGGAGGAGGAGGAAGGAGGAGGACTGTGGGGTCCTTGGTGCTCTCTGAGCTTGCTTGTTTTCTTACAGACATTTCATGATCCTAACTAGGCAACATCATCAGTGCTAGCCTAATACAGTACTATAGCACTGATGATGTTACCTAGCTGGGTCATGAAACGTCTGCAAGAAAGCAAGCAAGCTCAGGGAGTACCAAGGACCCCTCATGGCTGGAAGGTCTTGAAGGTTTTGTGGCTGGTTCAGAATTTCACGGGATCTGTTTCTTCTTACCTTGTTGGTGCTGTTCAGGAGAGTCAGAATGTCCCCCTTCTTCATTGTGACCTCACGAGGACTCTTCTCCTGGTAGTCGTAGAGGGCCAAGACCAGCTCTTTGCCTGTTTCGTCATCTGTAGGAGCCACTTGTTGCTGGAAAAGAGGAACGGTGCCTTGGATTAAGGAGGGATCCTTGGGCTTCAGGGCACCCTGAGATGGGTGCCCTTGTTTGTCATGCTGGCTGGAGCTACTGCTCAGTTCAGTTCAGAGCTGCACCCTAAGTCAGGGGCCTGTGAGGGACATCAGCACCTGGGAAACGGCCCCTTGTCGGTCCACAGGAGTGCTGATTTACCTCCAGCTTATCAAGTACTTAGGAGGCTTGGTAACAGAAGCAGACAACAGCCAAGGATCTAATAGCCAGCCACCAACATCTAAAAGGTCGCACACAACAGGCACCATATAAGGGTAGGACAAGAAGCAACGGGTGGAAATTAACCAAGCAGAGAAGCAATTTAGAACTAAGGAGAAACTTCCTGACAGTGAGAACAATTAACCACTGGAACAACTTGCCTCCAGAAGCTGTGAATGCTCCAACACTGGAAGTCTTTAAGAAGAGGTTGGTTAACCCTTTGTCTGAAGTGGTGTAGGGTTTCCTGCCTAGGCAGGGGGCTGGACTAGAAGACCTTCAAGGTCCCTTCTAACTCTGCTATTCTATCCTATCCTATCCTATTTCTATCCTATTCCATTCCATTCTTTCCTTATTCTTTTTCCATTCCATTCTACATTTTTATTCTAATTTCTATTCTAATTTCTATTCTAATTTCTATTTCATTCCATTCCATTCTTATCCTATGTCTATGTCTATGTCTATGCCTAGATCTATTCTACTCTGCTGTACCACACACACAACAGCCCAAACAGACACTCTGCTGGAGAGAAATTCCCTGAGGATGCGGGAGACAAAAACCTCCGGTCCCAGATTGGATCCTGAGACACCCACGTCTCTTCTCCTTACCCGACAGGCCTGGGCCTGCTCCTTCAGCGCTTGAATGCTGCTGCCATAGGCGGAGAGATCGGACATCAGAGCTTCGTGCTTCTTGAGAAGAGCCTGAAAGGAGGAGAAAAAAATAAAACCCTCATTTTTAGACGTCTCCCGGGGCGGCCTACGGACCAAGTCAGAAGTTCTCGTGCAAGATCTTCACACCACACGCCTGGTTGGTGACCTAGGAACAAAGGAACGCACCTCGGCGGAGTCCTCATCCTTTCCGTAGTCCGTGCTGCCCACAATGGGCTCCTTCTCCCTCATCCAAGACTCGGCCTCGTTGGCGTCGGCGAAGTACTGCTGGGCCTGCAGAGAGTCTTCCAAATCTTGTCGGCGTTGGGAGGCCTTCCCTTTCAACGTTTCCCACTTCTGGTTGAGGTCGTTCAGTTTGGCTTTCACATCTTCCGCGGCGAAATGCCCTGAAGCGACAAAGGAGCACGCTGTTCCGGTTAAGATTCGGAGGTGGGAAGGCGGACGGCTCTTGCCCACCAGAGCCTGGCGTCGGTTGGAGTTTCTGCACGAGGAGGAAGGCTCCTCCCTGAGAAAATGAACTAAAGCAGGGGTGACTGGAATGGAAATGGATGGATTTCCAGAAAAACTGTCCGCCCCAAGAAGCGTTTGTGCTTCAGTGTGAGATAAAGACAACACAGACTCGTCCCCAGCTGCCTGCGTCTGTGTTCAACAGGGAAGGGACACGGGGCACAAAAGGTCCTGCAGAACGCACAGCTGCAACTTCTCAAGGACTCAGGTGGCCCTGAGGACAAGATAAGCCTCCAAGTGGCCTCAAGGACTCCCTAAAAGGATGCAAATGACCAGCTGTCTGCAAGGAGTATAAAATCCTGCCATTCCACACCAGCATCCAGTCAGAGCTGAAGAAGCTGCCTGGATGAGAAGCAAAAAAAGAGCTTTGGTGGCTCAGGCTGTTAAATGCCTGCTCTTAAGATCCAGCTGTCTACAATTACTGTAGGCTCGAATCCCACCAGGCTCAAGGTTGACTCAGCCTTCCATCCTCTTGGGGTAGGTAAATTGAGGACCCAAGATTGTTGGGGGCAATTAGCTGACTTTGTAAAAATGCTGCTTAGTAATAAGCAGGCATATACAATGGAATGAAGGCTATTGCTGAGCGCATTGGGTTGTGCTCCAAAAATTGTAAGCCGCCCTGAGTCTTCGGAGAAGGGTGGCATATAAATGTAATTAAAAAAAAAATCTTCAGAGGAAAACCAGAAAGTTTGGAAAAAAAGCTACTTTAGGACAACGATGACCGGGATGACTGAGGATCTCCACAGACATAATGGAAAGGAAGCTTCCTTCACTGAGAGACATCATAATGTAATGCGTGCGAACAACAGCTTTCCATTTAAACTGCTTTATACTCGATTTGTAAAAAAAAATTGATCTTTGTAACAGAGTTTTCAGAGCCTGGAATATCTTTACCCGATTTAGTTGTCTCAGTGACTAACTTTCAGTTTTTAAATCTACTTTAATTTTTGTGGACCTCACCCCATCTTTAAGAGGTTCCTTAAAGGGGGAGCGTTAGCGCACTAAAGTGCTTGTCATCCCTGTCACATTTTAATTTTTTAATTTTGCTCGTTCAGATTTGTAATTTTTGTTTTGACGAGTAAATAAAATAAATGAGAAATAGGAAGAGGACGCACCTTCGTCTATCATGGAATTTCCTTTCTGGGTGACTGCTTTAATGCGAGGTTCGTGGCCAGCAATCTCCGCTTGCAAAGCTTGGTGTTTTTTCAGCAGGTTCTGGACCCCAATCAGGTCTTTGCCTGCAACGAGAAGGGAAGGACGTGATCAGCAGATACTCCAATAAAATATGATTACAATCCCTAAATCAAAGAAACGTAAGGGCTGTCATAAGCCACGTTAGGTTGTAAATACAGATAGTCCATGAAGTATGACCACAATTGAGCCCAGAATTTATTTTGTCAAGTGAGACGTTGGTTCAGTGAGTTTTGCCCTCTTTTGCCATGTCTGTTAAGTGAATCGAAGTGGTTGTTAAATCAGGTACCCAGTTGTTAAGTGAATCTGGCTTCCCCATTGACTATGCTCATCAGAACGTCACAAAAGATGATTATATGACCCTGGGACACTGCAACCGTCGTAAATATGAATCAGACGTCAACATCCAAACTATAAATCACGTGACCCACTGGGATGCTGCAACGGTCGTTAAGTGTGAAAAGTGGTTCTAAGTCACTTTTGTCAGGGCTGTCGTAACTTCGAACAGTCACTAAATGGACTGCTGTAAATTGAAGATGACCTGTATTTCCCTGTGATGACCCAAAGGGGCGTGGCACAAAGGCAACACAGTCATGTAAGTAAGAAGAGTTCCTTTAGTATCTCCAACTTTGCCCCCAATGTCCAGGTTACCTTTGGCTGGAGAAAAAACTCTCCCAAGAACAGCCTTTAAGTGGAGGAAATTCAGTAAGAAAACAAAGTACATACAAACTGTAACTAAAAATCCACACAAACCACACTGCAGTAATTAACTTGACAGAGCAGGAGAAGGAATTGCAGACTTGAAAGGCCAGCAAAACACACACAGTTGGGAAGATGCCAGGAACCCACATAAGCCTCGATACCAGATAATTCACGATTTGCTCCCAACACTTTGCTGTGCATAGCTTCCCTTTTTAAACACAGTGTTCCCAGCTGCAGCTAATGAAGGGAATCAGGGCCCTTTCCTCCCTCGTAAGCCATGCAACTCACGTTGCTCCCTTCTCCATTCCTCCCTGCGTGCCCTAGGATGAAGAGGGGGTGGGCCTGGGTCTTCCTCTGAATTCCCTCTCCCTTGTTCTATCTCTCCCCTGCTCTGCCCAGCCGGACTTTGCCCTTCCCCAGTTTCCTCCACAGCCAACAGAGCCACACACTCCCACTCCCTGTCAGCTGCTCGGCCTCCCCTTCCAAATCAGATTCCGACAGGGGCATGACATTTATGTGGCGTTATCAATCAGCTGCTCAAAACCAGCCATTGTTATCAATGAGTGGTGGACACCTCGCACGTCTTGCACTCTTCCCAAGGGGGCCGACCCTGCGCTAACCTCGGTTGGTTGACGCTGCGATCGGCTCTTTCTCTCTGATCCAGGTTTCTTCATCTTCGACGTCACGGAAGAGCTGCTGGAGGCGGAGGGAGTCTGCCAGTTTCTGCTTGCGGGCTACCATCGGCTCCTTCAGGGCTTCGTAGCGGGCCACCAGAGCTTCCTGCTTCTTCTTGATGTTGTCCGCATCAAAGTGCCCGGCCTCTTGAAACTGGCGTGCCTGGATGGTGATGCCATCGATGCGGTCCTAAAACAAGAACTGAAGATCAGCAGCAAGAACCACCTCTCTCTACTCTGAACAAGTTCGTATGATTTATGCATGTATCTCATGGTTTATATTGATTGCCTTTGTTTAGTATCCCAGCATGATTTATGTTGTTTTATTTAGTATCCTATCTATCACCTAATTTATGGTTATTGTATTTTATGATTATGATCATTATTTATCACTTGTTGCATGTATGTACACTGAGAGCTTATGCAGCAGAGACAAATTCCTTGCGTGTCTATCAAACCTGGTCGATTAAGAATTCTAATTCTAATTGTAATTCTAATAATTCTAATTCTGCAGCTTATGCGCTGGAGACAAATTCCTTATCACACTTGGCCAATAAAGAATTCTAATTCTAATTCTGCAGCCCTTCCGCTGCCCTCCAATCACGCCTGGTCTACCTCAAGGGGAGGGCCGGGCAGGTGGGGGAAGAGAAGGGGCTCTACCTGGTGGGCAGCTACATCTGCCTCCAGCAGGGCATGTTTTTTCTGCAGGTTCTGAACGTTGGTGAGGTCTTTGCCGTAGTCGTCAGAAGCCAGGTGGCCTTCCACTTCGTACAGCCATAGCTCAATGTCTTCCACATTGCGGTTGAATTGCTGCTGCTGGTTGGCCTCGCACAGCTTGATCCCTGGAAGGGGGAAGGGGAGGCTCAAGAGCTCTTGCGCACTTAAGAAAGGTCTTTTGAGACCCCATCGTTCTCCCTGTCCTCCCTCCCTCCCTCCCTCTCTCCACCTTGCTACCTTTCAGCTCAGTAGCTTCCAGCAGCTTCTTCCACAAGCTGATGACTTCGTTCATGCGAACGGCCACTTCATCTGAGGCGTAATGCTTGACGTCCATCAGGTTCTGGCCAGCTTTCTCGAGGGCATCGATGCGGCTCTGATTGGCCGAGAGCTCGGCTTCGAACGCCTGGTGTTTCTGGACCTTCCCTTGTAGGTTGGAAGGGTCCTACGAAACGGAGGAGACCAGATCAACGGACGTTGGGTTAAGGTCAACCTTGGGTACTAAGGATCATGGGAGACGGGGATTATAACACTAAAAAGGACAGCAAAGCGGCATTGCTGAATTAGGAGGAATTGGCTCCAGAACTGTTGGAAACTTCCTAACTATTAGAAGAAGCATCTCTTGACATTGCAGGCAATCCTCAACTTTTGGCCACAATTGAGCCCAATGTTTCTGTTGCTAAATGAAACGTTCGTTAAGTGAGTTTTGCCCCATTTTATAACCTCTCCTGCCACCATTGTTATGTGAATCACTGTAGCGGTTAAGTTAGTGACACGGTTGTTAAGCGAATCTGGCTTCCCTTCTCAGGAGGTCACAAAAGGGGTCATGTGACCCCAGGTCACTGTAACCATCATAAATATGAATCAGTTGCCAAGGATCTGAATTACGTGACCGAGGGGAGGCTGCAACAGTTGTAAGTGTGAAAAACAGTCATAAGTCACTTTTTTCAGTGCCCTTATAATTTTGAATGGTCGCAAAGCAAAGTGTTGTAAGTCGAGGACTATCTGTATTGTTTTTGTAAAGGGAGAAGGGACTGGCTGCATGAACGCTGGGGAAAAAGGTATAGTTTGGCCAATTGTAGAAAAGGACTTTGGGACAGATGATGTAGGGTACATTCAAGAGAATGAAAGAAACCAACCCTGGACTAGAACATCCTTTCTTTTTGTTGCAATTCATTGTTGGAATTTATTTTTATGCAACAACTACAGTAGTATTCAGCCAGTAGATGGCAGTGCTTACAAGCTTGGATCTATGCTCTTTTGTTTTAAGTAGTTTCCTGTTTCATGTTACAGTTTAAAATAGTTGAGCAGTAAAGCACATGGGACTGTTCTCTTTCATTTGCTCTGTGGTGCTATATATAAACAGAAACTCTAATTCTTTCTCTTTCTCTTCCTTTCTTCCCCCCTCTCTTTCTCTGTCTCTCTCTCCTTTTCTTTCTCTTGTTCTCTTTCTTTCTCCTCTCTCTTATACACACACACACCCAACAATATATATCGCATTGCAGCCACACCTTGTAAGCCTCATCCGTTGCGGTTTTCATCTTTTCATTGACCCAGCTTTTCAGCTCGTCCGAGTCTCTGAAAAACTGCTGCAGGTGGAAGGAGTCAGCCAGCTGTGTTCGACGCAGCATGGCCCGTTCGTGCAAGGTGTTGCGACGGCTCAGCAGCTGGTGGAAGATAGGAACACACAAGCCTGAATTGACAGCAACGGTCTTTGATTCCATCCGTTCTCTTTCAATTGCAGCATGCAAATAATTTCTCTTCCCCCATCCCTGGCACCCCAAAAAAGATACCAAAGAAGCTCCACTAGGGAATACGTAAGATACGAGGTTGCATTTGAAACTTACAGCATCTCTGCGGGTGGCCACGTCTTCCTTGGCATAATGGTTATTCTGAATCAGTTTGGTTGCAAATTCATCCAGAGCCTATAAACAAAATGGTATTTGTTTACTCAGGAAACGGGATATTGATTATAACCCTTTTGAATGATTCATTATTCAAAACTCTGCAGAAATAAATAAACCTCTCATCGGCATCAAGAGGTTGTGAAATGTAACTCCCAGCATGGACACAGGGTAGGTATCCCTGTTTGAGTGGGTGGAGACAGGTGGAATTGTTAGTTACCACCAAAGGAATGATATGAAGCAGGATTATAATCATATCCTACATCATGGACCAAAACCAATTAAAATAAATGCACAATTTATCCTTCAGTCTGAAGAAAAGAACAACGTGCAGCTATCTGATAACCTTTCCGCAAATTTTAATCTCAGCTAGTATACATCTCTCTTCTTAGACATGGGAGCCAGACAGGTGACCTTGGGCCAAAGCATTTTTTTCAGCCCAACCCACCTCACAGGGTTGTTGTGTTGGGGAAAATAAAAGAGGGAGTCTTATCTATGCTGCCTTGAGGGGTACAAAACCAAGGTGGGTTATAAGTCTCCGCCTTAAATATCTAATCAAGCGTGTCCTGTTTGAAAAAACAGCCAAGATTATCTTTCAGAATGGTCAAATAGCAAGTTCTGATGAATAATTTAATTGGTTTAATGACCTGGAACCAATTCCAATTATAGAGGGTATCTTCTAATGGGGCTAAAACATGAAAATCTGGGCCATGTAACCAGGGATAGCTTAGCTCAATTAGTGAAGGCTTAAAACAGTAACTTTGATGGTGCAACCTTCCACTCTAGGGGATTTAACTTGGATAGCATCTCAAATACGTGGCTGTAACTATAGCAAAGGGAAAAAAAGACTCTATTGCTATGTGTTTTATTTATTAAAAGTTTTTTTTTTTTAAATCAAGTGGTATGAGGATCATTTGTTGCTTATCACTCCAGGAAAATAAATAAAACCAAAAACAGCTTACGGTGATTTTCTCTTCTTGGGCGCTAAGTGACTTCTCAAAATCTTCATGCTTCTTCAGCAGGGCCTCCACGCTGTCCAGAGAGTCCCCAAGATCTTCATTGAGCAAGAAGGCCTTGTAAAAGAAAGACAACACGACATCAGTAAGGGCCAGATTTAGCAAAGCGGATAGGCCACTCTGGAAGATGGACAATAGAAGGGCTGTTGGGGTAGCAGGCAGAATAGGTAGAACAGAGGCACAAGATATGGAGATGGTTATGGTCAAGGCAGTGGCCCCCAAACCTTTTGGGCCTTAGGGACCAGTTCCATGGAAAGAGGTTTTTCCATGGATCAGAGGGGAGATGGTTTCACATGGTGCCTGCATCCCACAGATGGGGCTTCGCTGGCTTGCATGGCCCAGGTGCTGGCCATGCCGCGGACCAGTGCCATTCCCTGGACTGGGGGTTGGGGAACCCCTGGTTTATGGTAATCCACATTCTTTCTCAGGGTACACGACACAAACTGGTTCCCAGCTCTCCTGCTCTTCGTCAAGCCATCATCCCCACTCCCAATTTCCCACCACATATACATGCAGGTTGCTTGCCTATTTGTTCCCCCTCCCAGCCTTTGATGGCAGGATGCCTGCAAGGCGCCAAGCCGAAGTTGGCAGATCTGTCCGCTCACCTCTTGTTTGCTCATCCAATTGTCCACCTGCTCGGTGTCCCGGTAGAAAAGCTGCAGGTCCATGCACTGCTCGTACTGCTGCCGACGAAGCTCCCAGAGTTCCAGCAGAGCTGTTCTTTCCTCCGACAGGATGGTCAGCTGAGAGCAAAAGAAGAAACCATCTGGATGTCAGAGGCAGCCACCACAGAGTCCACCCATTCTTGAGAAGACGGTTGATCTGGAAAAACCCATTTGCCTATTCCTGGTTTCCTTATCAGAGTGGCAATTAAGACAGTTAATATGTTAACCCTGAAGCTGACCTGACTGTTGTCACACTGGGGCTGAGGGAAAGGGAGGGGGATTAGAAATAGAAGGGCTTGTGTAGCCAAAACAAAATACTTCTCTTGAGAACCAAGGACGTTCTCACGCCTGCCCTGTGGGAGGAGGAGTGAAGTCACCAGGTGACCAGACAGCGTCTTAATTGGACCGTGTGATGTGACTGATTGTTTGGGGTTGTGGGAAAACTTTCCCTTTTAACTAGGTGGAAATCGCGAGGATCTTCAGAGTCGGTTTGCATCAGATCTGTGCCAATATGATATTTCCAACTGAGCCACTCTTTGAGGAATGTGCCTGCCTTGGAGTTCTGCTTGACAGGGAAAAACCATTACTTGGAACCCTGATATAATAGAGATCAAGCCAATTTAAGGAGAGGGGAGCTGATGAAAATACTTTCCTGAGAGGAGAGGAAGAAATAACGTGGACCCCATGGGCTCTAAACACCCCAGCTCTCTCTCTCCCCTTCACTTTCTGGCTGGTAGTAAAGTTACTTACCTTTTCCTTCACTTCATCAGAGGCATAATGTCCGGCAGCTAGCAAGGTCTGGCCAGAGTCGTCTGCAGATTTAAAGCTATCTTCGTGAGCATCAATTTCTCCCTGCGGCCAAATAACAGTCGGGACACGGTTCACATTCTCAAATCAGTCGAGCCACGCGGTTAGAAACACAACACCACCCACAAATGCACAGAGGAGCAGGGTTCTCTGGAGGCCAAAATGTATCTGAAAGGACCAAGGAAGGACCCGGTGGCCCATCCATAAACTCCGTTCAAAATGCAGCAGCTGGACACTTGACCCCCAGTTTGTACCTACTCAAAGTTCTGGTTTTAAGGGGAAGATGAGCTGACATGCCAGTTGGACGGATTCCTGGGAAGCCACTCCCAGTTGCCCTCGATCAGGCTGGCCAAAGAAGACCAGCAGTTCGACTGGCTATCAAGCTTTGGTCCAGTCTCCCAGAGAGGGGACAGATTCAGCGGTGGGTATTCAGCAGGTTCTGACCAGTTCTGGAGAACCGGTAGCGGAAATTTTCAGTAGTTCGGAGAACCGGCAAATATCACTCTGAGATTTTACAGTATCCTTCCCCTGCCACGCCCACAGGACCGGTAGTAAAAAATTTTTGAATCCCACCACTGGACAGATTCCATGGTGATACACTTACCTTATGTTCCTGGTGTCTGTCCAGCAGGGCCTCCGCTCCCGCTACATCGTTGGCAAGCTCGTCAGCATTAATTAGAGCTTTCATTTCAGTCACCCAGCTCGTCAAATCCCGAAAATCGGCCAGGAATCGCTGCAGTCTTCGGGTGACGAGAGAAGGCAGAAGAAGAAACGAAAGAGCATTGTACATGAATCCACGCTTCTCCATCTGTCAGCCTAGGTTCAAGGTTCTGTGTTGCCTGCCTGCCTGAACTCTGCCACAACTGAAAACTTTCTCCCTCTCTCCCATCTTCGTTTCTTGCCACGTTTTGTTGCTCGGGGTAGGAGAAGAAGTGAATCTCTCTTTACCAGCATGATAGCATCTTACCTGTAGGAGTCGTTCAGGCGGGTGTGCCTCTCAGCAGCCCGGGTGCGAATCTGCTCCCAGTTTGCAATCAGCTCCTCTCGCTTCACGTGGATCTGAGAAGCGTTGAGAGGGTGGGACTCCTGCAGCCGGTCAGCCTCTGCGCCCAGAGCCTTCACCTAAACACGGCAGAGAAACGTAGATTAGCCCCAGAGCAATAGAAGCCGTGAAAAAAAGGAAGCAACAATTAAAGTGGTAACAAGAAAGTTAAGAACACTGTGTCAAACTCTGAAAAACGCCCACGTATTATTATTTACAAATACCATCATCACTTTTTAACGACCCCATAGTCCCTTGCAGGTTGGACTCTGGGCAACTGAATGGAGCTGAGTGCTTACTGGCCGGATGCCCTTCCTGTCACCAATGCGGAGGTTTTTTTTTCAGCAGGTATATTCTCATTGTGCCCAGAGAGAGGAATATTTGCCTCTATCTAGGATCAAACTCACAGCCTCCTGACTGTGAGGCGAGAGTTGCACCTCTAAGCCAATGCACCACTCTATCCTTTACGAATATACTGGAAAAAAAATTGAGGTTACGGCTGTAACTGAGCAAACATGGTTAGAACGTGACAGATTTTGGGGGATTTTGCCCAACCACAAAAAAACCTTTTGTCACTGAATGAAACCAAACTGTATTTTGACAACTGCAAAAAGGGAATGAGCAAGAATCGATTTAATCGATTCAAAGAGCTCTTTGTTCAATATGGACACAAACCCTTGTGGTTCTTCTGTGAGATTCTTTCAAGGTGATTGAAACAAAACCAAGACTTGAAAAAAGGATCAACCCCTCACAAACCCATTCCCAATGTTGTGGCTCGCCGGCAGTCTGTGCAGACGGCAGCAGAATTGGGCAGTAGGGAAGAACATGGGCCAGTCTGGGAGTCTGGAGAGGACTCAGACGGGGGCCCTCCATCCAATGCAGAGATGGGGCCAGGACCATCTGGGAGTGGGGTGCTGCCTCCAGAGTCTGGCAGTAGCAAGGCAGAGGAACAAGGGGAGACTGTTCCCAGAGCTGCTAGAAGGTGAGAGCAGTTGAGACAAACGGGCCGACTCGGGAATAAGGCTGGGAGGTGATTGCCCTTCCCTAAGGTATAAAGGACAGGCAAAGGTGAAGAAACCTTTGCAGGAAGCAAAGTCGTTCGCTTGTTCGGATTAATCCTTGAAGCTCTGTGTGGACTTTGTACTTCGGTTGGTTTTTTACAGTTCATTTGGCACTTTAGTTGTTGGCAGCCATTCAAAGGAGAGAAGGTGGGTGCTCATCTCGAGGGACTGTTTGGGACTCATTACAGGCTGGGAATGAACATAATTCCCAGTGTTGAAATAAAACAGGAATTGTTTTAACTGAGCGTGTGCTTAATTACGATCTCGGAAGCCTTGGTCAGAACACCCAGCGGCACCCACCTTGTCTTCCAAAGCGGCCAGATCTCTCTCCAAGCCCTCATGTTTGCGTAACAAAGCCTGCACGCTTGCAAGATCTCGTCCGAAATCATCCGAAGCCATCAGCTGCTCTTTCTCTTTAATCCAGCTTATCGTTTCGTCCACATCTCTGTAAATACAGACCGGCAATCAAAGTATGCCTCTCCCACGCGTTCTCCGGTTTTGGAGGGAAGAAGGAAGGTTGCAGGCAAACAAAAGTGAAAGTCCGTCTGTGGCTTTATTTATATCCCGAGACAGAACTTTACGAGGGAGACACAGAAGGGACAAACTCATCTGTGGTTACCGTTACTTTCTCAACACCTGAAGTGGTGACTTTATAAAGCATATATGGAACAGTTGCTGGAATTGGGTATGCGTGGTTTAATGAAAAGAAGGACCAGGGGAGACACAACAGCAGCGTTCCAATATCTCAGGGGCTGCCCCAAAGAAGAGGGAGTCAAGCTATTCCCCAAAGCACCTGAAGGCGGGACAAGAAGCAACGGGTGGAAACTCATCAAGGAGAGAAGCAACTTAGAACTAAGGAGAAACTTCCTGACAGTTAGAACAATTAACCAGCGGAACAACTTGCCTCCAGAAGCTGTGAACACTCCAACACTGGAAGTTTTAAAGAAGAGGTTGGATAACCATTGTCTGAAGTGGTGTAGGGTTTCCTGCCTAGGCAGGGGGCTGGACTAGAAGACCTCCAAGGTCCCTTCCAACTCTGTTATTCTATTCCATCAGTTTTTGTGCAAAAACTCAGGCAGATGGCCATTTTTAACTGTGTCGACCCAACCAGTCAAACTTGTACCTGTTAAATCGTTGCACCTCGGCGGCTCCGAAGAGCTTCCCCTGCCTCTGAAGAGCCAGTCCTTTCAGCCGCTGCCAGCTGGTGTTGACTTCATCCTGCTTGGACTTAATCAGCTCCTCTTCTGGGTGCTGTTCCTAGAAAGGAGGAACAGAGAACCTTTGGTTGATTCTTTCATGATTTGAAAGCAACGGCTACTGTTTGGCACCCAATCTCAAATCGTTCCACAAAGGACGATACCAGAATTTGTTGCATCTTCCTCGAAATGTTTTGGACTTGGGTGTCAACTGTCCGACTAGTGAACCCAAAGTAAGGAAACACTAGAGCCTTGGTGGTGCAGGCTGTTAAATGCCTAGCACTTAAGTTCCAGCTGCCTGCAATTAGTACAGGCTCGAATCCCACCAGGCTCAAGGTTGACTCAGCCTTCCATCCTCTCGGGGTAGGTAAAGTGAGGGCCCAAGATTGTTGGGGGCAAGAAGCTGACTTGGTAAAAATGCCGCTTAGTAATAAGCAGGCATATACAATGGAAGGAAGGCTATTGCTGAGCGATTGGGTTGTAGCCCAGTCTGGAAAATTGTAGCCTTCCCCACCCCTCGTCTAATTGTGAGACGCCTGTTTGTTATGGGAACAGTCCCTCTCTTTCTCCAGCATCTGCACTGGTGACTTTGATGGTTTCCATGGTCTCACGATCTCCGCACACATTCTCGCCATTCCATTTCCCCCACCAGTCCGTTGGCAAGTTGTGTGCTGACCTGTAGTCTCTCAAAATAACCCCAAACCCAAAACATGAATTAAAAAGTCCGGCAATGCCTTCAACTTAACTGTTTTATTAGTCACAGTTTAAAGTCCCAAAAGTAAATAAGGAGGCAAAAGGAAAACAAGAACCAACCGACCCCGGCCAACGGCTCCCACAATCCCTCAAGGTTCTGACCTGGATCAACTTGCTGGCAAACTGGTTCACTTCATTCACCCTCTCCTCGTGGGCTGCCAGGTCCGTCTGGAACTCTTCAAACTTCTTCTGCAACACCTCCACGTGCTCAAGGTCCTGGCCCAGCTCCTCCGAGGTTACTATGGCCTCCTGGGAGCGACAACAGCGAAAAGTTCGGTCAGCAGACTAGGAGAGGAACAGAACCGGGATCGCTGGCCCACGAGGGCAGCCCTGTTCTGAAGCTTGGGGATCTTTTAAAGGGCGTGAGGGAGTTAAGACCCTCTCTTCTGCAAGAGAGCTGCATGTTGTTGTCGTTCCCTTGTTTTCTCCCATAGTGACAATAAAGCTTCTCTTACATGGTGTCTTTGAAAAGAGCCATGTGTCTTATTTTCCTTATAACCTTCACCATTTGCTATGGGCTTGTTGTGATATGGCCCCCGCAAACAACCCCCACCCCCAATGATAACTCGAGCTCCCATTAGGCCTTCAAGGTAAGAAACAACATCTACTACGTCCAGGAAGGGCTGTTGAGGCAGAGACCTTGTCATTGATCCAGTCCAACACATCTCCGCATTCTCGTAAGTACTGCACCAGCTTCTGGGCGTGGAACAGCCTGACCCCTTTCTCCCTCATCTTCTCCAGAAGCAGTTCCCACATCCGGTGAAGCTCCTGCAGTCGACTCTGGGGAAGGAGGAGGAGGACAATAAACATGACTCGCCTTAGACACACACACACACAAATGGTGTTCGTAGGAGCCGATTTAACGTGAAGGTCTTTTTACTTCCGGCTGAGCTGTACAGGTTCCTCATAAGCAAAATAGCAATGGCGATAGCACTTAGACTTATATACCGCTTCACAGTGTTTTTACAGCCCTCTCTAAGCGGTTTACAGAGTCAGCCTATTTGTCCCCAACAATCTGGGTCCTCATTTTACCCACCTTGGAAGGATGGAAGGCTGAGTCAACCTTGAGCTCTGACCAGCTTGAACTGATGGCAATGGGCAGAGTTAGCCTGCAATACTGCATTTTAATAACTGTGCCACCCCAGCTCTTAGATATAGATATATAGATATGACAGATAGATGATAGACAGACAAACATAGAGATAGATAGCACTAGCCCTTAGACTTATATACCGCTTCATGGTGCTTTAAAGCCCACGCTAAGCAATTTACAGAATCAGCCTCTTGCCCCCAACAATCTGGGTGTTCATTTTACCCTCCTCAGAAGGATGGAAGGCTGAATCAACCTTTAGCCGGTCAGGTTCGAACTGCTGGCAATGGGCAGTTAGCCTGCAATACTGCATACTAACTACTACGCCACCACAGCTGATAGATGGATGGATGGATGGATGGATGGATGGATGGATAGGTAGGTAGGTAGGATGGATGGATAGGGTTAGGGCTGGTCAGGATTGAACTACTGGCAGGCGGCAGCCAGCAGAATTAGCCTGCAGTACTGCATTCTAACCACTGCACCACCACAGCTCGGTGCTCACCAAATGCTACGAGGCAGCTCTGCAGTCTGAATTCAGGATTTTAAGGAGGGAACCAAAATATTGGCCAAGTCAACAGACTCTAGTGGAAGGTGAAAGAGAGGGGGGGAAACAGGGGAAACACCATCCATCAAGCAACCACTTGCAAAAACAAGGCATCAACCTTTTTTACTTGGCAACAGTCCTCCGCTCTGGGAACATCAATTAAAGCCAGATTAGAGAGGTCTCCCTCTGACACAGGCAGGCCTGTTGAAAGTACACAGTTTTATACTTTTGTAAGTTGTCACGTTGCATTGCTCAAAGGGGAAACTCAACGGAGTTGGAAGGGACCCCGGAGGTTCTCCTAGTCCAAACCCCTCGCTCTGGCAGGAGACCTTATACTGCTACAGACAAATGAGGGCCCAATCTCTTCTTCAAAACCTCCAAGCAAGTCGTTGCTTGAGCCCGAGAGTCTAAATTTCCTCTCGGACAATCCACAGAGCACAAGAAGAAAGGTTTCTTTGCTGGAAAGAAATCAGCCACCAGAACACGTCTGGAAAGTTCTCTGCATTCGGACATCGTATTTCAGGGAGAGGGGAGAAATAGCTCAGGATCGTGTCTGGGAAATGATGAGGAACTTCTGAGGACATGTCATGCCCCTGTCGGAATCTGATTTGGAATCTGATTCGGAGGGGGAAGCCGAGCAGCTGACAGGGAGTGTGGCTTTGTTGGCTGTGGAAGAAACTGGGGAAGTCTGGCTGGGCAGAGCAGGGGAGAGATAGAACAAGGGAGAGGAAGACCCAGGCCCACCCCCTCTTCCTCCTAGGGCAAGCAGGGAGGAACGGAGAAGAGAGCAATGTGGGTTGCATGGCTTACGGGGGAGGAAAGGGCCCTGATTCCCTTCATTAGCTGCAGCTGGGAACACAGTGTTTAAAAAGGGAAGCTGTGCACGGCAAAGTTGTTGGGAGCAAATTGTGACTTTATCTAGTATCTTCGAGGCTTATCTGGGTTCCTGGCATCTTCCCAACTGTGTGTGTTTTGCTGGGCTTTTAAGTCTGCAATTCCTTCTCCTGCTCTGTCAAGTTAATTACTGCAGTGTGGTTTGTGTGGATTTTTAGTTACAGTTTGTATGTACTTTGTTTTCGGACTGAATTTCCTCCACTTAGAGACTGTTCTTGGGAGAGTTTTTTCTCCAGCCGAAGGTAACCTGGACATTGGAGGCAAAGTTGGAGGTATTAAAGGGACTCTTCTTATTATGTGATTGGTTTGCCTTTGTGCCACACCCCGGGTCATCACAGGACACGGTTCTTACTTGACTTTGTCCTATTCTGAGTAATATTCAGGTTAGTGTTAAAAGGGCACTCTGGGGTTTTGGGTTTTGTGATCTGCAACAGTTTTTAAGCCCTTTTGGATCCTTAGCATGGCCGGGGAAATTAGGATAGGCCAGGATGCCTTTTATGGTTTGAGATTCAGGGGAAGCCTCATTTCCCTAGACAAACTGGGCGGAAGAATTTCCTTCATGACCAACAGTGTCCACCCTTGCGCTGATTTGCATAAAGAAGCCCTTACGACAATTGTTGGCATTGATTTACATCAATTGTGTAAAGTATGTCAAGTGCAAATGGGGCGTGTCCCAAAAAATATTGTTTGCCTAATGGCATCGTTAGGTAAACAGCAGGAATGAAAGAGAAGTTTGTTTCGTAACAATTGAGATTTCGCTGAAACTAAAATTCACATTTCCCACCCCTCCCTCTTGTCTCTGAGCTTTTAAATCTCAGAGGGTCTCTTTTGGGGGTGGGGGGAGGGAGGGTAGACATGATATTAAGAAATAATTGTCAGGATGCAGTCCGGGGTGTCATTCGTATGAAAAGTGACATATTTTTGTGTGCGTGTGCCATGCAGAGCAATTCTCCAACTGAAGGGAAATGAGAGAGGCACAGCT
This sequence comes from Naja naja, assembly GCA_009733165.1. NCBI lineage: Eukaryota > Metazoa > Chordata > Lepidosauria > Squamata > Elapidae > Naja > Naja naja. Next base: position 1,801,504 of record CM019157.1, read on the forward strand.
GAATTCAGAGGGGAAAAAAACACAGAGGCATTCAAAGAACAACAAGGGTTCAAAAAAAAAAAAAGAAACCACCACAACACACCACCCACATAACCACCTACTCGTATGTGGGCCCCAACCTGGGTGGTGGTGACTATTGGGCGCTGGGCAGTCCTGTAAGGGGTGAAAGACTGAACAGACAAATTACCATGGCAGACAGAACGAAAAATGTCCCCAGAGCTAACCACCCCCCCATTCATAAGTTGGGAGAAATTGGGCTTTGCTGGCAACGTAACTTGTGAATGACACCGAGAGATGGCTCTTCTGAACGCAGGCTTCAACCAAAGAACACCTCTGGACTTCTCCATAAGCAGTGTTAGAAAGGAGAGAGTCTTGCCAGGGAAACATGGGCATTAAAAGTGTTTTTTTTTCCCCATGGGAAAAAAAATTATTAGGGCAACCTGGCCTACCCCAAATATGGGACGGAGATGTCGCTTCCGTCTGATAAACTGGTCCCACCGGAAAGAAACAACAACCCCATTTAATCTCTTCCCTGGTGTAGCTGACAATACGAGGAGAGCCCGTGGCCTAGAGGTTAATACACCTACCTAACATGCAAGTCACCTGGGTTCAAATCCCAGAAAGGTTACAGCTAGTCGGGGGCATCAGTTTGACCTCCCCCCCCAGGGCTAGCTGATGAGTGACAAATAGCTTAAAACAGATCTACGCTAAACTCCCTTTAGTTCTTGGTCAGTAAAGATAAATCCAACACTTGGCATTAAAATGTCTTCCGCAAAGGCAACAAGAGAGGGGGGACGTTTACCGCTGGGTTTTCAATTATTCACCGGGCAGATCCACCCTCCGTGACTCAGACCCGAAAGAAGGCTGCTAGAGGCCATCCACACTCACCCGGATGACTTCCACTGCAAAATGCCCCTCGTTGATCATCTGGTTCCCTGTCTCGTCCAGCTTAACGATGGCTCCGGAATTGGCCTGCACTTCAGCCTCGAAGGCTTGGTGCTTTTGCAGTTTTCCCTGGGGGGAAAATATACATATGAAATGTAGGCCTCATCAGTCCTGTGCAGCGCCTTCCTGCGACATCTCAGCTACTTCCATCCCACACCTGAGGAGGTCCTTACCTGCAGATTTGAAGGGTCTTTGTAGTTTTCGTCAGAGGCGATCTGCAGCTTCTCCTGGATCCATTTCTCCAGCTCATCTGCATCCCGCTGGAAGAACTGGAATCTGTAGGAATCTTCAAGCTTCTGGCGCCTCAACGTGGAGAGCTCCTTAAACCGGTGGTACCGATCCAATACCTGCTGGCGTCTCTCCTGGATATCCTCGGCTGTTTCCAGCACTTTTACACCCGTGGGATCCATTCTCTGGAAGGCAAAAGGCATCCTTGAAGACCAGGAGAGAATAATAGAGGACGTACGATGCCATGGATGGGGTGGCACTACCCCAAACAGACCCTGTGCGTAATCTAGGGGTTTTCCTGGACTCAGGACTCCCACTTGAAGAGCAGGTGGTGGTTGTGGCCAGGAGGGCCTTTGCACAACTGCAGGTTGTGCACCAGTTACTGCCCTTTCTTGGACCAACGGCCCCTACTCACAGCCACTCATGCCCTGGTCACTTCCTGTCTTTTTATTTTTTAAGTTTTTTTTATTTTTAAGACAAACATACAAACAAAACATAAAACCATCTTCCATTTTATTTACATACAGTGTGTCAGTTGGTTGCAAATCTTTTGTGCTATCCTTTTTGTCGTCATCACTCACAATTTATATAAACTTTCACATTGTCAACCAAACATATGCTTATATATTTATCAGTTATTAATCATCTATGACTAGACTATTTATTCCATCATTTTATACGAGATATTCCAAATTTTATGTTAAAATTTATATTATACTTTCATCCAATGGTTATATATGTCTATATTATGTTTTATATCAATCTATTAAACTTATATTACAAAATTATCTACTCCATTACATTACCAATTCTTTTTGTCCAACCACTGATAAAACAAATCTCATATCATGTAATATTGTTTATCTTCTTGTTCTCTAATTTCAAATGCCAATTTACTCATTTCAGCACAGTCCATAATTTTCTTAATAACTTCCTCCTGCATAGGTATTTTATCATTTTTCCAATTCTTAGCAAATACAATTCTAGCTGCTGTTAAAACATTTACAATCAAGTATTTCAACCCTTTATTGTATATAATTCCCAATAAAAAGATCTCTGGTTTAAAGTCTATATGTTGTTTTATCATTTTTTCCAACCACGTGGATTTCAGTCCAATATTTTTTTGCATCCGAACATGTCCACCACATATGGGGTGTGGGGTGGGAGTTGGGGGTGATTTTGTATTTATTAATTGAATTTATGTCCTTTCTGGCCACAAGCTCTTAAGTGAATCACTGCAGTTAGGTTAGTAATTAGGTGAAATCTGCCTTCCCCTTGACTCTGCTGGTCAGGCGTGACGCCGTCATAAATACAAACCAGCAGCCAAGTGTCTGGATTTTGATCTCCTGACTGCAGGGAGGCTTGCAATAGTTGGGGAAAAGTGGTCGTAAGTCCCATTTTTTCCAATGCCGTTGTTAACTTCGGTCACTAAACAAACCGTTGTAACTTGAGGACTACCTGTACCTCAGATTCCCCACCGGCTGTAAACTTAGGGCTGCCTAGAAGTTCCCGTCCCCTGCCCCATGCACCTGTGCTTTGAGCTTTAGACCAGGAGCTGCAAAACTCAACAATGCGCCTCGTTTGCTATTCACGCCGCACAATTTTACTTGCCCTTCAAGTGGAATCTGTGTGTGTGTGTGTGTGTGTGTATGTGGGGGAAAAAGGCTCCCTTTGTAAGCCGAGGAAGAAAACTAAGTCAATTGGAAGTGAAGTGCTTTTAGCGTGGGAATAATGCACTGTTCTTTTCCACAGGAACAAAGCACACAGTTTTGGAAGGAAGGAAAAAAACCCTCCGCGCACAACTCGCTGACATCAGCAGGGCTCTTGTCCTGCCAAAGCTGGAGAATCACACACGCAGCCATCCATCGCGGCGGTGGTGCTGCAGCGTGATGCAGCCTGCATTTTGCATCGGTCTTTGCGACCGCCAAAGCTGGCCAGCCTGGGCCTCCCGACGCTGGTGCGAGCCATTTCTCGGGTGCTTGGGAAGCATCCATCTTTTGTCCTCTACTAACCCACCCCAAAATGGAGACTGGGGTTTGTTTGTTTTTTTCACACTTCTCTGGGGCGTTGATAAGGGAAGAACAGACTTTGTTCTCCGACTCACACACACACACACATGCAAGGGGCCATCATCACATTCCACACATTTTCTGTTGCGCAGGACACAAACCGGGCCCCGCCCAACGACGCAACTGCCTTCTGCTGATAAGGTCAGAGAGACCGACAGAAACGTCCAGGCTGCAGAGGGAAGCTGGATTCAAAGGCTTATTTTGGTCTAACTCCCTGGAGCCCCCCCCAAACCCACTAAATGGGCTGGACTTCCCGATTCTCACCCTCCCCTGGGCCAGCATGGCAATCCCCCCCCTCCGTGCCTGGCAGTGGCTAATGGGAATCGGAGCCCTGCACACGGGTAGGTTAGGAAACCCTTGGTTGCCACAAAGATTTACACAAACATTTTAAAGGAGAGGCCAGGAAAAAGAGCTAAAGCTTCGAGATTTGAAGAGAGAAGCAATTCGAAATCTGCCAATTCTTTGCTTTTAAAGAAGCTTTTTGCTTTTTGGGGGAAAAAAATTGTGCGCTCCCCGAGGTTTTGTCGAAACAACAATGGAGCAGATGTGAGGCTGATGGGCAAAGGAAGAGATGCTGGCGAACATCCCCCTTCAAAGCAATTAAAACACAAGAGAATGCTGGGCATCTGGTAGAGAATGCTGAACAAGGGGTATTTTTATCCTCTGCAATGCAACAGCGATAATGCTAGCAACTGCCATTCAACAAAGAAAAAGCCGTCCCACATGGATGGATTAAAGGGGTTTTAGAACCCTGCTTAGGCCACAGGCCAAGTTATGGGATTTCCCATCCCCCCTAAACTGGAATCCTGTATATTCTATGGCCCAGGGAAAACCTAAGCCACATAGGAAGAGCTTAGCAAGACCACCCCAGAAGTGGGGTGCTAGCCTCCTGTTTTAACTGCTTCCAGGTGAAGTGAGTGGTTTTGTTCTACCTGTCCAGAGGCTCCAGCCACATAGATAATGCCTTTTCTAAGCTCTATGTTTAAGAGAGAGAGAAGAATATTTCATTTTACCGTGTTTCCTTCTGCACACTTCCGCCATGATGCCTAGTTCTTTTTCAACATGAAATTCTCTAACTGTGTGTGTTTCTTCCTAAATTTGTGTGTGTGTGTGTGTGTGTGTGTACATGTGTGTGTGTGCATCTATCTCCTTAACATCCTGGAAGTGTACCCTAAATCTATGCAGGGTTGTTTGCCTCAAGGTTTTACGCAAACAGTTTTAAAGGGTTTTATTTTCAGTCATTTTCCTAATCTGAAATTCACTTTTCTTTGTGCTGCCACTGTAGGAAGCCTTTCTTGGTGAAAGAGCCACCTCCTCACCTGTCGCATCCAGTTCAAAGCCCAGCAAGGTGTAAACACCTATACCAAGAAGAAGGCACAGAAAAAAACTACTTTGCTGCAGCTCATGCATATATGCATTCTGGCACACGGGCGTAAACACTGGTTGTGCCTTCGACAAGGCAAAATATTTATTGCCAGTTCCCCTAAGCAAATTCCTTCCTTGTGCAAAAGGAACAATGTCAGCAGGGCTCCCTTTTAATCTACCTTGCCTCAGGGACCACTGGAAGGCCTGTTGTCCAGCCTGAGGATAAACACTTAAAATGCCTTTTTAACTACCTTCTCATCCGAACTGACATGCCAACAGGCATCCCTCTGCATGGGCGTGCATTCCTTATTATTTCAGGAAAGCTGAAATAATCTTCCACCAAAGGCCAAATGTAAATTTGGTACTTGGGAGTCAGATGCATTAAAAATGAGCTGTCAGTATCGAAGTCCGCCTCTGTGAGTGTAAGAGCAATTCTGTATTGCAGGTATGATGCGGCAGAGGCAAAGTTTGGACAGCCTATAAATTGTTGGCCCAGCCAGCCCTTTCCTTCTACGTGATTTCATGATTTCAGCTGACAGCATCTTGAGTGTTCTTCCTATCCTCCTTGAAGGGGATCAATCAGGCAAGCATGAATCTTCATTTTAATGCCCTGCCATCTCAGCAGGAAGAAGGGCCAACCTTGGTAGCATTCCGCAAAGCACTGGGAAATAATAAAACCCCCAAATATCTGCGATTTCATCACTTCGTCTAAAACGCAACCTTTTAACAGTAGGTACTTTAATAAAGAAGTGAAAATAACATCCAAAATCCAGCATAATGCCCAGGAGGAGTACGTTATTCCTTTTTATGCACAAGAATCCCTAAATACGCTGTTCGTTTCGATCATTATTTTAAGGGTAATGACCTTCAGTTACTGCCTTCGACTTTCAACCAAAATAAAGTAGAATTAGATCTTGCCTCTCTCAACTCTGAAATCATTTATGGTTTGAGTTGAAAGAATAAAGAATGTGTAGATTTATCTATCAGGTGATTAAGTGGCAACTTTGGGTACATTTTTAAAATACGTTCCCACCTCTAAATTAGTCATAGTCATGCAGAGGTTAGCAAAAACTGCATTCTGTGCTAAATCACGCCAGGGAAAATCTTACACGGCATGGATAATCACATGCTAAACATGCAGAATCTGGAATTCATAGATTTTTGCAGCTCATTTACTCCAAATACATAAATATAATTTCCCTGGCTTTATTTTGTTTGTATCGATGGTCACCCCATAATACTTTGCCTCTTTCCTATCCTGACCATTTATATATATTGTAAAATGTTAATTAAAAACCCAGAAAAATTGCTTGGAAAAACAAAAGCATATTAAAGCATTCTGATTCCACTCCATGCACCAAAGACAGAATAAAACTGAGCATTTAAAGTGCTCTTTGTCACGAGGGCAAAAAGGGCAGGTACATCAAACAAGGAAAAGTGTGGTCCCGCATGCATATTTCCAAATACCTGGGCTCTGACTTTGCGAAAGGATGACAACATGATGAAGGAGTTCAGAGTCTAAAAGGGAGGAGGAATACCAAGATAATTTTTTTTACTAATTCTACCTAAATCTGTAATAAAGCTGCTATATTGTTTTGTCATACCAGCCATTTTCAAACATTAATTGCATGAAAATTAACCCATCCTATATACTTACTAACTCCTTTACCTGGTTAAAATTAAAGTAATTTTAAAAAAGTAAAGCTACTTCTCACTAGTGTAATTTTATTAGATCAGCATTATTCTATTATTTCTGTCAATTCATTTAGGGTTTCTTACCAATGGGACAGAACTTTATTCCACAGCACAACTAAATACAAAATAAATCCAAGTTTAATTCCAACATAGACTATTTTGAAAAATCGTAACATGATTTTACAAAATCATTGATTTCTTAATTTGGATTTTTCAGTTTGCTTGGGCTTTTTAATTGTCAAACAAATGTTTCCTGGAATCTTCTAGTAGCATCCTTTAAGTTCTTGTGCCAGCAGAAGATTCTAGGCTACAATTTGAATCACTGCCTACACTGAACCTTACCTAACTGGATTTGCTTGAAATTAATTCTCACTGTCTATTCCTAATGGCACTCCCTAAAGTCTAAATAAAATAAAGTAGCTGAATATGTTTCAAAGCAAAAAAAATTAAAGAATGCAAGGTTTAAAATAATTCTACAGGTTAATGTAACAGAAATTTCACTGAATAAGAATACTGTGTGGCTAACAAGCTGTATTATATTAACATCAATCGAAATACACTGCACACATATACCAATGCACCTCACCTCAAATCCTGATAGTTTATTCTGTGCAGAAACAGGCAATTAAAGAACTGGACTGAATAATTATTTTAAATGTGGAGGATTATAAACACTGACAAAGCACAAAGGATTTATGCCAGCCCAAGTCTTTTCTTTCTGTATGTAAGAGATCTTGAAATATGACAGGCTGTACAATCATTTTAAAGATTGTGGCATTTTAAGCATTATTAGCGCTCGCATACAGGTACTTTAAAAAAAAAAACAGCTCATTTTCCAGGGCACCCGATTTCCTGGAAATCCTGCTTTGGGGGAAATGAAACTCTTGCTGAGAACTGCCCTTTCACTGCCCTCTCGCCTGCAAAACCCCTCCTACGCTCTGCTATTCCATTCCGCCCAACCTAGCAGTGAGCAGAGGATGTTCAACACGACAGCGGGACGCCATTGCTGCAAAACCAAGGTTAGATGGATGTTCTCCCATATATATTTCCTGCTTTTTTTAAAAAAAAAATCAAATGGATGGATGGCAAGTTTAGCCTCGTTCAAGCCTGGATCCCCGCTTTGCTTGTTGCTGGGAGGGTGTGGGAAAGGCAGATCATTTGAAAGGGCTACGTGTTTAATTTGCCGGCCATAATTGAATCTGAATGAAATTCCTGCTGTTGCACAGGGCGGATCCTGCCTCTCCCCCACTCCAACACACACACACACACAAAGGTCAGTTGTGCATATCCTTTCCAAGGGTGAAAGGAACAACCAGTTCACCAAGGCCAGGAAAACAATGCAGTACCTACCACACCCAACTCTCTTCCATCCTTATCCTTTTTTTTTTAAAGCAAACCCAATGCCATTTCAGGTTTTGAGGAAAATTTGCCGGGCAAGCTAAGGTGACAATACACACCTAAGGATTTGCAAGTAGTACTGATGCAGTCAGAGTACTGTACTAATAAATTATGGACAGAATGATCTCTTACAAAGGATGAGGGACTGAATGTCATAACGCAGATGAATTTAGAATATCATCTAGTGTTAAAATATGTTACTTTTCCAAATTCAAACAAGAATATCGTCTTCAGTGTGCTTTTTGACAGAAATAATACCCACGTACGATATATCCCAAAGGTGCTTTATTTCCAAGAGAGAACTGGACTTCTTTGTTGTTGTTTTGTCTTTGAAAATGTTCCACTTCTCATGCAAGAAACCTCTTCAGTTCTTGGATGAGAAGCAAAATCTTTTCAAAGTAAAAGAAAAAAAAACAGAGAAAGTCCAGTTGTCTTTTGGGGGGAAAAAGCATGTTTGGCACAAACATGGACCGGATGATTGAGAATCACCAGAGATATTTACACATGTATATATGTTCCCTGCTCTATAATGCCTCTGAAGGGCTTAGAAAAATATAAACTATGAGTTTACTTTATACACGGCCGATACGCTGGAAAAGGCTGACAGATGAGAGGCAGATGGTTAGCAGGAAGTGCAAAGATTAAGTTTGGTGTGTATATGACTGATAAGGGAATTAAGGGTTAAGCAATCGGAGGGGTGTTCCAGTAGGGCTGGGAAAAGTATTTCAAGTTCCTTAGCATTTTCCTGGCCAAAATGCTTTGAGTCACTGCATTTTAATTCATCTGAAGATTCCCCATCTGTAGCATACTTAATTTTAATGTGCTGGGTTGTCCATTGGCTGGAATCAAATTGGGATTTTATTTGGAGCTTCAACTTTTTCCTTTAGCAAATAATTCCATAGGGTTCATGTCTTTAAGAAGCCTATGACAAATCAAATGAATTCATAGAAGGAAACGACAACAACCTGAGAAATAACCATCACAACAAAACCCTACAACTGTGGAAATTGCAATATTTTGAAAAAAAAGAAAAAGATGGATACAAGGAAACAACCAGACCTCCAGTTCGGCCTTCTTTGTCAATTTTCTCCCAAGAATGGTTAAATGGAAATAAAAACTTTTAAATAGCTACAGTTTCTCTTTGCTCCTTCTTTCTATAAATATTATTTTTTAATGGAAATATTGTTTCCTCCACACATTTGGAAGATGCTTTCTCAACAACAGTTCAATATACAAACTGATTAGGATTACACTGAACTACATGCCCAGATCAGGAATCCAGTGCTCTCCTACTTCTTCAAAGGCAGACAGGTCTCGCTTGCCCACAAAACCTTACTCCCAAGGCTGAGGTATGTACTCCTCATTCCAACTGCCCTGCAACCCGATCACCACAAATTCAAATTATGCCTTGCTCCAAAGCCAAAATTCTTAGGATGCTGCAGCTACACAACCCTCTCAAAGAACACGAACGGAAAGCCCACCCTCCCAATGAGTTCAAAGCCTCTCATTGAAAGCATATTGGCTGAAAAATATGATTTACTACTAAATGCTTATTCCTTTGCAAAGTCTACTAGCCAGGTTTACAGGAGGGGCGCTTCACCATAAGGCAATCCAAATTAGTACTTAATTGGACGTGCGAAATCAACCCTGCGCATTTGAACTGAATGAAACCGCAGGAATACAATTGTAAACCATGATTTTAATAGCAGGCATGGCAGGTTTGAGTCCATTAGTCATGGTTAACACAAACCAGCTGGGTGTGCAACAGGGAAAGCTAACCTGCAGGTAAGAAATCGTGAGAACAAGAGCCCCTAATAAACAAGCTGGGATATTTTTCCCCCCTTTCCTTTCTGAATGCAGAAGGCTGGATGAAATCCAGCTTTCCAGCCTTTGGATACTCTAAAGATTCCAAAGCCCATCATCCCCCGCCGAGGGAAAGCTGGCCTGGGGCCGCTGGAGAGGAGCCAGGCTGCAATGCAACCTTAAAAGATGTTTTGAAACACCTGAAGCACCTTACCTGCCCACCCGCGCAGGCGCAGAAGGCGCGCGCTCCTCCAGAGCGCCTAAAGAGGGCGCTCTAAGGCCTCGCCCATCTTTTCGCCGCGCGCTCGGCTCGCTCTTTCCCCGGCCGCCCTTCCGCGTCCCCCCGCTCCCTCCTCATCCTCACCGGGTCGGTTCGAAGGGCTCGCTCGCTCGCGCTCTCCTCCGCCACACCTCGCTTCTCCTCAGTCCGCCACCCGTGGCTCCGCCCCTCCTCACAAACCCCTCACACACCGACTGCGCTCCGCCAGCGCCGACGCCCCTCTTTATAAGATGGCCCGCGCTGACGTCATCGCCGCAGAGCCGACCGCAGAAGCCGAAACGCGCCGGGGAGGGCGGAGCTGCAGCGTCGGAAAAAACCGAGGCGAAAGGAATGCGAGCGGCCGAAGGCGCCCGAACGGGGCCGGAAAGAGCCGAAAGCTTCAAGGACAAATGTCTCGCCGGTTGGCAATACAGTACAGAGTGCAAATGGGTGGTTTCTTCGCATGACGTCATTTCACTGTGTTGCTCAGCCAGAATACTAAAAACTTTAAAAGGTTAATTTAAAAGGTTAATAGATGTCTTCCACCCTGGCGCTGCGCTTTGCATGATGGTGATGGATGCTGTCCTACAGCACCACCCTGGGGGGAAACTGAAGCATGGTGTAGGTTCTCATGCTTGAGAGCGGGCTGGACTAGAAGACCTCCAAAGTCCCTTCCAGCTCTGTTATATTATATCCAAAAGGCACCTCTGGGGGGTGCATTGAATTTTGTATAATTGTTTTGGGTGGGGGGGGAAACCAGTCTCCCCCACCTATGTGAGCTGAGTCCTCCCGAAACCAACACAAAAATAGATTCCCCCCCAAGTTTTCTGCACCCACTTCAATCCACATGTGGGCGGGATCTCATAATACATTTCAGCTCATTCCTTTTCTGCACCCCAAAGTCCAGAAATAGCATACACACACACACACCATTTGATCCCAGAGATTGTGCTTTTGCTGGTCAATCTCGCACAGGTTTGATAGAATGGAATAGAACAGAATAAGGAAGAATAGAATAGAATAGAATAGAATAGAATAGAATAGAATTCTTTATTGGCCAAGTGTGATTGGGCACACAAGGAATTTGTCTTTGGTGCAAATGCTCTCCGTGTACATAAAAGAAAAGATACATTCATCAAGAATCATCAGGTACGACACTTAATGGTAGTCATAGGGTACAATAAGCAATCAAATCAAATACTCAAATAAGAGTGGCACAATGCTGGAAGGGTGACCAAATGCCAACAAAAGGGGCAACTCAGGAGTAAGGCTTGGAGGTGATTGCTCCTCCCCGAAGGTATAAAGAAAGTGCAAAGGTAGAGAAACCTTTGCAGGAAGCAAAGTCGTTCGCTCTGTTTGCATTAAACCCTGAAGCTGTGTGGACTTTGTACTCCGGTTGGTTTTTTATAGTTAATGTGGCACTTTAGTTGTCGGCAGCCATTCAAAGGAGAGAAAGGTGGGTGCTTATCTCGAGGGACTGTTTGGGACTCATTATGGGCTGGGAATGAACATAATTCCCTGCACTGAAATAAAACAAGAGTTGTTTTAACTAAGCGTGTGCTTACTTACAGTGTCAGGAAGCCTTGGTCAGAACAACCTTAAACACTCAAAGAGCCATTTGGATCTGTTTCCCATAGCAAAGAAAACACTGGGAGCCACAAAACCTACTGGGGGTTGAAAAGCTCAATCAATCGCGGGCTGGTGGGTGTCACACATATTGGCAGTTGTGACACATATTTTGAGCGACAGGGAGCCGCAGCAGAGGGATGAAAAGAGCCACATGCGGCTCTAGAGCCACGGGTTGCTGACCCCTGGTCTAAAGAATTGTTCTTCAACAATTCTTTTAAGATGCAAATTGTACATATCCTCCAGCCCTGGAATTCAGTACAGGTTAGTCCTCGATGTACAAACAGTTCACCTAGTGACTGTTCAAATTTACCACGGCACTGAAAAAAACTTGTGGCCATTGTTGACATCTACAATCCTGTGGTCACGGGATTTCCATTCGGGATGCTTGACAACTGACTCATGTTTACTGACGTTTTGCCATGTGTCCCGGGGTCATGTGATCCGCCACTGGTGACCTTCTGATGAACGAAGTCAAGGGGGAAACCAGATTCACTTAATGACGGCGTTACTAATTTTAACAACCGCTGAACAAAGGAGGCTAGGAAAAGTCGTGACATGGGGCAAACTTTTCACTTAGCAACATAGATTTTGGGCTCAATTGGGATCGTTAAGTTGAGGTGGTCTCCCTGTATGAAGACCGCATTATTGAGTTTCATCTCGAAAGTAAGCCAATAAGAAAGAGACCAAAGTCTTAAAAAAAAACAAAACCTGAGTTTAGAAATTCCAAGCCTTTACTTTGAAAACAGGCGTGCGTATACACTAAAATAAGTTACTCAATGAAGTCTTTAAAATAAAGCTCATTTGAGCTGTCATGACATTCAAGGCAGCTTCTTTCCAAGGTTTTACTGTCTTTATCGTTGTAAAATAAGACAGAAAAGCTAAGACACAAAAACTCAACATTTCATGCTTGATTGAGCTGACACCATCGTTCTGTCGACTTGCAGTTGTCCTACTCTGCCAGCAAGCTGGATCATGTCGTATGTAAAATAAATAAACATATATATATATATATATATATATGTTATCAGAAATACTTCACTGTTTAGCACCAACGCATAAAAATATAAACTCCGCTCCGTTTTCCACCGATCGCTTGCAAATAGTAAAAAAAGTGGAAATTCCACAGTCCTATTGCTCATGAATAGGCTTGGATCCAAGAGACAGAAAACCTTCCTGACTGATTTTAAGCAATTTCCCTTGATTTTATGAAAGTTAAGCAGCCAGTGGGGATCTTCTTTTCCCGTTCATGGTTCTATTTTGAGGTGGGGTGGGGGATGGATCTTACTTAAATAAATGCAAAGCTCTGTAAAACCTTTAAAAAAAAAAGAATGAAGGCCACAAATCAATTCATGTTCTTTCAGCATTGCTTGGATGAGCTCAAAGGTTTCCACTCTGCCTGCTTTTTTTTTTTAAATTAAAGGCAATCAACCCAGCCCTTTTTGCTGCAGAGGACTGCAGTGATTTCATTAAGACCTAAGCTCTCTTCCAATTCAATCCCAGGGTTTCAGACACTGAGGTGGTGGGGTTTGGTTTTTGGTGCGCATTAAACTTCTGACGTTAATAAAACACCGGAGTCCCTTGAGGGCACTGAAAAAACCAATCTGTTTCTGTGTCTTAGGGGAGTGGGTATGACACAGCAGGAAACAACAGGAGGACACACCCGTGTGCGACGATGCGAGTGCAAATCCCGGCTGAAAATCTTGGGGAGATAAACGATTGTTTTTGACAAATCTGAATAAAAGCTGACTAGCCATTTCCGGATTCTGCAGAGGATCCAAATGTTTGTTTTGTTTTGTTTTGGAAAATGTCTGCCTACAGACTTTTTTATACCACCACCCCCCCCCCAAAAAAACCAAACAAACCCTGAAGCGAGCTGTTCTTTCACCTTCTGCAAGGAATCCCAGCCTCACGATTTCCAAAACGAAGGTGTCAAATATCCTTTGGGCAGTGGAATGTTTTTCTGTTGCAAGCATTCCTGCGAGAGAAGAAAGATTCCTTTGAAGGAAGGGCGATCGATCGAACACAGATGCGTGAGCCAAGGACAACGCAAGCGTGACAATACAGGGATGAGGGTGCAAAAAGCTATTTTGTGCTGTGTGTGGTGGGGGAAATGAGTAAGGGGGGCTAATATTGATTCAGGGAGCGGCCGGAGCAAACCCCTCGGGGGATGAGAACAGAAAGAAGACAGAGGACTGACAGAAAAATAGCAAAGCAGCATGACCATGGAGGCTAAGAAGGGCTCCACAGAGAAGGTGGTTGTTGGCTGGGGCGGGGAGTGTTTGAAAGCCTGATCTGATGCTCCTCTGAAAGTCATTCACATTCTTGATTTGAGGGGCCCTTGGTGCTCTCTGAGCTTGGTCGTTTTCTTGCAAATGTTTCATTAGTGAAACTAGGTAACATCATCAGTGCTAGAAGGGAATGGGCTTTGTGGAGAGGAGGAGGAGGGAGGAGGAGGAGGAGGAGGAGGAGGAGGAAGAGGAGGAGGAAGAGGAGGAGGAAGAGGAAGAGGAGGAAGACAATGACAACAACTGTGGGGACCTTAGTGCTCTCTGACCTTGGTTGTTTTCTTGCAGACGTTTTATTATCCAAACTAGGTAACATCATCAGTGCCAGAAGGGGGAAATTTTGGGGGGGGAGGGAGGAGGAGGAGAGGTGGAGAAGGGGAGGAGGAGAGGGTACAACCAGCCAAACTCAGCCGTTCTTGTCTTAGCTTAGATTGAGAGAACATCAACTTACCTTTAAAAATTGCTTGAATCGAATGAGGGAGCCCATTTCTCCAGGGCTGGTAATTGATTCAATCCTGGAGGGGAAGAAGGGAAGAGCAGTTGGGTCTGATTCAGATATCCAAAGGTGGAACTCCTAATACTGTCGGGGCTTCGATTTTGTCTGTCCTCTTCCAGTTTGGCCAATGATCGGGGCCGAGAAGAAGGACGAAGCACTTTTCAGAGCCACAACGCATCCCAGAGGGGATTTTCTGTCCCAGCTTATTCAAATATTTGTAATGGAGGGAGCAGGGAAGCAAAAACCCCTCCCCCCAAAAAAACATCACGATCCCTTCCTCAGAATCAGAAGAAATAATACGTGTTTCAGAACTGCCTCAAAATTCCAGGCCATACCTGGGAAAATACTCTTCCTGGATCAGGAGAAGCATCTTCCAAAATTGCCCCCGGTACTGCTTCATGAGAGCATTCCCACACACCTGAGGAACACAAAACAGAAGAATTTCAAGCCACAATATTGGAAAAGGAGGACAAAATCTCCCTCAGACTTATCCAAGTTAAGGGTGCAGCTATGCTAATTCATATTAATGTTACCATGTTTCCCTGAAAATAAGACCCCGTCTTATATTTTTTGCCATCAAAAAAGGACCCAGGTCTTATTTTTGGGGGGATGTTATCTGCTAACCTCACTTGCGTGCGTCACCCATGGCCTCCTTTTCGCTATCAGAGGCCTTCAGGAGCTTTTTCTTCTTCTGGATCGATCCAGAGCTTTGTTATCAGCTAAGCCTGGCCAGTTTTGCCGGCTGCAGAAATGGGCCCGCAAGGCAGGTGTCGGGGTGTGTGAGGCCCGGCTACAACTATCCAAAGGTAAGTAGTAAGGCAGCTCCACCCTCCCCATCCCCACCCTAGCTTAATTTTTACCCCTCTACTCTGGAGTGGGTGGGGTCTTAATTAGGGCTTATTTTGGGGGTGGGGCTTATATTGGGTGCACATGTAAAAAAATCTAGCTGGGACTTACTTTCAGGGTAGGTTGTATTTTCGGGAAAACAGGGTAATGTTAATTCACTGGAGGTTTTAAGAAGAGACTGGACAGTCACTGTCTCAGATAGTATATATAGGTTCTCCTGCCTGAGCAGGGGGCTGGACTAGAAGACCTCCATGGTCCCATCCAGCTCTGCTCTATTCTACCTTCTATTCTATTCTCTCCTCTTCTATTCTGAGCATAACTACTCATGAGCTGGAAGGAGAAGGAAAAAGCCACAGGCAGACAAGAGTTCCACTTACCTCCAGGAAATCGAACAGAATTGTTGCCGTCACATCTGCCAGCGGCTCCATGTTCAAAATCTGTGCCAGCCAACGCCAGGCGTGGTTTAATCCGTGTGGGTGAGTCTAATGAACAAAAGAAAGACCAGTCCCCTAAATTACTCTATTTTAACCAAAAAAAACCCACCCTACTTTAGTTTCAAACTCTCTTTCGTAGGTGGCTTCCGTCTGAAGCAACCTGTGATGAGCCAGGGCGTGACACAAAAATAACAAAGTCACAAAAATAGAATAAATTCCCTTTAATGCCTCCAACTTGGCCCCAATATGCAATTATCCTCGGCTGGATATAAAACTCTTTTTTTAAAAAAAACAGTCTACAGAGGGAGTAAATGCAGTCTGAACCCAAAGTAAAGATAATTAGAAATAAAAACAACAACAACACAAACCACACTGAAGTAATTAATATGGCAGGCCAGGATGATGAATTGCAGACTTCCACCAGATAACGCAGCAACCACAGTTGGGAGGAAGCCAAAACCCTGATAAGCTTCAACAAGAATAATGCACGCTTTGCTTCCAGCAACTTTGCCATGCAGTTTGTCCTTTTAAACAGTCCTCCCAGCTGCAGCCCATGAAGGGGATCAGGGCTCCTTCCTCCCCCGTAGTCCACGCCACTCACGTTTCTCCCTTACCCGCTCCTCCCTGCATGCCCTAGGATGAAGAGGGGATGGGCCTGGGTCTTCCTCTGAATGCCCATCCGGCCTGTGCCCTTCCCCAGTTTCCTCCACAACCACCGGAGCCACACTCCCACTCCGTCAGCTGTTCCACCTCTCCCTCGGAGTCAACTCCAACAGGGGCGTAGCACAACCTTAACGGAGGGAATGACATCTCTGAACAGATTCAGAGGAGGCTGTTGGAGAGGATGATGATGCCCGCTTGCAGGGAAGGGATTGATCAGCGATGACAGAAGACGCACTTACTCACCCCTTGCTTATCTCGATAAGGCCACTGAAGCTGCAGGATGGCTGCATAGAGTCGGATCATTCCAGACATCCGTTTGAGGAAGTTATCTTGGGGCTCTACTTTCCCATCCTTCACTTGGTAGCCAAGTATCCTAAAGAAGACATGGAGATGATCCCCAGGCTTTGACCAAGTTAAGCAAGTAGTTATTGATCATAGAATAAAAGACACGGAGTTCCGCTTAGAACTGAATAGGATGCCTCTCCACAGTAGGAACAGAATTAAACAGGGTGCATGGGAACCAGCGAGGTATTTAAAGGACCTGACCTTCCCGAACACAGAATAGCATTCTTCAGAGCCAGATTTAACATCCTCCCCTCAGCACGCCTCCAGGGCAGGTATAAGAAGACCCCAATAGCGGAACAAGTATGTATGTGTAGTAAAGGAGAAGTTGAAAATACCACACGTGTTTTATTGTACTGGGAGTTTATAGGTCAATGTATAAAGGAAAAGAGTTCCCCTTGCACATGCGTGCTGGTCGTTTCTGTCAAGCCGTTCTCTGAGACCATTGTCAAGGCTTGAAAAAACTTTTGCCAGGGAGTAAAAATTCTTCAAACATCCCTGCTAATTAGAGGTGATAGACCGTGTTTTTCTTTGCTGTCAATGTTGATAAAAATTAGACCCGGAAAGTAATTTAAAAACATATTTTATTTATAAAATAAGAAAACCTACACAGAGCTACATACTTGCAACCTAATCTCCACCAAGGCATATAGAAAAAGAACAAATACAACGGAAGTGAAGTCAAAACTTCTTACACATGCGCAGCAAATCAAAACATTACAAAACTTTCTTATCTCATTACTATGGAGACAAGATAACACAGTGCTGGCTAGCAGACACCTGCTTGCTATATGAGCTTAGGAGCTTGAACAGACAAACCAAAAACCCCACAGTGACAGTTTCTGGCTCTAGGGGGCGGTGCTCGTCTCTGTCACAGAGCCAAAGAAGAGCCAGCGCTGTCCGAAGACGTCTCCGTAGTCATGTGGCCAGCATGACTAAACGCCTTCGAAGGCACACGGAACGCTGTTCCCTTCCCACCAAAGGGGCCCCTGTTTTTCTACGTGAATTTTTTTTAACATGCTTTCAAATTGTTGCCAACCGAGGACCACCTGTGCAGCCTCAGCTCAGCTCCCCACCCGCCCATCCTGCCCAACTGAGTGGAATCACCTCTGATACTCTTCCAGGGGGGTGTTTTCCTTCATCGCAGGGTAGAAGGGCACGGCGTAAGGACACTTTTTGTGCAAGTGAGCCAAGGTGAGGGTGCCCACCTTGGGGTGCAGCTCCCAGATGCCAGATGCCACCACAGCAATGGGGAACGCCGCTTCGTGGTGTGCGGCCACCTCTTCTTCACCTTGTTTCTGGGGGGGGGGAAAACAACCAAAAAAAGCCAAATATAGATCTTTCCGGTCTGCGCTAAGTGCTCCAAAGTACAAGGGAAATTTCACCTGTCACTCTCACTAAACACAAGTTCAAAATCATTTTAAATTCTGTCTTATGCGCAGGGTGGTGTATAAACACAGCCTGTGTGCAAATTGTAATGCCAAGCTCCATTTTCCCCAGTCTGAATTGTCCAGATTTCTTCCCTCTGTTTACTGAATTATTGGAGTTGTGGTGGTGCGGTGATTAGAATGCAGTATTGCGGGCTAATTCTGCCCACTGCCAGCAGTTCGATCCTGACCAGCTCAAACTTGACTCAGCCTTCCACCCTTCCGAGGTGGGTAAAATGAGGACCCAGATTATTGGGGGCAAGAGGATAACTCTATAAACTGCTTAGAGAGGGCTGTAAAAACGCTATGAAGTGGTATATAAGTCTAAGTGCTATATCTATCTATCTATCTATCTATCTATCTATCTATCTATCTATCTATCTATCTATCTATCTATCTATCTATCTATCTATCTATCTTATCCATCCATCCATCCATCATCCATCCATCCATATCCATCCATCCTCTATCTATCTATCTATCTGCCATGGCAGCGCAGTGGTTAGAATGCAGATTTACAAGCTAATTCTGCCCACTGCCAGCAGTTCGATCCTGACTGGCTCCTTCCAAGGTCGGTCAAATGAGGACCCAGATTGTTGGGGGCAAGAGGCTGACTCTGTAAACCGCTTAGAGAGGGCTGGCTATAGCTATTGCTATTTCCAAGGCAGCTTAAAAGAAGCCAGAGTTAAATGATGATTTAGAAACACCACCTGTGCAGAATCATGTTTTTGATCTGGAGAAGGGAAGGAGGGAGGGAGGGAGGGAAACATTTTGCCAGTATGACCTTCTTACCACAAACTTTTCAGCCAGTTTGAAATAAACAAACTCCAGGCCTTCGGGGTGCTGTGTGACGGATATTTTATGGCCGCCACAGTGCACGTATTTTCCTGAAAGGAGGCCGTTGATCTTTTCAAATATCTCCTTCAGTTGAGAACCTGTGAAGACCAGCAGAAGAAAATACCAATGAGGAAAGTAGCTTGCGCATGAAGCCAGGTTTTTATGCATTCAAAGTAAGTGACATTATGTAAGCAAGCATTGGGGCAAAGAAAGTGTTATATCTGACATATATTCATCAAGATCAGACCGGTGTTCTCTTATCATTTTCTTGCTTATTTTAATTTTTATTTCTAGTCTTTTACAGTTAGGTTTTTTGGTAGGTTGGGTTACAGTTTCTTTTTGCGTGAAGACTTGATGCAAAGAATGAGTTAAGCAACTCTGCTTTCTCTCTACTGCCTGTTATTTCCTTGCCATCTTCTCTCTTTAGTGGACCAACTGTTTTCTTGAATTTTTTCTTGCTATTTATATGTTGAAAGAAACTTTTTTAAAAATTATCTTTGACTTTTTTTGCAAGTCTTTGTTTATTCTGAGCCTTTGCTTTCCTGACTTCATCTTTGCAGATTCAGGCTATTTGCTGATATTCTGACTTAGTTATGTATCCCTCTTTCCATTTTTTGTACTTATCCTTTTTGTCTTTCAGTTTATCAGAGAGTTTTTGTGCAAACATGTTGGTTTCTTCTTGGATTTCTTGTTTTTCTTTTTCAATAGTATTGTGTTGGACTGGGCTTTTATGATTATATTTTTCAATGTTTCCCATGCTTCTTGAGTTGCTTTCCCCTTTAGGATTTTAATCCATGGATTTTTTTTCTAAAGCTCTCTCTGAGTTTGTTAAAATTGGCTCTTTTAAAGTTTAAGACAATGGTTGGTGTTTGCATTATATCAAATTCCAATATGACATGGTCACTCTCACCCAAGGTTCCGACAACTTCAACTCCCTCTAGCACGTCAGTAAGAATTATAGTATAGCTTTTTCTCTAGTTCCCTCTTCTATTTTTTCAGTGACAAATCTGTCACCTAAGTTGGTTAGGAATCTATCTCCCAAGAGTAATAAATAACAACTAAAATCTATGATAAAATCCAGTCTGTCAATTATACATGGTCTAACTATACTAAAATTACAGTCCATTAACTGTGTGGCCCGTTGTCATTCATACTAAAAGGGAAAGGAATAAGCAAAGGGTTTGCCACATTTGTTACATAAAATAACTATGGTGCATTAGACATGTGTTTCCAACGAAACCCCAGTGCTGCTGCGCAGAAAATAGTGATTAGCAGTTAATAAACCGCTAATATTGTGATCAGAAGCCTTACAAGGAACGAACAGAGCTAGGGTTCACCTGCAATGGTAGAAATCTGGCTAACAGGGATGGTGGCAGCTTTCTGCAATTCCATTTTGATTTTTTTCTCCTGAAAAAAAGAGGAAAACATTCAGAAGCTGACCTTAGCGCAGTATCAAAAGTTCATGCTTTTGTATAAGTGCTGGCTGAGGAATAGAAATAGGAATAGAAATGAAACGAAATAGGAATAGAAATGGAATGGAAACAGAAATAGAAATGGTGTCACGTAGCACAGAACACAGAACAGGTTACAGAATAAAACAGATTACAGGAGTAGAGTAGAATACAATAGACTATATAATTAGAAACAGGAATAGAATAGGATAGAATATAGGGATAGGATAGAGTTGGAAGGGACCTTGGAGGTCTTCTAGTCGAGCCCCCTGGGAGTTGTAGTCTAGAAGCCTTAAAAGTTGCCAAGGTTGGCTATACGCCTGCTTTAGGACATTCTTACCTGTGTGTCTTTGCTGTTGGCCAAGCGACTGAAGGAAGCCACACACTGTTCAGATTCTTTCTGCAGCTCTTGGTACCACTTCATGATGGAGGGATCTGCCTTCACCTGAAGCCCTAGAGACATGATAGCAAAGCAGATAAATGAGCAGTGGAAACTAGTACAGGTAGTTCTTGGCTTACAACCGTCCAATAGACACACAAACATTAATATCTATAGACTGTGCAAAAAGAGACAATCAACCAGCCCAAAAGAGAACAAAAGGACCCCAGCACCTGTCCACCAGCAACCAGCACCCAGATCAGCATAGATGAACTCCAAAGTTAACATCACACCAACAATTAAGTCAGCAATACCCCAGTCAAGAAACTGCCAAAGAAGCCAACAGCCCAAGCTAACAATCTCTAATCTCTGCCCCCACCCAGACAGGGGAAGACTCCAGAATATAAAGCTGACAGCAAACAGCACTCTTGACTAGCACTGATGATGTTACTGTCAGGATTCCGGCAATCGCCCTTATTAAGTCATGATCCTCAAGCCAAACTTCAAAAAACTTCAAACGATTTATTGGAGGTGACCTATTGGCCCTGCCCTGTATGAAGCCAACTCTGGCATGTTTCCCCCTTCCCCCTGGGGTCTCATCAACCAGATTCTCCAATTGACGGGCTGGGTGTCGTCACTCACGTTCTCCAATTAAATATATTTGTGGGCAAAAGCTCTGGTATTTTACTTACAATAAAGAGTTGGGGTGTACTTTCGATTTCAAACTGCTGCAACGGCTCTTCCATATTTCCTTTCCCCCCTTTTTTATGGCTACTAAAACAGGCATAGGAATGTTTTATGAGTTGACAGTTACCTAGCTGGGTAATGAAATGTCTGCAAGAAAACAAGCAGCTGAAAGAACACCAAAGACCCCTCATTACGACTGTTTGTTCAGTTACAGCGGCTGTCAACTCATAAAACATTTCTAAGGCCGTTTTATAGTTGCCAACAGAAAGGGGGGGCGGGCGGAAGTGGTTTGAAAGAGCAGTGCAGCAGCTTGGAATCCAAAGTGCATTCCATGCATAGTTTTTTCAGAGATTGTAACTAGGTGACTGAAGTTTCTGCAAAATTCTAACTGGAGAGCATGATTGATGACTTTTGGCTATGGATGTGTCCCATTGGAGGATATGAATTAGGATACACCCAGGGGGTGGGGGGAAACCAGAGTCAAGGGTGACAGTGAATTATATGTCTCAGAGTCGGCTGCACCCAGGGAAAAGCGGGGAAAAGCGGCTTCGAAAGAGGAGCAATTATTTAAGAAAAAGCACCACTGTGGAGAGGATGATGGGAGCTGTAATCGCACAAAAACTGGAAGACGCCAGAAAAGCAGAGACAGTGATTGCATGTTGGGGTTTTACCTCCAGCAAGCTTTCCGGGATCCGAAGTCTGGGATTTTGCTAGCTCCTGTTTCTGCAGTTCCTCTGTTTTTTTGGCCTCAGCTGCTGCAGCCGCAGCCAAAGCCAACTCCTCCTCCTGCTTCTTCTTCTCTTCCAGGCCGAGCGTAATTTCCTGCTGCATGTCAGAAAGCAGCTGGTGCATTTTGAGCAGGGCGTGATCAGCAGAAGACACATCTGTCTCGCTGGGGAAAGCCTGCTTTTGGGGAGAAAAACAAACAAAAAACCAAAAATCAGAAAACCAGTTTGAATGAATAAATGAATGAATTCTTTACTGGCCAAGTGTGATTGGACACAGAAGGAATTTGTCTTGGTGCATCTGCTCTCACATAAAAAGAAAAGATACATTCATCAAGAATCATAAGGTACAACACTTAATAATAGTCATAGAGTACAGAAATATTGAATTGCTACCTAGGGCATACAAAACCTTTGCTAGACCAATACTTGAATACAGCTCATCTGTCTGGAATCCGCACTGTATATCGGACATTAATGCAACTGAGTAAGTCTAGAAGTATTTCACGAGAAGAGTACTACACTCCTCTGCTCGCAACAGAATACCCTACTCCACTGGGCTTGGACAACCTAGAACTACGCTGCCTACGGTTAGACGTTAAGCGTAGTACACAAAATTATCTCTTACAATGTCCTACCAGTCAATGACTACTTCAGCTTCAACCACAACAATACAAGAGCACACAACAGATACAAACTCAAGGTAAACTGGAGGTGAAATTGATTCTCTTGAACCCTGAAGGTCGTTATTTTAACAGCCATGGTGGCGAAGGGGTTAGAATGTCAGGCTAATTTTACCCACTGCCATCAGTTCGATCCTGACCGGCTCAAAGTTCATTCGCTTTCCATCCTTCTGAGGTGGGTAAAATGGAGACCCAGATTGTTGGGGGTCAAGAGGCTGACTGTGTAAACCCAGAGAGGGCTGTAAAGCATGGTGAAGTGGTATATGTCTAAGTGCTGTTGGGAAGGAAGGAAGGAAGGAAGGAAGGAAGGAAGGAAGGAAGGAAGGAAGGAAGGAAGGAAGATGAGAAAGAAGGAAGGAAATGAGGAGAAGGAAGGAAGGAAGGAAGGCATAGTGGTGCAGTGGTTAGAATGTGGTATTGCAGCTAATCTGCCGACTGCCAACAGTTCAATTCTCACCAGCTCAAGCTTGACTTTCCATCCTTCCAAGGTGAGTAAGAAGTGGACCCAGACTGTTGGGGGACCTAGGCTGACTCTGTAAAGCAGTGTGAAGCAGTATATAAGGGCTACGGCTGTTACCTCATTGGCCACCCGGACTAAGGCAGACACCTCCCCGCAGAGCTGATTGCCGCGGTTGTTGTAGAGCGAGAAGTCGATGGCGGGCAGCTCTTTGGGCCTGGCGTTGAGGCCGATCTCTTGGTGGATCTGCAAAATCTCCTCCTGGATGGCATAGAGGTGGCGCAGGCGTTCTTGGCTCTCCTCCCGCCGCTGGCGCTCCAGGTCTTCCTGCCGCTGCCGCTGCTGCTCGGCCTCACGGAGCTTCCGGCTCAAAACCTTTGGGAGGGAAGGAAGGAGGTTCCGTTTGGGAAAAGGGCAATGCCAGCTCAAAAGCTAAGGCTTCATCTCGCCTCCGCCCAGGTAATGTTAAGGAGCACCAAGACAAGCAGAAGGGCCTCTCTGAGCTTGGTTGCTTTAGTTCTTCCTTCCCTCTTTCTGCCTCTTTGTCCTTCCTTTCCCATCGCTTTAAAAATGTAAAGGGAGAAGAAACAGAGGAGACGTGGATGGCCTGACCCTCTCCAGGTATGGACAGGGAACACTGGGCATCCTTACAGCTGAAGAGGGGTGGTGATTGATTAGTTGGGGGTGCAAAAGGCTGAACCCTCTTTATCTCCTGCCTGGACCATTTCTCTGCTTACTTTGGCTCTGCGGAGGTGCTCCTCCTTCAGTTTCTCCTGCTGGCCTTGAGCTTCTTTGGAGCTGGAACGAAACAGACACAGAGAGACTTTTAGCCATACAATCTGGGATGAACCTTAAGTAGGAATGGATTTCCTCCACACAGATAAACCTCCAAGTGCTTCCAACAACCCTCTCTAAAACAAGGGTCTTCAAACTTGGCAAGTTTTAAGATTTATGGACTTCAACTCCTGGAATCCCTGAGCTAATGTGACTGGAAGAGGAATTCTGGGAGTTGAAGTCCACCAAGTCTTCAAGGCGTCAAGTTTGAAGGCCCCTGCTCTAAAAGGATGCAGGCTACCTGCAAGGAGGATAAATCCTTCCACTCCCCACCATCCAGTCAGAGCGGAAGAAGCTTCTGGCATGAGAAGCGAAACGTCTTTCAAAAGAAAAAACAAGGAAGTCCTGAAAAAACGCCCCTTTGGGACAACCCTGACCAGGAGGACTGAGGATCTCTACCGACACCCAACCACCCAAGACCAAAACAGGAAGCAGATGCGATCGAGGCTCGATCGTTTCTCCAGCAGGAGACGCCACCAGACGCTCACCTGTTCTCGATCTCTTGCTGCAGGTGCTGGTAGTCCTGGTGCTGCTTCAGCTCCTTCAGCTCATCGAAGCGCTTCAGCAACTCGCTGGCCTCCTCGGAGGCAGACTTCACCGCCTGCTCCTGCTGTTCCAAGCGCTGCTTCAGCTGCTCCTGCGGGAAAGTAAGGGAGAAAGCTACAGGCTCCTGTGCTCACCAACACTGCGCTGCAGCGCTCGCCGGCTGCCATGATCCGATCTGCTGGAAACAGAGGGGAATGCTGTTGCTTGGTTTTAAGAGCTCTGCACCCAAGTTTTCTCTCTATCCAAACTTTATTGATGATGGTGACACCCCAACAACAGAGGTGGGATTCAATTTTTTTTTACTACCGGTTCTATGGGCGTTTGGTGGGTGTGGCATGGGAGGAACTGGATAAAATCTGCAAAATTCCCCCAACCCTAACCTGCTTTCCAACTCCGTTCTCCTGTGCAGGGCAACCAAAGGAGGCCCAGCCAATCAGCTGGGACTCAATGGGAGGCAGAAAAGAGATGGGGTTGGCAGGGCCAGTCAGAGGCGGTATTTGGCGGTTCTCCGAAATACTCAAAATTTCCGCTACCGGTTCTCCAGAACTGGTCAGAACTGGCTGAATACCCACCTCTGCCCAAGAACCAGTCTTAAAACTACGTATGAGAACAGCAAATAGTGCTTTGCCCACGTGAAAAGGATGTCTTGGGTTCTCATACCATAAAAAGGGCATATACAAATAATAATAATAATAATAACAACAAAAGGCCAAAGAACATGATGCAGACCCAAAAGAGGATGGAGAGACAACATAAAAGACACACTACAACAGCGTCAATCAACAATGGTTGAGAACACCAAAGGAGCCAGATCCTTTGTATCTCCCTTGATACCTGAAGTGGTACAAGAGGAAGGACAGAAGGAAAGAAAAAGGGAGGAAAGAAGGAAACAAGAAGAGGAGGAAGAGGGGAAGGAGGAGAAGATGGAGTCAGGGAAAGAGTAGGAGTAGGGGAAGGAGTAGGAGGAACAGGAGGAGAAAATGGAGAGAATGAGTGGGGGAAGGAGTAGAGGAGGAGAATGAGGAGGAGGAGGAGAAGGGGAAGAGGAAGAGGAAGGAGGAGGAGGAAGGGGAGGAGAAGAAGAAGATGAAGAAGAGGAAGAAGAAGAGGATGAAGAAGAAGAAGAAGAGGAAGAAGAAGAGGAAGAAGAAGAGGAAGAAGAGGAAGAGGAAGAGGAAGAGGAAGAGGAAGAGGAAGAAGAAGAAGAAGAAGAAGAAGAAGAAGAAGAAGAAGAAGAAGAAGAAGAAGAAGAAGAAGAAGATCCACCACCAAATAAGTCTGGATATGAACCAATCTATATGGGACCCTCTGAATTAGACCCCTAACCAGTTTGGGGAAATCTCCCTTGTTCCCTCATTCAAATGAAACGTCTTCAGCTAGTTATGGTAACCAAACACAGTGTGAAGGTTTAATCCGGCCACTTTCAAAGACAACGTTGTACAGTCAAATAAACTTCGCTGCCTTGTCTGATATCACACCCACCAGGCCTCTGTGCTCACCTTCCCTTTCAGCTTCTGGATCTCCTTGTGCAAATGTATGAGGCCTTCGACTCCTGTGCTTTTGGATGGGGGGGTCAGGAGGAGAGGTACCTCGTTGCTCCGCGTGGTGCTCCATTTCCCCTGGGCCCATGTGAAACAGAATAAGAGCAGGTGAGAGGCTGGACTCACAACTAGGTGCTATGAAAACACAGGACCGTTGAAGGCAGGTGAGGTCTAATGTCCTCTGAGGCAGTTCTGATGTGAGATCCCAGTCTGCAAATCTGTAGCCACCTTCTAGGAGAACAGCATGTCTGCATCAGTGGGACATCTCAGGGTCACGCAAAAAACGGAACCCAAAAGACTATAGGAATGAAGTTATAAAGCTTTGGAACAAAGAACACAAATGTTTTAAGATTACACTGGCAGTTCTCCACTTACAACAGTTCATTTAGGACCATTCAAAGTTACAACGGCACGGGAAAGTGACTTATGGCCAGTTTTTCACACTTACGACCGTTGCATCCCCACAGTCATGTGTGTCAAGATTCGAAGTGCGCTTTTGCTGTTGCAACCCTTATCGCTTCTCCGTTCTTGCCAACAAACCAGGGAAGGAGGGAACGGGAAGACCGAATGTAGGCTCTAGACATCAAGCAGACGAGCATGAGAGCCAAGGACACTCTGGCAGGGGTTTGCCAGAGCCAAAGCCTTTTCCTCATAACAATACCATGAGGCTCGATTGGACAATGTGACC
Source organism: Naja naja (assembly GCA_009733165.1). Classification (NCBI taxonomy): domain Eukaryota; kingdom Metazoa; phylum Chordata; class Lepidosauria; order Squamata; family Elapidae; genus Naja; species Naja naja. Next base: position 1,828,216 of record CM019157.1, read on the forward strand.
TGCACTAATGAGGGTGTGTGTGGAAGAATCCTATACATTAATTATGTGGGGGGTGTGGGACGTAGCTAGATCTGATTTTGCCCTCATCAGTGTCGGAATGATATACTCAATAAAGTTTTGCAATCAGGGATTGGATCATCTCGCTCGTGCTTGATTGGTTGGGTTCATCAGTCGGAACGTTGACAGACATGATCAAAATGTGGATGCCTGGCAACTGACTCATATTTATGACGGTTGCAGTGTCCCAGGGGGTCACGTGATCCCCCTTTGGGACCTTCTCGCAAGCAAACTCAGTGGGGGAGCCAGATTCATTTAACAATTGTGGCACGAAGAGTCGTAAGACAGGGCAAAAGTCACATAATGAATGTTATGACAGGGAGTGGGAGTGTGGCTCTGTTGGCTCTGGAGGAAACTGGGGAAGGGCAAAGTCCGGCTGGGCAGAGCAGGGAAGAGGTAGAACAAGGGAGAGGGAGTTCTGAGGAAGACCCAGGCCCACCCCCTCTTCATCCTGGGGCATGCAGGGAGGAACGGAGAAGAGAGCAACGTGGGTTGTGTGGCTTATGGGGAAGGAAAGGGCCCTGATTCCCTTCATTAGCCACAGCTTGGAAGAGAGTTTAAAAGAGATGCAAGCTGAGAGCGGATTCTTCTGGGAACAAACATGAGTTTATCTTGTGTTGACTTTGCTTATCTGTGCTCCTGGTGTCTTCTCAACCGTGTTGATTCACGTCTGGAATTCCTTCTCCTGCCCTGCCGGACTAATTACCTCCTCTTGCCTTGATTTGGACTTATAGTTACCGTTTTTGTTGACCACGTTTTGGACTTGATTCTCTGCAGCCAAAGGCTGTTCCTGGGAGAGTTCTTCTCCAGCCAGAAGGTAACCAGGACATTGGGGGCAAAGTTGGAGCTAATAAGGGGAACCCTACTGATTATCTGACTGTGTTGCCTTTGTGCCACACATCGGGTCATCACAATAGTTATTGTAAAAAAGAGAAAGAAAAAGGCATTACCTGAGCACCAGCAGGGGCTTCTGTTAACAAGGGTAGGGGGCTCTGCTGATTGGCAGGAGAGGCCTCGGTCTTTAAAGATAAACCATGGAAAAGGGATTCTCCTTCAGGAGTGGATTTTCCCAAGAGAGGATCTGACTTTGGAGAACGGGAGATGATTTTTTCAAGCACCCAGCCTGTGTAGGGGGACAGCACCAGAGGCGATTTATCCTCTTCTAAGAGCCCCTGAAAAAGAACAACATGACGTATAAGAGAGGGAGGCCAGTACTGTACATGCGCTTCAATCCACACCTCCTTTGGCTGCTCTCCGGGAGGTGCAGCCGTTCCAAGATGCAGGAAGCAGGGAAGACGATCTTGAATGGGGAACATCTGAATGTAAAGGAGAGGATCTGTAGCTCAGGGTTGAAATGAGGGCTCCTTGGTGCTCTCTGAGCTTCCTGGTTTTCTTGCAGACCTTTCATGACCCTAAACAGGGAACATCCTCAGTGGTAGAAGGAAAGGGTGGGAGGAGGAGGAGGAGGACGGTGACTGTGGGGTCCTTTGTGCTCTCTTAACGTGGATGTTTTCTTATTTATTTATTTATTATTTAGACCTGTATGCCGCCCCATCTCCGAGGACTTGGGCGGCTCACAATTAAAACCAGAACACAACAATCAATTAATTTAAAACAATATGAAACAGTAACAAGTCTTGCTGATGTTTCATTACCCAACTAGGTAACATCATCAGTGCTAGAGGGAAGAGGGTGGGAGGAGGAGGGGAGGAAGAAGAGGGGGTCCTTGGTGCTGTCTGAGCTTGGTTGTTTTCTTGCAGACCTTTCATTACCCAAATGAAAGGAATATCATCAGTGCGAGAAGAAAAGGGGGGACAAATCACGAGAATATAAACTGAGAACACTCCCTACCATCACTGATGATGCAACTTAGTTGGGTCATGAAATGTCTTCAAGAAAACAACCTATCCCAGAGAGCACCAAGGACCCCCAGAGTCCTCCTCCTCCTCCTCCCTTTCTCCTTCAACCCTCCTCCTCCTCTTCCTTCTCCCTTCTACCACTGATGATGATACCTAGTTGGGTCATAAAACGTCTGCAAGAATACAGCCAAGCTCAGACAGCACCAAGGACCCCCCAGTCGTCCTCCTCTTCCTCCCCGCAACCTCCACACATTTAAATCTGCTTCCAAAACAGAACCCACAATAAATGGAAAAACCGGTCAGAAAGGCTCAAATTGACACCTCCCTGATTTACATTCACAGGAAGCCCATTTTATTAAACCATTTAAATAAACGAATACATTTTGCGAATCAGACTTGTTAAAATGCTGTTTATTAGGGCCAATTTCAACGCAAGGAATTTTAGTCTTTCTGGTGGGTGAGATTCCTGGGCTGGTCTACCTGGGGGAGGAAGGCCCCAGTCTGTATAAAAAAGACTCACCTCTGTGTAATCTATAATTCGAATTTGAGGGGAAATCAGGAATAGAATAGAATTCTTTTTGGCCAAGTGTGATTGGACACACAAGGAATGTCTGTGTTGCATAAGCTCTCCGTGTACATACAAACAAATGATAATCATAATCATAAAATGCAATCATCATAAATCACAGATGCAACACTACAGCTGGTCCTCGACTTGGAACGCTTCGTTGTTCATTTAGTGATTGTTCAAAGTTACAACAGCACTGAAAAATATGACTTACGACCCTTTTCCCACACTTATGACCATTACAGCATCCCCAAGGTCGCTTGATCGACGCTTGATCACCTGACCCCCCCCATTTGCCACCTTTTTAGAACCAAAGTCAGTAAGGGAAAGCCAGGTTCACTTAACAACTGGGTGACTAATTGAACAAGTGGAGTGATTCACTTAAAGACCATGGGCCAGAAAGGTTGCAAAATGGGGGCAAAAAGCCTCATTTAACAAATGTCTCACTTAGCGACATAAACGATGGGGGGCTCAATTGTAGTCATAACTCAAGGACTTTAGGCGTGATAATAAAAATGTTATCAAAATTTATTAAATTTATACGCCGCCTGATTGCAGGCAACCCTGGGAAGCAAAATTGTGGGTGGGGGTTGCAAGGACAACCCCCTATTTGCAATTATAACAGATGTAACAGATAATCGGAGTTGGAAGGGACCTTGGAGGTCATCTAGTCCAACCCACCCCCAAGCAGGGACCTTCCACCATTTCTGACAAATGGCGGTCCAATCTCTTCTTGAAGGTCTCAAGCGATTAAAAGAAAAGAGGTGGGGGGGGAAGGGGAATAAAAGGGCGTCTTCCTCCTGCCTGCTTGGACCACCCTGCCCATCATCCCAGCTAGGATAAGCAGCAGCAGCAGTATCGCTGCCCGCAACGGGGTGGGGGAATGTCTTGAGGCCGGCCACCCCCGCTACCAGGTCCCTCCCCATACGTTGGTGTGTGTGCGTGAGGAATCCCAACTCCCATCACGCTCTTCCCCTCCATGGTGGAGGCCGATGGGAGTTGGAGTCCCCCAGCCCGCGAAGAGAGAGATGTGGGGGGGAAGGGGAGCCAGGGCGCAGCCTCGCACCTCCTCGAGCGGGCTCCAGTGGCGGCAGTAGCGCAGCCGCCCTTTGCGGGTGTTCCGCAGCGCCTCGACGGTCTCCATCCGAAATTGCTCCGACGGCATCCCGGCGAGGAAAACGGTCGCGCCGAGCAACGCCGGCGCCGCCTAACGTCACTTCCGGTTCCGGTGAGGGGGGAAAGGCGGCGTTAAGAAATCGCCATAGAGCTACGAAAGGCCACTTTCCCTGGGTGGAATATAGACTCGCGACGGGATAGAGGGACCCTTCTCGTAGACAATTCTGAGTCTCTTCTATGGAGCTTATCAATCACCCCCAAAAGGTAACTGGATTTTGTGTGTTTTCCTTTGATAATGTTTTGCTTCTCATCCAAGGAGCTTCAAAACAATGGATGAAACTAAGGAGAGAAGCAACCTGGAATTAAGGAGAAACTTCCTAACCGTGAGGACAATCACCCAGTGGAACTGCTTGCCACTAGAAGTTGTAAATGCTCCAACACTGGAAGTTTTTAAGAAGAGACTGGACAGCCACTTGTCTGAGATTGCATAGTTCTCCTGCTTGAGCAGGGGGCTGGACTAGAAGACCTCCAAGGCCCCTTCCAGGTCTGCTATTTTAATTCTGATTCTTCCAGTTCCCCACCAGTTGGTTAGTACTGAAGCTTCTTGGATGAGAAGCAGAATGTTTTCAAAGAAGGAGAAAAAAAGCCAAGATAGTCCAGTTGTCATTTGGAGAGACAGAAAAAAAAATCAATTCTGGGTCTGGTACTGAGAATCCCAGCTATCTGGTCCAAAACCTGTTTCCAAACTGATTTCTCTTAAGGGATGTTTTAAGCAAACTCAGCATTCATCCTTTTCTGCATGTCTGGAATCCAGTCTAACTCTGCAAAGGAGTTAGCTCGACCCTAACATTCCACTTCATGAAAAAACATCCATCTAAGAGCTGACATTAACTCCCATCGCCCTCAACCAGGTTTCGTTTTAAAGTGGATTGGAAGGAAATGGATACAGAATGGTGACCATCTATCCTGGATCAATGGATGAATGATGAAATGGGATGATAATTGGACACTGCAAATGGTTTAGTTTTGTGAATTGGATTAAGTATGGCTAGGAAAAAGATCCGTCTATCAAGGAGGTAGATGGATTTTTTTCCCTGAAGAGCCACATTTAATCCATTATTTAATTTAATTTAATGATGGGATTTCTATGCCGCCCTATCTCCCAAAGGACTCAGGGCGGCTCACAAAAATAAAAACAGAAATACAAAATTTAAAAAGCAATTAAACAAGAAACCCCAATGACATTAAGAATTAAAACCACCAACAAATCTAAAAACAATTAAAAACCCCTTCAGTCCAGGTTGGCCGATCGAAAAAGCCAAGTCTTTAGGTCGCGACGGAAGGAACGAAGGTCAGAAGCCACCCGAAGCTCCATGGGCAGCTGGTTCCAAAGGGCAGGTGCACCCACAGAGAAGGCCCTCCCGCTGGGAGTCGCCAGCCGACATTATTCAGAAAAATGCACTACAAAAGGTGTATTTCTAATGGAAAACCCAGAGGCTCAGCCAAGAGTGTATGATAGTTGTCTTTTGTGCAAAAGGGTTGGTTTTTTTTTTAAATTAAAAACATTAAAAGCACACCCACAAATAAAAAATTAAAAACTAAGATATTTCAAGAGAGGAAAAAAAAAAGCTTTATCGTAATATCTTTTCACATTTTAAAAAGTCGCACGTCAATTCGAATCTCTTAAAACTTTTCAAGGCAAAGTTATGGTCTCACACATAAATATTAAAAATCAAAAAATGTTGACTCCGTCGGTTGATTCCTCACACCCTCCACCCACACAACGAAGAACAAAATGTGATAAAAGCGAGGTGGAAATGCCGTGTTTTACATTCCACAAAGCAAAATGGCTTCTCTAATTCAGTCAAGGGGAAAAAAATAGAGCTTGCTCCAGAAATCTCCTGGTTAATACAGTAAAAGTTAAGAGATATTATCCTGAACATTTGCAATTTCGCCCATTTGGAGAAAAACTGATTAGAGTGATACACAACAAACAGAATAATCATTGCTTTACACGAAATAAAATATACGTGGCTCTGTAAATGCAGACCCCAGGAACTCATACAAAATAAACCTGAGGGGAAGATTTAAGAACTGTGCCATTAAATCGGGATATTTAACGTACATTTCTCTTGAAATTGCAGTTGCAAAGGTGCCGTTACAACATCACTCGCTGAAACAGAAGTTGGGGGAAGAAATTATTTCCTTTCTCATGCAAAACACAGGCCTACCCACATCTGGCTCAAGGGAGAAAATGTTAGCACAAAATTGCCAACGTGTTGGCCACCAAGTAAACTTCCCACTGGTTTCGGTGTCTTACCACATGATCGTTGAAGCCTGAGGGGATCTGTGAGTAAAGCAATTTCCCAAACAGGAATACAAAAAAAACCTTCAGAAAAGATTTTAAAAAGTGGATGCAGAAAAACCACCCGGGGTGCAGCAATACGATGGAAGCCGGGTTAAAGGCACTAGCAAGTCTTGGCAACGCTGGGGGAGGAAAAGGCTTGGAGTGCCTCCCTCCGCCCCCTGTGCAAGGCGCCTCCCCTCTTTCCAACCGTCGGAGCTGGATTCCGAGAGAGGCCGATTCCAGAATCAGATTATGGCTTTGGACGTTGGTTAGGTGCCCGCTCCCTCTGACGGAGCCTGGTGCAAGGGATGAGGGGGAGCTACAGAGGAGACCTGGGACGAATGGGAGAACTGGACAAGATGCTGTCGCCGAAGACGTTGGCGTACGACGACTTGAGGAACTGCACGTAGTTCTGCATGCTGCGGTTGGTGCTCTCCGACTGCTCGAGGCGATCTTTCAGGTCCTGGAGGCGGCTTTGGTACCGGCGCTCTGCCTGTGGGGGAGGAAAGGAAGGGCTGTTGAGACTCCCTGGCAAGCCAAAAACCATTCCTCGGCCTCTTGCATTTCTGGCAAAAGAATTCACGGAGACATCTTACCAGTCAATGAATATTTCAGCTTTAACCACAACACAAAAGCACACAACAGATATAAACTTAATGCGAACCACTCCGAAACTCAATTGCAGGAAGTACGATTTCAGCAACAGAGTGGTCAATACCTGGAATTCTGTTGTCACCTGCTCAAACCCCACCACTCCTTTACCCTCAAACTAACCTCTACTGACCTCACCCCATTCCTAAGAGGTCCGTAAGGGGCGTGCATAAGCGCACAATTATGCCTACCTCCCCTGTCCTATTGTCCCCAATTATGAGTTCCTATTTCTTGTATTTAAACTTACGTTTATTCTTATTTCTATTGTATTGTAAGCTTTCGACAAAATAAATCAATAATAATAATCCTTTGGATTGGACGGTTCTAGGACTTTGAAAGCCCTCTGACTGACTCCATGATGAGCTCAGCTGCAACTCCCACAACCCCCTTTGGCTCTGGTCAATGATAAGTCAAGTGGAGAACATCTTCATCATCATCTTTTAAAGGCCCCGCGATCTCTTTTGCGGGGTAGAGTCTTGGGCCACTGAATGGAGCTGAGTGTTTACTGGCCCGATGCCCTTCCTGTTGCCAGAGCGGAGGTTTTTTCCCAGCAGAGATATTCTCATCGTGCCCAGAGAGAGAAATATCTGCCTCCTCACAGCCTCCTGATTGTGAGCCTCCTGATTGTGAGGCAAGAGCTGCACCTCTAGGCCACCACTGCACCACTCAAGTGGAGAACATCTTGAAGACCTCAAACTGTTCTCTCCCTGCTCCAAGATTAAAAAAAAAAAAGCCCAGCACTTGTGCATGCTCAACAGAGACCACCACTGAACCTATAGGTCTTCCCCACATTAAAAACAGCCAGGCTAGGCTTCCTAACATGGAGGACGTCTATTGTTGTAGGCTCCTTACATCATCTTTACTGCGTCGTAGCTGGTTCAGCTCGGTTTTCGTCTTGCTCAGCTGAGTTTCCAGGTCCAGCATCTTTGACTGGGCTGCTCTCTCTCTTACAACTGCACGATCTCTTGTTTGCTCCAACTGAAGGCAGAAAGAGAGCAATTAGGGTAAGCAACAGCCAATCCACCTCCATCCCAGGAAGGAGGGCTGCCTGCTCTCTTTTCATCTTCAAATGAGGATCCTTGCTTAATTATGATAGATCTTAAAGAGTTGCTGGTTTCCTCTCAAAGGCCAATGTTATCTTCAAAAGATGTTGGAAGGATCCAAGCTCAAGAGTTGATGGAGTAATCAACACAATCTCCTCCTTCTTAACTCTTCTACAGTTGGCTCTCCAAGTGACTTGGAAGAAGGCCCAGCTATCCCACCCAACGCCCAAGGAGGGACCAACCTGCTTCTTGGCGTCATCGAAGGCCATCTCCAGCTGGCGTGCCAAGGAGCCACACTCCCTGGTCTTCTCCTCCAGGCGGAGCTGGGCCTGGTGGATGGACTCTTCCCTTTTCGCAATGATCTGGAGGAATTCTACGTTCTGCCCACTTGTCGCTTCAAGTTTCCTAAAGTAGCAACCACAGGTGATTTACGGGCAGCTGTGGCCTTTCGAAATCAAAGAGCTGCAACGTGGTTATCAGCAGACGGATCAACACGTTTTCTTTGACTGACTAAACCAGGAGCCACCAAACTTGGCAACTTTGAAAGACTTGTGGGCTTCAGCTCCCAGAATTCCTCAGTCAGCATGGAGGTTGAGGAATTCTGGGATTTGAACTCCACAATTCAATTCCAGAGGGTTAACGTCATTGGCCAGAGGATCTCCCCCCTCCTTGGAAGAGCTTTATAGTTCCCGCTGCCTTAAGAAGTTCAAAACATCCTCAAAGATCCATCTCATCCTGGTAACCCCCTTTTTTTGAACTATTACCATCTGGTGGTAATAGTTCAAATGCTCCAGGATAATAATAAAGGACAAATAGGCTGAAAAACAGCTTCTATCCCAGAGCAGTAACGCTACTGAATTCTACTGCATAGTGCAATATTCATGAAATATCAGGGGTTTATCAATTCAATTGCATAGAATGTGAAGGATGTGTGTGCTTATTTTCATAGTCATAATGTACACTGAGGATGGTGTTTAATTTCGTTGTACGAGGTGCAGTGACAATAAAGTAAACTAAACAAGTCTTAAAATTGCAAAGTTTGGAGACCTCTTGATGGAGCCAAAGAGATGGTCCTGATGGATTATGAGGACTTCATTTGATTTTTTTGATCCCAATAACTCAAACGACCGAAGACACCAAATGCTGTTAGAGAAGCATGTTTGTCAAGAACACAGAATTTCCTAAGAAACTGCCAGTTAAACCAGTGTGATGTGTTCCTCCACCCTCAAGTACCACCCCACCCTTCCTAACCTCTCCATTTCTTCCAGCTTGAGAGCCAGCTGTTTATTCTCTTCCTGGGCTGACTGATACTTTTCTCTTGTCAATTCCATCTTGTCCCCCTGAAGCTCAATCTAAAAAGAAAGGATTTTAAAGGAAAGAGATGAGAAAAAAAAAAGACAACACGGAGAATTTAGGATACGGATGCTGCTCTTTTTTCCTACATTGAAGCAAAACTTGCTTCAGAAACAGAAAGCGCTCAAGGCGATAAAACCAGCGTGGGTGCAAAGACGTAGGAAAAGACAGCAGCTTTTGTAGAAATACAGCCAATGGGAGTTGAGTGCTGGGATCTGTTCCAGGGCAGGCAAGTTTCTGGGAAGAATGGAACAGGAAGAAGTAGCTTTTGATCGCGATAATCTTTACCCCACCATTAAACCACCATTAAACCACCAGAAACAGCTTCTTTGAATAGTGGTGGAGAGCTGAAGGATCACAAAACAGGGCAATATACATAAACTCCTTTTTACAGCCCTGTAATCACTGAAGCTGGGGCGGCTGGATAGAGCTGAGCGTTTACTGGCCGGATGCCCTTCCTGACGCCACGTGGGAGTTCATAGCAGATCTTTTCTCTTTGCGCCCTAGGAGAGAGAAAGACCTGCTGCTACCCAGGATTGAACTATCAACCTTGCAAGTGGGGAGGCGAGCATCTTCCCCACGTGCATCAAAACCCCTCCGCCCTTTCGGTGGCCTTTTCAGACGTTAGTTTGATCCGGCGCGGAAGGGCTTCTCCTCGCCACGGCCCCCGGGGGATCCACCAGCTACCTGCAAGCAAAGCGAAGCACACAAGAGGGAGGCATTCTGGCTGCCGGCCCAGGAAGACAAACGAGAGAGGGAGAGAGCCAATTCTACACAGCTTAAAAGGAGACAGCACAACACAAATGAAACACAGGCATGCCATGGTTCTGTTTATTCTGCCGTGCAGCTGTTTTAATCATTTCAAAAAGAGACAAGAGACAAAGATTGCACCTTCCTGATGCTTAGAAGCTCATTTTGGTCCCCGGCTGGAGGTTCGCGTGGGCGCCTTCTGCCAATCCCTTACCCGCTGACGGAGGTCTGTAATCATGGCAGACAGATCCATATTTTTCTTCTCATAACTCTTCAGCTGCTCCTGACACTCAGCCAGCTTGGTCTCGGTCATCTTCAGGATCTCAGGAAGTTTTTCCAGCTCGGCAACTTGGCTCTGGAACTGCTTGCGAGCCTGTGGGTAGACGGAAGAACGGTGGGCGTGAAGAGAGGTCCCTTCAGGAGAGCCACAAACCCCTCAGCCCTCTGGGTGTTGGGGGGACCCCACTTCTAACCCCAACAGGCATCATTCTCCACTGCCTTCTGGAGGGCCATCTCTGATCTAGCACATTAACTACATCAGGTGCTAATTCTCCATGGCTACGTCCCGCCTAGAACGATGGGAAGGAAGCCGAAAGGAATTTGAGAAGAGATGGGATGGATCATTTTCTGCACGATCCCCTCTGAGGGGGATCTGAGCAACGTTCCAATCCAAATTGTCATTTGTCTTTTTTTTTTTTTTTAAAGCAGCAATTAGACGTGAACCGCCAGCAGTTCTAATTCAGGCAGAATTTATCCCCTTCAAAGGGAAGGGATGCAAGGCAGGCTCCTGTTCAGCCCTTTAACATTAAAAAGGAGGAACTGAACAGGCCCTGGAGAGCTTTCAAGGAAAGGAAGCAGACACTTGCATTTTCAATCTCCTTGGCCATCTCTTCCTTCAGCGCTTTGTTCTCTTTGTCACAGAGTTCCAATTTCACTGTCACCTCATCGGCTTCCATGCGAGTTTTCACCACCTGGATAAAAGAAATGAAAGTTAGAAACAGAGGCGGGGAAATAAGACAATGGGGAAGCTAATCCGGGAACCCGCAGGATAAATTTAGTCAAGGCTAACACTTGCTTAACTCAGCACCTCCTGGGATTAAGGGAGTCAATCAAGAGCCTCTAGGAGTATCCAACTATAAATCCCATAAATTCATGTCATGGTAGTAGGGGACAGACAGGATGATGGGCAAGGCAGTCCAGCATTTCCAGAAGCACAATAATGGCTTAGCCTTTTCTTAAACCTAACCCTAACCTTTAAATACCATTTGTGGCCATGGACCATCTAGATTTAAATTGTCAAGCCTTTATGGAACCCTCTGATGACATCCCAGCCTCCCCAAGGGGTTTGTGGTCCTCAGGCTGAGAACCACTGGCTCTGTCATGTCACTCCCTCCACCCTCAACTCATGGAAATCCTTGGGAGATGCCAGAATGAGGACCTCTGAGTCTTTTTCTACATTTTGGCCTAGGGGGGTTCCTACGCTTCAGCTTCTGCAACGGAGAATTCTTCTCTGTTTTAGGCTTGGGGAGAGTTGGCCCTGGCAGAAACCCTCTTAAAAAAACCAAGAGCTGCTATTTCTTGGACCAGAAAATACTTGAGGATGGTCCAGTTCTGTTTAACCCTAACCCAAGCAGGTTCTAGTTGGACACAGAACTCTCAACGGATGTCCAGAATGGAGGAGCATCATGTGGAACGCAAGGAAACCCAAACAGCAAACAGAGCTCAGGCCCAGATCGACAACGCGACTTCTGGAGGAGGAAAGAGATTGTCGAAAAGGATGAAATCCTCTACCTGACCCTTGTAGGTTTCAATCAGGCCTTCGTAGTTCTTGAGGGAACCCTTCAACTTTGCCACTTCCTGCTGAGCCTGGTTCAGCCGCTCCTCCACTGGAATCAAGCTAGTCTGCAGGGGCCACAAAATAACTCAGGTTTATTGAGGAAGGAGGACTCCCTAACTAGGTTCACTCAGGATAAGGGAATTCTCTTGCTGTCAAGGGCCCCACAGGTTTCAGCGGCTAAGTAAGCCAGGATCTGCTTTAGTCGATGTCAGTGTTGATCCTGAAAAGGACACGCACAAAAGCCGGCTTGTTCTCCCCTGGGAACAACTCCAAGTTGCAAGACTTAGGGTCTTAGGGTTAGGTATAAATGAGGAGATTCCCTGATTTTGGTAGACTCTGAGAAGCATCTTGGCCAGTTCCAGTGAAATTAAAAGTAGTAGACTAGAGGAAAAACTGTGTCTGGTCACTAAAGAGTTGGGTGCTTTCGTGATGACACAAGCCAATCCTGCTCTTGCATCCATTCCTCTCTACTCACCTTCAGCCTCTCGTTCTCCAGTTTGCAAGCGGTGCTTTCGGTGACCTGCTTGTGCAGTTTATCAACCAACGCATCTCGGTCTTCCCGCATTTTTTCTTCCATGGTGTTCTGCTGTTCCAGGAGTTCGGAAATCCGGCTGCCGCCCAGCAAAAGAGCATCAAGGGTTAGCAAGCAGCAGCCTCAGGCCGCGACGCAGAATTTCAGCTATCCCTGGGACTCCGTTTGGCCCCTGACCTTCGCACCTTCCGTCACGACTTGAAAACTTGGTTATTGAACAGGCTAACCTCTTAATTTTAAACTTTATAATGTACACTGGGGTTTTAAGGTAACTGGGCTTGTTAGTCGCCCGAGTCCCTTTGGAGAGGGGGCGGCATACAAGTCCAAGTAATAAATAAATAATCAATAAATTTCACAACACGTGGAAGGCTTCAAGGTTCCACTGTTCGGAGTGGCAGGGGGGGAATGAACCCATCTTGCTTTCTTGCTACCCTCTTACCGCTCATAACATTTACGAGCTGCTTTTCTGGCTTAAAAATACCTGAATCCGAGAGCGGATTGTAATTCAGGTTCAATAAGGCCATCCCAGCATACTCAATCCAGGCCCCATGAAAGCAACAAAGGAAATTGCAGACAAGACGCTCACTCAAAGCCCAACATTTCAGCTGTTAAGTCAGGGACTGCTTTAGTAATGAATTCAACTTGAGCTGAATTGCAACTGAATGTATTGAACTGGCGTCCAACCAAAGGGGGACAACCCACCCCCCACACCGCCCCATCAGTTGTCGTTCCAAGGGGTTGGGGCTGCTGCTGAGAAGGCCCCGTCCTTCACAACCACAAACCTCTCAGCCAGCGAGACCAATCTCATTGGCTGAAATTAATGGCCTGTGGCAATTGGGTGGAGATGTCACCGGCCGGGATTTGGGGTTACTGCAAGAGCCCGTTCCACTCGTGGCTCTCACCTGTTCAGCATCACAATCTCCACCTCGAGGTCACTTTTGTCCTTCACAACTTGGTTGTAACGATTCCGCCAGGATTCTAGGGTGGACAGTGCTTCGGCCACGTAGGCGTCCTACCAAGTGGGGCGGGAGACATAGGGAAAGATGAGGGTGAGCTTGAGAGCCAGTGATGGCTGTGCTAAGCCACTCTTCATCTAGGACAGAGAAATGATACTGAAAGAGGAAGAGAGGGATAATAATGGAAGCAAGAGGATGGAAGGCAGAGAACCCCTAAATTTTGGGAAACGTCAAAGATGCTTCCCCCCAGGCCAACTGCTCTTCAGATACCTTCTATCAGACACCTTCAAGGTATCTTCACAGGCCTTCTAAGTATCTTCAGATACCTTCAAGGTATCATTACCTTCAAGTTGTTCACAGTATCTTCAGATACCTTCAAGGTATCATTAGATATCTTCAAGATATCTTCAGATACCTTCAAGGTATCATTAGGTACCTTCAAGTCCTTCATAGTATCTTCAGATATATTCAAGGTATCATTAGATACCTTCAAGTTCTTCATAGACCTTCAAAGTATCTTCAGATATCTTCAAAGTATCATTAGATACCTTCAAATTCTTCATAGTATCTTCAGATAACTTCAAGGTATCATTAGATATCTCCAAGATATCTTCACAGACTTTCAAAGTATCTTCAGATACCTTCAAGGTATCATTACCTTCAAGTTGTTCACCGTATCTTCAGATACCTTCAAGGTATCATTAGATATCTTCAAGATATCTTCAGATACCTTCAGATACCAAGGTATCATTAGGTACCTTCAAGTCCTTCATAGTATCTTCAGATACCTTCAAGGTATCATTAGATATCTTCAAGATACCTTCAGATACCTTCAAGGTATCATTAGATACCTTCAAGTATCTTCAGAGACATGCAATGTATCTTTAGATAACTTCAAAGTATCATTAGATACCTTCAAGATATCTTCAGAGACCTTCAAAGTATCTTCAGAGACCTTCAAGCCTATTAAATACCATTTGACTACCAGACCATCTTCTTTTGGCAACTCTACAGTCAAGACTGCCCTTCTTCTTCTGTTGCCCCAAACCTTTCTCCTTCTCCCTACTCTGAAGCGAATCTCTCAATAAATGCCCCCCTTTTTGGGTGGCTTCAGGAGGTCCTGAAACGCCCAGCTGTCACCTTTTCAGCTAACTGGACGTTCAGTTGATCGGCAAACTCCTCAGCCCGCTCTGCTCGTTCCTTCTGCGCCTTGATGGCTTTCTTCAGGGCTTCCTTGTCCCGATCTCCTTTGGCCTTCAGCTCCTTCAACTGTTCCATGATGTTCTCCACTTCAGCCTTGTGCTGAGCTGCTACCCGCTCCAGATTCTGTAGAGAGGGGAGGGAGGGAGGGAAAGCAGGCCATCAGGATGCCCGAAGAGATGTTCAGAGCTTCAGGTCCTCAAGGCAGAGGCAGCAGAAATGCAAGAGGCTGCCTCATAGTCCTCTTTTAATCAGTTGAACAATGTTTAGCCAAAGCAGACACAACTACAAAGCCACCAATGTTTGCTGTGGTCATGACTGCTCCGGAACTGACTCCTTAATAGTAACAATCTTTTTTTTTTTTGACTGCAGAGTTAGGCCTGCCTGGCAAAACATGCTTTGAGAGTCATAGAGGACATGGCTCCTAATAGCAAGAGGTCAAATATATGCCCTGTAAAAGACACCGTTTCTTGGGACAGCCAGTATCTCAGACTTCTTCCAGAAGAGGAGAAAGTTGGAGAGGATGGTCAAAAGAATAGAGAAACCAGATCTAGGTGGTTATTTCTAGGCAGCGATTGGTGATGGATCCCAATTCAACCACTTATTCTGAAGTAAGACCTTCTCGTCTTACTGGAAGACTGCTTCTGATCCCAACTGTTCCATAATTGGATCCACTACTCCTCCAAAAAAAAACCACCCTCCAAAACTGCAGTCTATTCAAAGGCTGGGAGATGGTCTACCCATGCAGCAACCTGAATGGATCCTACCTGTAGGCAAAGGATGACTTTTCAATATTTATTCATTCATTCATTCATTCATTCATTCATTCATTCATTCATTCATTGGATTTCTAAGCCGCCCCATCTCCCTAAGGACTTGGGGCAGCGTACAATAAAAACAATACAAATATACAATTAAAAAGAGATTAAATCCAACAAGAAACCCAATTATAATCTAAAACACTAAAAAACAGTCATTAAAAAACTCAATAATAATCCTCCCAAGTTTTTTTTTTTTTTTAATTACATTTATATGCCGCCCTTCTCCGAAGACTCAGGGCGGCTTACAATTTTTGGAGCACAATCCAATGTGCTCAGCAATAGCCTTCGTTCCATTGTATATGCCTGCTTATTACTAAGCGGCATTTTTACAAGGTCAGCTAATTGCCCCCAACAATCTTGGGTCCTCAGTTTACCTACCTCGAGAGGATGGAAGGCTGAGTCAACCTTGAGCCTGGTGGGATTCGAGCCTACAGTAGTTGTAGACAGCTGGATCTTAAGAGCAGGCATTTACAGCCTGAGCCACCAAAGCTCTTTCAAGTTAAAATCTCCCCGAGGGTCGAGCAAGCTAACAAGCCAGAGAGAGGCTCATCGTATCGTTGTCTTTTACGACTTCGAATAAACAACCAGAGAAGTGTTTAAAAATAGGCTCTATAGCAGGGATGTCCAACTTGTGGCAACTTGAAGAGGGACTGCAACTCCCAGAATTCCTGGCTGGCTAGGGAATGCTGGGAGTTGAAGTCCAGAAGTCTTAAAAGTTGCCAAGGTTGAGCACCTGTGCTCTATAGCTTGATGTGACACAGCCCAAGGGGGGTTCTCCATAACTTGTTACACTGGCATCACCAGCCCCCCCCCCTCTCCAAACAAGAAGGCACCGTACCCGGATCTGGATACCCAGGCGGTGATTCTCGGCTTCTTTATTCCGCAGTTGTGCTTGTAAGTGACCCCTCACGGCTTCCATAGACTTTGAGAGCTCAGCGGCCGTCTTGGCTTGGTCCTAGAAGTCAAAAATGGAAATGCAAACCACAAAGAACTTATAAAAAGCCTCCGATTGTCCACTTTGCGACCGACACAACCGCACAAAACCTCCTTTGCATTACTCATTCCCCCTCCACATTTACACACCCCACCCAGGGAGAACGTACCTTTTCGGTCTGTATCTGAATCAATAAATCATCCACTTCCTTTTCTTTTTCTTGTAGTTTCTTGACCAATTGCTGCAAAATCAGAGAAGGGGTAAAATTGCAGGTTTGATGAAACAGGAAAGCCAAGATAAACGATAAGAGAGGAAGGGACTCAGAAAATGCAGCCATCGGTGTACGAAGCGACAGGTAGTTTGCTCTGTGAGAACGCGGCTGTTGAAAACACCGGTTACGTTCCTTGCAAAAGCAGACTGGGGGAAAAAAAACACCCACCTACAAATTTTAAGCAGATTATTTATCAGATCATGCATGGAGTGGGATTTCCCTGGGCCTGAAGCACCACCTGCCAGGCCCCATTTAAAATAATAATAATAGTAAAAAAGAAAGTTCTAATTTAAGTGTTCTTGATACGGGGCAAGAAAACTCAACGTTTGAGTAATGTAAACAGAATAACAGAGTTGGAAGGGACCTTGGAGGTCTTCTAGTCCAACCCCCTGCTCAGGCAGGAGACTCTACACAATTCCAGACAAATGGCTGCCCAATCTGTTCTTCAAAGCCTCCAGTCATGGAGCCCCCACAACTTCTGAGACAAGCCGTTCCACTGATGGTCTTCCATGTCTGGAAATTTCTCCTTAGTTCTAGGTTGGATTTTTCCTTGATTAGTTTCCATTGTTTCTTGTCCTGCCTTCTGCTACTTTGGAGGAATTTTGCTATCATGTCCCGCCCCCCCTAGTCCTTCCTTCCTCTAGACTGGCCAGACCCAAATCCTGCAGCCGTTCTTCGCATGTTTTAGTCACCACGCCTTTGATCATCTTAGTTGCTCTTCTCTGTACCTTTTTTTTTTCTCCAGAATCTCAACATCTTTTTTATATTGTGGCAACCAAAACTGGATGTGGTATTCCAGGTGTCGTCTTACCAAGGCATTACAAAGTGATGCATTGCAAGGTCGTGTGATCTTGGTTCTATATATTTACCATATGTATGCATGCATGTACACAGATGTATAAATATGCGTGTAGTAAATTGGCTATGTATGTTTACTTACCGCCTTTTCTGTATCGGAGTCAGTCAGCCTTTTCATCAGGGTAGTCTGCTGCTCTGTCAACTTTTGCGCATCTTTCTGTAAAAGGTGGGAGGGGGAATGCAGGCAAAATTCAGGTCAGATGATCCAGTGGGAATGACGCATAGATTTTAAGGAAGAGGTTCTTTTTTTGGGGCCTTCTAGCTTGGAGAAGTTTTTTTTTACGTGGCCCCTGGAATACTTTTAGACTCCTACTTTTGCAAATGACGAAGTACAAATCAGTTCGGGGTAAAACCTGACAGCCCAGGGTGTGCCCACTGTGAAATAATTTACTTAATTATTAAGTAAATTACTTAATTACTTAATTTCCCTGTCAAACTTCGCCACCCTTGTGGGTTCTGTATTGAGGGGGGGGGATAGATGTTGCCAATGCCTTAGAAAGTGGGGTGCTATCGACCTCCTGGGGGATATCTTGAAAAGGATTTGCAGGATCGGATCTGGTTAGTATTCATCCCGATATTTTGATCAGACCAGCAGCCTGAGGAGAGGCCAGAGGAATTGGACAGTGGGGAAGAACAGGGGCCAGTCCAGAGAGGACTCGGACGAGGGTCCTGCGTCTGATACAGAGATGGGGCCAGGACCATCTGGGAGTTATGTGCTGACTCTGGAGCCTCCAGAATCTTGACAGCAGCAAGGCAGAGGAACAGGGGGGGCCTCTTCCCAGTGCACGTGTGCACAGAGCTGCCAGAAGGCAAGAACAGTTAAGACAAAAAGGCTTGGAGGTGATTGGCCTCTCCCATAAGATATAAAGGAGGAGCAAAGGGACAGGAATCTTTGCAGGAAGCAACGTTGTTCGCTCTGGTAGGTTTGGAACCTGAAAGCTCCGTGATGAATTTGTGCTCCGTTTGGTTTTGAAAGACTAATTGGTACTTTCGTCGTTGGCAGCACTTCAAGTCAAATAAAGGTGCGTGCTTATCAGACTTCTCCTGAAGGACTTTGGCAGACTTCCATGGGGCTAATTATAACCGGTTAAGACTCATTACGGGCTGTGAATGATGATAATTCACAGGCGTTGAACTAAAATAGGGTTTTAGATTTAACGTGTGTTTGTTGGTGTCTTCAGGAAGCCTTGGTCAGTACACAGACGGGCTGATTTTTAAATTTTGAAGGTTTACAACGAAAGGCTGGGCCTGCTTTGGGGTTGGAGGAATTGCCGGGCCAGGATCTTCTTAAAAGCCTCACTCACCTCCCGGTTGTGTTGCTCTCTGAGCAAATCTCGAAGTGTCCGGTTGGTGTCTTCGAAAGTGCTCAGTTTCTGCAGCAACAACTCTTTCTGCCTAGTCAGGGTGTTGATGTCCGAAACGGTCATGTTCTTCTCCTGCGATTTGGGAGGCAATCAAGGTTTCACATGAGATGCCAAGTGAAGGGGAAAAAACAAGGTAACATGTCAAAATGCCCTTTTTTTGAATCTGACACGCTCCCAAGCCAATTTCAAAGGGATGCCTCTTCTTCTATGGGCACCCAACGACACAAGTAGCCCTTCGGCGTACAACAGTTCGTTTAGCGACCGTCCAAAGGTACAGCACCCTAAATGAAAAGTGACTTTTACGACCAGTTCTTGCGCTTTATAAAGATGGCACGGGATTCACATTTGGCAACTATTTACCGTGGTTGTCAGGCCCCAGATTCACGTGATCGCTCTATGCAGCCTTCCCCATGACAAGCCAAGCCAGGGAAGGAAGCCGGATTTGCTGAACGACTGCACCATCCACTGAACAACTTAACGACCGCAATGAATCCCACAACATTTCCGTTGTTAAGCCAGACGTTTGTTCAATGGGTTTTGCTCCATTTTGTGAACTTTCTTGCCACCGTTGCTAAGTGAACCGCTCCAGGCTGGTATCATGGCCGTGAAGCAAATCCGGCTTCCCCGCCGACTTTTGCTTGTCCAAGGGCCGCAGAAGGGGATTACCGTGACCTTGGGACACAGCGGCAGCTTTTAAGTATGAACCAGTTGCCTAGGCGTCTGAATTCTGATCGTGTGGCTACGGGGGAAGGCTGCGAAGGTCGTAAAGGGTGAAAAACAGCCGTGGGTCCCTTTTTCCCCAGCATCATCGTCACTAAACGAAACTGTTGTAAGTCAGGAACTACCTGTACCATGATCCAGGGGGGAGGGGGTCAAAAAGGTTGTAGAATCGGGCACGGCTCATTTAGCAACTCACGCTTTTCAGCGGAAAGGCTGGCCTCCACTGTGTCGTAAATCGAGGACCGCCTGTGCCTCCGTTTGCGTCCCTCCCCAAGAGAGGAGATGACTGCCCCACTGCACCCCCCCAGCTCTGCCCGTACCGTTTTCAGCTTCCCAATCACATCCTTCAAGGCCTGGATCTGTTTGGAAGCAGCTGCCCCATCCAGTTCGGCCTCCACCAGTTTGGACATCAAACACTCCTTCTCGTGCAACAGATGCCGTTTCTGGAGTCTGGAAAGGAGAACGCGCGTCAATCCCGGAGAAAAGAGGGGAAGGGATGGGTTGCAAGACCATAAAGAGGGTGAGGGGGTGGGGGGGGGACCCTGAGCTTCTCTTTTATTAGGCTGGTCTCTAGCTGAAAAGCTAAAACGTTCCCACCTCGATCCCCAAGGCCAAGCCTACACAACTCATGCACGCCCAACGGATTGTTGTCCCAAAGATGCTTTTTTCTCAAGAGGCAACTGGACTTTCTGGTTTTTCCTTTGAAGACGTTTCGCTTCTCACCCAAGAATCTTCTTCAGCTCTGACTGGATGGTGGTGGGGAATGGAAGGATTTATCCTCCTTGCAGGCAGCTGGTCATTTGCATCCTTTCAGAGGGTCGTTGAGGCCACTTGGAGGTTTATCTGTGTCCTCAGGGTCACCAGAGTGGTGCAAATGGGTGGGGAGCCTTCTTGGCTGCAGGATGTTTTCTGCCCTGTGTCCCTTCACTGTTGACTACTCGGGTGACCCTGAGGACACTGATAAACCTCCACGTGGCCTCAATGACTCTCTAAAAGGATGCAAACGACCAGCTGTCTGCAAGGAATATAAATCCTTCCCTTCCCCACCATCCAGTCAGAGCTGAAGAAGCTTCTTCGATGAGAATCGAAGCGTCTTCAAAAGAAAAGAACAAATCCAGTTGCCTCTTGAAAAAAGCACCTTTGGGGCGCAGAGTTAAAGCCAAAAGAAATGGACTTATAATACTCCATAGCAGGGGGTCTCCTAACTTCGGCAACCTTAGGCCTTGTGGACTCCAACTCCCAGAATTCTTCAGGCAGCCAGCACGGTGTCGAATCCGCATCATGGCCGGCTGAGGAATTCTGGGAGTTGGAGTCCACACGTCATAAAGCTGCCAAAGTTGGAGCTTCTCCTATAGGACATTTTTGAAGACCACCATTGCTTAGTGGTCCTTCCCAACCCCAAGTTGGCCAACATTCCCTTACATGGTGAGATCTTTTTCCTCCTTCATCCTTTCAATGTTGCGACGGAGGACTGTGTTCTCGTGTTCTGTCTCCACCAGCTCCTGAGTGACCTCATCCAACTCGTCCTTCTGCTCTTCCAGAAGACGCTTGGCCACACAGCCCGTCCCAACAGCCTTTGGCATCTTGACCTGAGGACAAGCGGAACCGGGTCAGTGCGTGAGAGTTTCAGGCATAGCACCTGTCAGCTATGGAATTCATCGCTAGATCACTCTCAGGAACGTGGGACCAAATCACACGAATGTGTTCTGGTTTAGTCAGTCCGCTCCAGTTGTCAATGCTAAATTTCCTGAATTTAGGGCTTCAACATTTTTCCTTATAAGTGGATAATAGCAATAGCGCTTATATACTGCTTTATAGTGCTTTTTTGGGTCCCCATTTTACCCACCTCGGAAGGAGGGAAGGATGAATCAACCTTGAGCCTGGTGAGATTTGAACTGCCAAATTGCAGGCAGCCGGCAGTCAGCAGAAGGAGCCTGCAGTACCCCCCTCTAACCACTGCTCCACCATGGCTCATAGTCACAGACACAAATCAACACACTCTAATCTGACTTATCAGTACCTATATAGGTTGAGTAAACAAGAGGATTTTCTTGGACATCAACGTTAAACTGTATGTTTGGAAAGATAAGCAGAGGCAATTTTATTCTTCCTTTGCTCTTTTCTAAGGAGGCAGCTCCAAATAAGCAGGTGGGGGAGGGGAAGCAAATTCTACTTAATTCTTACTAGCTGGCTAGCAGTAAAACAAAGACTTGTGCAGGAAAGAAACATAAGTCAGGGCTGGTCAAAGACCACAATAAAAATATTGAAAAAAAATTAATTTGTCTTATTGCTGTTCCTTTTTGTGGGGGGGTTGGGGGGAAGAGCCACTTTGTTATATTTCTTTCAAAAGCTCAGACAATGCTGGGTCCTCAGATATGGTTCTTTCCAGGCAGGTTGGGCTCGTGTGAAAAGGAAGGAGGGATACAATTCAAGCGTAATGTCTACGGAGATTCTCAGCCATTCAGGTCAGGGTTGTCCCAAATGTGCTTTTTTCAAGAGGCAACTGGAGTTTCTGGGTTTTTTACTTTGAAGATGTTTCGCTTCTCTTCTGCTCTGCCTGAATGGCGGGGAGTGGAAGGGTTTTTTATACTCCTTGCAGACAGCTGATCATTTGTGTTCTTTCAGAGTCATTGAGTCTACTTGGAGGTTTATCTATGTCCTTAGGGTCATGTCCTGAGTGGTGCAAATAGGTGTGGAGCCTTCTTGGCTGCAGGATGTTTTCCTCCCTGTGTCCCTTCCCTGTTGACCGTGAGGACAGACATACCTCCAAGTGGCCTCAACGACCCTCTAAAAGGATGCAAATGACCAGCTGCCTGCAAGGAGGATAAACCCTTCCATTCCCCCACCATTCATTCAGAGCTGAACGAAGAGAAGCGAAATGCCTTCAAAGGAAAAAAAAAAAAAAACACCAGGAAATCCCGTTGCCTCCTGGGGCAACCTTTGGGACAATTCAAGCGCAGTTTCCCCCACCTCGTTTTTCAATGTTCCCACGACATTGAGTAAGCTGTCGATCTTCTTCTCGTATTTGTTCATCTTGCAGTGAATGGCGTCCTCCTCGTCGGTGGAGAGATCACTCAAGCGAAGCACAGACAGCAACTTGTCGGAATCTGGAGGGGTGATTTCCAGGCGATGGGTCGGTCCCTGATTAAGGGTGGCAAGAGCGAAACAGGATAGAGCCCAAACCCCGGAGCAGCCCCCCCTAAGCTGGCTGCCCTCCAGAAATCAAAGCGGTGGGGAAGAGGGTGGAAAAAATGGAAAGAGGAGGGCAGAGGGCGAGACCAAAGCGGAGGCAGCTTCCACAGCTCGCCCCGTCAACGGAAGGTGTGCTAAACACACAGGAAGCGCGTCGGGATCACTTAGGACAGACCAGAAACCCCTGTGGGACCTTCTGCCAGGGAAATACAATCCGGGTGGTTCCTGACTTGCAACAGTTCGTTTAGTGACTCTTTGAAGTTACGAAGGCACCGGAAAAAGGGACCCAGGACTGTTTTTCACACTTAACGACTGTTGCCATCCCCACAGTCAAGGGATTAAAATTCAGGCCCTGGGCAACTGGCTCGCATTTATGACCACTGCGATCCCCTTTTGCGACCTTCTGGCAAGCAAAGTCAAGGGGGAAGCCAGATTCGTTCAACGACCGTGTTACTAATTTAAATACTGCAGGGATTCACTTCACGGTGGCAGGAAAGGTCGTAAAACTGCGGCAACACCCACTTAAATAACTGTCTCACTTAACGACAGAAACGTCGGTCTCAACTGTGGTCGCAAGTTGAGGACTAGCTATAACAAGACTGTTAAACAGAGGGTGTTGAAGTTTAATGTTGCTGTGGGTTTTGCTTGTTAACTATGTTTAGTAGGTAGATGCCAGGCCAAGTGGGTTGGGTAAACTAGGTTGTAGAAACTTATAAATTGGGCGCCTGCTTTGCAACAGGAGGGACAGGAATTGCCTTTGAAATATATATTTATCAGTATCCAAGTAGAGTGGGGGGATAATTTATGTGTTTGTTTTGGCTGGCTTTTCTTTTTATGCACCTTTTTTGTGGGTGTGAAGTCTTTGGTTTTGTTCTGCTTTTGTATTTCATTTTCTATTACTTTAGTGCTTGTAGCCTGTATTTTAAATATTTTAGTGTCTCTATTTTAAGGCTTTGAATATTTTTTTTAAATTAAAAAAAGAAAAAGAAGAGCAATTGGGGGATGCAAAAATGAATGGCCTGGGCAGGCTTAGTTCCTAAACCAAACCATTTCTCTTCCTCCTCCCCCTTCCCCTTCCACCTCCCTCTTCCTCCTCCTCCCCCCCCTTACACGGGGGTGGAGGTGTACCGATCCGCAGCGCACCGGGCCACGCAAACGAGCGAAGATGCACGAGATGCAGGCAGCCACAAAACCACGCTCCCCTCCGCCCTGCGGAAAAACCTCTCTCCACGGAACCGGTCCCTGGCGCCCCAAAAGGTTGGGGGGGCCCTGCTGCCTCACACCCCATCCCGGTACCTATGTTCCCCACCCTGCCGGTTGCTCTGTTTGCACTTCAGCCTCGGTACCTGAGAGATAAACAACCCAGGTGGGTTTAAACCAAAGTCCTCAGCACGCCCCCCAAGCCACGACCCACAACCGGGGTGTGGTGTGTTCAGGATTGGGCCCACGCGGGTGGTTGTGTGCAGCTCAGCTTGAGTGAGCGGCAGCCCGACTTGCACAAGCGGAGGGCCGGTTCACGTCTCCCCCCTCAACCCCCCGCCATGTAGTTTGGGGACTGCTAGTTTAAACCAGACACAGCCACCATGCTTGCGCAAAGTACCCGAAAACCCTTCCGAATCCTGGCTCCCAGAGAGATGGCTCGGCTGCAGGGAGGGAGGGACGGGGGCGGGGCACGCGTTTTGCCTACCTCCCACTTGTACGATGATTCTCTGCAAGATGTTTTGCCTGGGGGCATCCAGGGGACTTTAGTTTTTACTCGGACACTGCGGCGCACATTCACGGTATCCCCTTTCATTTTCTGCTTGTGCCTCTGCTGCGGGACAGTGGGGAGGGGAGAGGAAGGAGGAGGAAGAGAGCAGCTTTTGAGCCTCGATCTGCTCCCCCCTCCTGACCTGTGACCGCGGGGCGAGACTCTGCAAAGCAAACGGAGGCTTCTCCCCCCCCACACCCCCAGCCCGCCACCCCCGGAGGCATGCCAAGAACTTGTACCACAGAAAAAGCGTCACATTCTACATCACAGATCAGTCTCAGTAACCATGCTCAGGAAAAAGAAATATAGGTACCGCATAGCTAGGAGAGTATGGGGACAGACTGGCAGGAGCATTGGGCTGGGTTAGCCAAGGTCATTGTGACATCACCCAGGCTGCCTAGCCTCTTGTGATGCAAAGCAGGCCCTTAGTTACCCTGGGAAGGTTAGATTGGGGCTGATTTGGAGCCTGGCAGCCGAGAAGCAGAGCCCTGGGGCTCTTCCGAAAGCGGCCCGGAGGAGCTCAAGGGGAAGGACCTCCCAGCATCATTGAGGCCAGGGGATGGCCCTGGTTTCTAAAGAGGGGTCTGGGAGGCCTCAGGGGCCTTCCCAACAGTGCAGTTAAGCACAGCCACACAAATCGCGAATTAAGTGAGCCAGTCGAGGACAGGAAACATGGGAAAACCCCAGAGATCCCAAAATAACTCCTTCCTAACCACTTTAATCGGGTTTTGGACCTCTTCACACGTTGAACATTTAAACAGAATTTTATCCCCTCCATCCTGCGGGAGCAGTTTGCCTTTCCCTCCATGGTCCAGGGGCTAGCTGATGGATAGGAAATTCAGACAACCCTGCTAAGAAAGGTTACAGTTTCTCTTCCTCTTCCTCCTCTTCCTCACAACTTTGTCCTCTGCCAGTTCAGTGACAAACCTCCCCTTGGAAGGGCTACAGAAGAGAACGGGCCAAGATCCATCCTCCTGCGGAGCAGAGCTGATTTTGAGCAACATTCCTACGCAAAGATATTCTTGATGGAGAAAATTGGGCCACAACTACAAAAGGGATCCGAAACACTAAGCCCTGATTTTATACAGTAACGGGCAATTTCCAGCAAAGAGAGAGGAAGCTTCAAGCAGCAGCAGCAGCAGCAGCAGCAGAGCGAGTTAAGCTGGCACGGAGACCGAGGAGCAGCCACAAAGCAGACACTTGCAGGGCCTTGCAGGGCTGCCCCTTCGTACCTGCGTTTTTGCCGGCGGTGGCGTTTTCTGACCCTTTTTAATATGGACATGGACAGGGGTACTTTCATCCACGTGGACGTGCAAGGGGGGAGTTGTGGAACGGCTCTTCATGCTTCTTCTCGGGCAAACAGGAGAGGGCATTCAACAGAGTGGAAGGGGCAACCTGTGAATAAGTAGACTGGAAATAACACGGGTGCCATCGAGGCAAAACGAAAAAACAAAACCAAAAACCCAGGCCGTCTGGCCTCTCTCAGAAGGGAACACCCGACCACCTTCAGCCTTAGAACCTAAAACGTCCACGTTCCACAAATTTAACCTGCCACAGAGCCACAGCCTACCAAAGAGCCATGCTTCTGCCTCTGCAGGGCCTGGTGCCCTGATCACCGATGGGCACAAGCAGAACCAACCCTGGAGAACTGCAGCCTTCCCAGGAGGAATTGGGAATTGCTTCCCGTTCTCATTAAGCACGGATTAAAAGTTTTGACTGAATCCTCTCTGGTAGCTGATGTTTCTTGTTTGAACCAGTTCAAATAAAAGCACTTTAAAATCAATGTCATTTTCTTTTCATTTTTTTTAAAAGCTTTCCAAGTTCCTCCATCTAAAGGAAAAGGCATTCCTGTCTGGCTAAATTGTGACTTAAGGGCTGTTATCAGAAGCAAATCACTTTCTCTTTTACTGGCTTGTCACAATGATGCACAACGATGCAGAGTGGAAATCCAAAACCCTTGTGGAATCAGCTGAATTTCAGGACTCCCACGTACTTGGTAAAATAAGAGCACCAACCAATTGTTCATTTACTTGAAGAATTACTTTGACAGGTTCGTGTGTACACTAACCCATAGACGAAGGGTCGGCAGCCTTAAGCATTCAAGAGCCACAAAAGCCCTAACTGGAAGCCCCCCGTTCAATTCTGGAGCCAACTGGAAGTCCGGTTCCCCCACCACAGTCTCCTCCTAGCACGGCGTCCTTTTTCCTCTACCTGTCCTAACCGAAAGCCCTATCAATTGTGGAGCCAAGCAGCGACAGGGAGCCGCAGCAGAGGGATGAAAGAGCCACATGCGGCTCCAGAGCCACGGGTTGCTGATCCCTGCCATAGACTTTTGGCAACACCTTCCTGCCTTTGAAATCTACTATCATTTATCCTAGACCCGCCAACAAATGAAGATTTCTCCCCAGCTCATTGGCTATCACAAAGCTTTCTAGCCACCATCCAACCATTTATAAACAACTCCATGTCACCCCTGAAATGAAGCAGCCCCATTAAAAAGAAAAAGGTTAGTGCTGTTATTTCAAGGGTCAAAAGGGGCTTCACGGGAGACCCGATGGGCGCAGTAACCTACAGATAGCGCTTCGCTGTCTTGTGTGCAGGGTTTCTGGGTTGTGATGATTATTCCACTCTTGATCGATGGGGACAGTCTGGAAACAGAAGGGGAAAAAAGAAAAGAGAAGTTAGCGCTTTTCAAGGAAATCAGGAGGCCTTTTTTTGTTGTTGACAATTGGCAAAGGTAATCCTCCACTTACAACAGCTCATTTAGTGACTGTCCAAAGTTACAACAACACTGAAAAAAAGCAACTTACAGCTTTTTTTTTACATTTACAACCACTGCAGCATCCCCATAATCATGGGATCAAAATTCAGGCGCCTGTTAATTGCCTCGTATTTATGACGGCTCCAGGGTCATGTGATCCTCTTTTGTGACATTCTGACAAGCAAAGTCAACAGGGAAGCTAGAGTCACTTAACAACAGAGTTTACTAACTTAACAATTGCATTGATTAACAACTGGGGCAGGGTCAGTCGTAAAACAGCAAAACTCACTTAACTGCTGTCTTCCTTAGCAAGAGATTTTGGGCTCAATTGTGGCCATAAGTCGAGGACTGCTTGTATTTCTATTTCAAGCACACACCCATCCCAGATTTTTGGCAATGCCATCCTGCCTTTGAAATCGAGTTAACAACTGATCCCAAGTTCCCCCCGCCACCCTCCCCATGTGTAATTCAATTTTAATGGTTCGTTTTAACTTATGTTTTAATGTATATGGATAGTTGTTGTTGGTTTTAGGATTGTAAGCCACCCAGAGTTACTTCGCGGTAAGATCAGCAGCCAATAAATTTAATAAATAAATATAATAGATAAAGATATAGCTAAGAGATTAGCTAGACAGACAGACAGAGATTAGATAAAAGACAGATACAAGACATTACGATATATAGAGATTTGATAGAAAAGTTACAAGACATTAGATAGATATAAACTAATAGGTAGATGCAAATAGATGTAGATAAGAGATTAGATAAATGATAGATATACAGAGATTAGACAGAAAACAGTTACATGATGATAAATAGGTAGATAGATTGATAGATAGATAGATAGATAGATAGATTTATAGATAGATTTAGATAGATTTTATAGATAGGATAGATTTACAGAGAGAAAGAGATAGAATAGACAGAAGACAGATACAAGACATTACATAGAGATAGATGATATACAGAGATTAAATAGAAAAGTTAGATGATAGAGATAGATATGATATAGACAGATTGATAGATAGATAGATATAGATAGAGATATGAGATAGATGATTGATAGAGATAGATAGATAGATAGACAGAGATATGAGATAGATGATTGATAGAGAAAGAGATAGATGATTGATAGATAGGTAGATATAGATATAGATATGAGATAGATGATTGATAGCTAGATGATAGATAGATATAGCTAGATAGATTGATAGCTAGATGATAGATAGCTAGATGATAGATAGATGATATAGATGATAGATATAGATAGACAGACAGACAGAGAGAAAGACTAGAAAGAGACATAAGAGAGAAGAGACCAGATATAGACATAGGGAGGGTCGGTCAGTCATTCCCGGTCAGACCGAGTCCAGAAACCTCCTAGATAGACTTCAGATTCGGCAGCAGAGCCTCCCTGTGCAGGGGCAGTCTACCCGAGGAGAGCGAAGGGGCGGTTTGGCGCACGCGGCTTCCCGTCGCTGACATTCCTCCCTTTCCCTCCCCCGCCCTCCCATCTCCGGGGCCGCGTCTCACCGTGAGGTTCGGAGATGACCCCGGAGCCTCCGCCTCAGCACGTCCTCGAAGCCGTGGATGAGGCGGCGGTAGCTGCCCACGCTACCATGGAGACACGGGAGCCGGGGCGTCGGCGGCCGCGGCCAGAAGCCGCCGCCGCCGCCGCCGTAGCAGCCGCTGCTGCCGCCGCTGCTGTAGCACCGGCAAGTTCCCGCGGCCGCCGCGGCCGCCGCCGAACAGCCGCCGCTCCACGACCCGCAGAGCAACTTCCGGCGCGGCCTCCGAGACGCCGCCCGCCGCTCCCCCATTGGACGGTTCAAACCCCACGCCAAACGGCGCCCCTCCCACGCGCCCTCGTGACCGCCTCCGCTTCCGGATGGCCCGCGCCTGCAGCCCGCCGCCCGGCTCTCGCCCTTAGTCCCGCCCTTGCGTTGCCAGGAGACGCCGCGCGGGGCGTCACAAGGCGCGTCCGGCGAGAGGGGACGCCGCGGCTCCGTTGCCGAGGGAACGGAGGGAGGGGCGGGGAGGAAAAAAATGACAGGCCTTGGTTCTCTAACGGCTCTGGGGAAAACCTGGAACTGGAATCTGGCCGTCTGATTTGCGGGGGAGGAAATGTACCGCAATCTTTCTGGGCTTAGGGACTCTAGTTCCCATCATCCCCTACCACCTTGGCTCCATTAGATCAGACCATGGCTCGCGGGGGGGCGGGGAATACTGGACCTGGATGTATCTGTTTGGACTGGACTTCATTCATGCTGGGCCCTGAGGGAATCAAGACCCTTCTGGGTTTGGGACTATAGTTCCCATCATCCCCTGGCTTTATATGCATTATATCAAAACAAGGAATTACAATCAAGGAATTTATATGGATCTTTTTTTCTTTTTTAGATTTCTGTTTTGACTATAGTGTAAAGCCACCCACAATTGCTTTGGGTGGCAAGATGGGCAGTATATGAATTTAATAAATAAAAATAGATAAAATTACATCTTCAGCATCAGATCCTTTCTATCCAGTGTTTTAAATTGCTATCAGGGCCCCCCCCCCTTTTAAGGCTTCACGCCTTAAATGTGTAGAATTAAACTGCAAAAACACACACAAAAGCATCACACAAAAACTGGCTTTGCCAATTCTTCATTAGGGCTTTGTAGCAGCTTAAGAAGGGGTGATTTTAATCAGAATTACAATAAAATGTCTCCCTCAGCTCCTTTGGTGGTGCCCACAATGGACCTGTGAAGAAACAGCCTTAAGTTCAAGCCTGATTGTAATGGTTTGAGTTCAACATGACACTATAGGCCTTGATTATGGTTTATAGCTTGCCATATTTAACCATGGTTCAGTCAACAACATAGATAAGAGCTTTAACATAGAGGTGAGGAAGCTTCTTGGATGAGAAGCAAAATGTCTTCAAACAAAAACCAGAAAGTCAAGTTGAAAAAGCACCTTTGCCCTAACATAGATAGTTCAGACCTAACTACTGTCTCTGAGGTACCATGTTGGTAGAACACCCTTTTATATGAACCCTGAGGGTCGAACGCCTTCCGCTTTCAGCCAATGGGAAGAGGCCTCGAGCAACCACGTGGCTATTGGTCTTTCTGTGGGCACAAGGACCAATCGTCTCGCCAGATAAGAGAGCCAATGGAGGAGAGAAGTCTGAACCTGGGCCACCAATTAGGTAAGTGCTGGCTTGGCAGGGAGGGGGGGCTATGAGGGAGGAGATGGTATATAAAGGGGTCAGCTGCCAGCAAGAGCCACTTTTCCCCTCAGAAGAGCTGGAAGTCAGAAGAAGGAAGAAGGAAGATAAAGGAAGGCTAGAAGGCAGAAGAGGATTTGGAGAAGAGGAAGCTCTGGAGCTGAACATCAAGAAGGGGCCTGTGGGTCATCTGCAGCAATGCCAAGGAAGAATGGGAAGAAGGAAAAGTGGTACCACCAACTTCAATCCCTGAAGAAAGGGAAGAAGTCACTATAGGTGTTTTAAGCTGAAGTCCTAGACATTGAAAAGGGCCAGAGAAGCTATTTGGGAGGACCAGAGGGAGAACTCTCCACTTTAATTCAGCCTCTGGCTTAGAGCTGAAGTCCTAGAACTGGGACAAGAGAGCAATGACTATTGGAGGACCAGAAAGAGAACTTTAGGAAAATACTTTACATTTGGCCTGGAGCTGATAAGATTGATAGCTGCTAAGATTGGCTATTGTGAGGACCAGAGGGAGAACTTTACCAGGGGAAGATCTAATTGGCTCAGCTTTCAAAGCCAAAATCCCTCTGCCCATATTACTATGAACTGGCCATCTATTTCCTCTTTTAAGTCCCATTTTTTCCTCTATAAGTTAGTGAAATAAAGTGTCACACTAAGAAAACATGTATCTTGATCCCTTTTTGTATTAACGGGGTTGCAAGCAGAGATCAAAGTGGAAAGAATGAGCAAATGGTGACCTTTTTATATCCAGTAATGGTTTTTCTAGAGGAGGGAAAATAAAAAAAGGGATCATTTCCGCATCAGCCCATGAGTTTATAAACTTGTGAAAGTTTGTAAAAGTTACATTATTTTTTCTCCTGGCGTTTCACACACAAGTGTCCTTCCTTCAGAGCTCCCATAAAGCTCGTTATGAGACTTGGCTCCAAAAAATATTTAGATATATTCATAGAAATGTTTTTTTTTTCAATAGGAAACGATACCAAGTCACAGCAGCAAAAAAAAATCCATTTTATTGTTAACTGTTACTTTCCTGAGTTGGAAGAGCTTTGTGAAAGTTTTGCCTCCTAAGCTGAACACCACACAACCGGTTTAGGGATCACCCAGAAAAGGGTAAAGATATTTTTGCTTCAAAATTTGCCTCTCAAAAAGGGACTGGCTTCTGCTGGCAGATCAAAAAGCCAGTTTGAGAAACCTGTATCTCACTATATTTCTCAAATATAAGTCTGTATTTGCTATTTCATACCCAAAGCAAAAAACCTCATTAAACCTCAATTTACTTCTCAGATGTGATGCTTGAGGCAGGGATGGCTAAGTAAAGGGCTGTTTCACTAAAACCACCAACAGGAACAGCTTGGGAACTGTTAGGTAAATGCAAATCCTTCTGAGCAAAATAGCATTTAATTTCATGAGAATCATTTTAGTTGCCAGTTCTTAAATATGTCTATACTCCTCTTCTAAAACTCTGACACATAGAGCCTGTATCAACGTGGCAGGTTATTTCATTCGTGACGAAGCTCCCTTTGACATATCATAGCCACAGTAAATAAATTTATAGGCTACAAATAGTGCATAGGAATCACACCTGAGCTATTCTGGCATTGCTACCAAAGACCCATTTTTTAAGCTTAGCTAAATCCAAGTTTTTCCATAAAATTCTAAGGTCAGGATCTTATATCCTTTTCCCCAAATACCTGCTCCCAATTTCCTATCTGAATCAGAATAGAGGTGCCCTCCCAAATAAGATTATTGCACTCTTCAAAACTGTACAGGAATATCATTGTAAAAGCATCGTATGTGCCTATAAGCAACTCAGAGGCTTCTAAAAAAGGAATTGCAATTTGAAGAGAAAACCTGCCTCTAATGCAAGCCAACCCTGATTTAACAGCCATCCCAGAATATATATATATATATATATATATATAAAACCGTTAAAACCAAACACGGAAAACAAGCATTTCCTTTCGTAAGCTGGTACTAAAATTAAATTCAGCCGGTTTGCAACGAGGGAGCGGTCAGGACAATTCAAAATGTTTTCTTGCCTGTAGCTTAGTGCCCGAGCATTCGTTTCCTTCCATCCAGGTGTGAATTTCGTGTTTTTGAAAGTGACCAGGAAGACAAGTTGCTTTTAACTCAAAATCCAGCCTCCAAAGAACACAGCCTCCTCCCTGGCTCTTCTAACCTCTTTTCTAAAATCAAAATAAATCCATATCTCCATCCTGCTGCTTTGAGATTCTCCTCGTGACCGTGATTTGGTTCTACTCCAATCCAATGCGCAGAACTACACTGCTTTAAATCGAAACAGCTTTTTCTAGGCGAGGCAAAACCTCGACCCCCCCGAAACTCAGCACCGTGCCCAGCTGGCTGCCTCCCCCTGCCCGATGGCATCCTCCACGCGCTGGTACCAAGGCTGGATCTTGGTGTGTTCCATCACATCTCCAAAAGCCTCCAAGCCTTCCATGACCCTTAGGACCCCGTAGACTGCCTGGGTGGAGGAAAAAAAACAAAGGCGGAAAATCAGCAGCAAAGCATGGTGTCAACTCATAAAATATTTCTATGGTCCTTTTAGAGTTGCCAACAGAAAGGGAGGGGGGAGCAGTGTGGCAGCTTGCAAACCAAAACTGCATTCCATAAATGTTTTCAAAGATAGGAACTAGGTGACCGAAGTTTCTGCCGCACAAAATTCTAACTGGAGAGCATGATTGATGACTCTGGGCTATGGAGGTGTCCCATTGGAGAATATGAATTATGATACACCCAGGGGGTGGGGGAAAACCCGGGTCAAGGGTGACAATGAATGATGTGTCTCAGAGTCAGCTACACACAGGCACTGCCGTACATGTTACCTCCCAATAAATCTTTTGAGGTTTTGGAAGTTTGGCTCGAGACTTGTGATTTGGCAAAGCAAAAGGAGCGCTCCAAACGGAGGAGCCAGACCACGAACCCCCAAGATACCCTCGGTTTCAATCAGCCATGGCGTCATCTCTTTACCAAATCAGCAAGGTTAGGGTGGTCTCCTCCCATGAACTTCCGGTGCTTGCCAACAGCCTTCAGCCAATCATTGACCGCGTCATACAAGTCTTGCCGGACATCGTCCTGCATATGGTGCCTGGATCGAAAGCAAAGATCCAGGTGAGAGATCTGTTCTATCTACAGTAGAAGTGTCCAACCTTGGCCCATGGACTTCAACTCCCAGAATCCCCCAGCCAGCATGGAAGGAAGGAAAAAGTTTGGGAAGGGCTTCGTTAGGGGCTATCTTGGGGTGCCCAACCTTGGCCACCATAAGACCTTGTGGACTTCAACTCCCAGGATTCCCTAGGCAGCATGGAAGGAAGGAAAAAGTTTGGGAAGAGCTGGGTTAGGAGCTATACCAGGGTGTCCAACGTTGGCCACCTTAAGACTCATGGACTTCAACTCCCAGAATGCCCTAGGCAGCATGGAATTCTGGGAGTTGAGGTCCACAGGTCTTCAAGTGGTCAAGTTGGGCATTACTGATCTGCAGTTCGACTTGGGCATTCAGGAAGCATCAGGAAGCACCAACCTTTTCTTCAACCTCTTGCTGACGAAGAACATGGCAGCTGCCCCCACGTATTTGGCAAAAAAGCCTTCCACCAGGCCAAACTTCCCTTCCCGCACGATGTAGTCGAAGGAGGCCAGAGATTCCCCCGGCGTGCGGTAAACATTGGGGGAGATCAAGTGGACCAGCCGATCGTCTACCCACTTCCGCCATTTCATTTCCTCCCTGGAACAAAAAAGCAGGAAGTGAGGGAGTCCCCCTGGGTGGCAAGCAGGAAGAATGTTGTGGGCCGCCGGCGGCTAGCAAAGCTGGCATCAGAGTCAGACAGGAGGAGGAGGTTGGGGAGGAGCATGGGCCAGTCCTGGAGTCTGGGGAAGGCTCTGACGAGGGCCATCCAACAGTTATTAGCTGCCTTCGGGCTCAGATAGCAGTGAGGCAAGGCCGGTTCCCAGCCTGCGCATGCACAGAGCTGTCAAAAGAAAAGAACAATTACGAACTAAGGGTTGACGTGGGAATCAGGCCACAGGTGGACAATGAATGGCCCCTCCCATAGGGATTAAAAGAGGAGCAAAAGGGGAAGGGGCTTTTGCGGGAAACAATTCCTTCGTTGCATCAGTTGCAGAAGATCTGTCTGTGCATCTCAGAGACTCTGTGCTGAGTCCTTCCTTGTCAGCACTGCGTTTGGAAATATTTACTTGGCAGCTCTCCAGGCTAGACAAGGTCTGTGCTTATAATTAGAGCCTTGAAAGACTCAACAAGACTCCCATCAAAAAAAAGATTTTTTTTAAAAAAGGTAGACAGGCCTTTTTTAACAGCTATCTGGGCAGAAAGATGCATCTAAAAACCACAGTGGGTTCCTTTGGATTTTTGCACCTTCCCCCTCATCGTAAGTTCAACTTTGCAAACTTCGCTGCTCCTCCAAAACCCTCCAAGTGAGATCCACTTACTTCCTTGCTTCCTCGACAGGATAAACGCAGAGAGTCTCCTTGCTGTCCAGCATCAACCAATACTTGTTCCCAAAGTCGTTCACTTCCTTCCCTTCGGTATTTATGGCTTTTATGGAAGGATAGTAAGAGGCAATTTCTTCCAAGCTCTTCCTGGAAGAGAGAATTACATCCCTGTCAACGCAGGCTCAGATCTTTCTTTCATAATTAATAGTTACGCTGTAAGCCGCGCAGAATCGCTGGCTATGGCATGGATCATCTTGTAACAACCCCGTGGTCCCTTGTGGGGTGGAGTCTGGGCAACTGAATGGAGCTGAGTGTTTAATAGCCGGATGCCCTTCCTGTCACCAATGAGGAGGTATTTTTTTCAGCAGATAAAATTCTCATTGTGCCCAGAGAGAGCAAAATCTACCTCTACCCAAGATCGAACTCACAACCTTCCGATTGTGAGGCGAGAGTTTTACATTTAGGCCACCGCACCATTAAAAATAAAATAAAATAAAATAAAATGAATTGTCTAGACACACCAATTTATTTTATTTTAATTTATTATATTTCTCTGCCATCCATCTCCCCAACAAGGTAATTCTAGGCAGTTTACAAATTACAGAAACTAGCGAAAAGCAGTCGAAAGATTACAACGGACCGACATTAAAACAGCATTCAAAACTGTGCTGAACCCGCATCAACATATAGCCAGAAATATTCCTGTTAGGTACAATAGCAGAAATTTATAATAAAGGGAATACACATCTAATATTACATGTGTTGACTGCAGTGAGAATTGTATTTGCACAATATTGGAAAAATGAAGATGCTCCTACAGGTGAAAAGATATTACAAAATCTTAAGATTGTGTGGAGATGGATAGATTGACATTACAAATAAAAGACAAGGAAGGAACAGAATATTTTATAACATGGAACTTGCTTTATCAGTGGTTGGATAAAAGAGGTAGAAATTAGAAGATAACATTACTGTTATGTAGAAGTAAATGATGAAAGGTTGTTATTATTATATATAAGCAACTATTACCATTATCATCATCATTATTATTATTCTCACTAGTGCAATTATGATGATTCTGTATAAGGAAATGGACTCAGCCAATACTGTTGATTAAGCACTTATGTATATTAAAGGGAAAAAAGTATAAATATTTTTTTAAAAGACCGTATAGCCAGAAACGCAAAAAATTTCTGTTACACCATTTCTGTTTTGCAAACCCCAAACAGGAAATCCGTACGACCCAAAATCGCAATTAAATGAAGAGAAAATGGGCCAAACCTAGTAACCAGCTTCCTAGTTTCACCTTCCTTTCCACTTCTTACAAACTTCCCTTTTTCTGGAATACCAACTGCAAGACCAGAAAACAAGTCTAAGGAGTTGCTGGTTCCTTAAAACCTCTCAACATGAAAATACAAACCTAAACTCATTTGGGGGGGAAGGAGAACAAGAAGATTTTCCTGCTCCCCTCCTTAAAAAAGGCAGAAAAATGACCTTTTACCTGGATATAAGGTAGCTTTTAATGGCGCTGATGATCACGGAAGAGTCGTTTAGTTGCTGGGAAAAAAAGAGAGTTAGTGGTTAAGCATCAATAAAGCAGAACGCAAAACCTTTTTCTCACGCTAAGCTCAGCTTTAATGCTTTGTTTTGATCTACACCGTCGCGGGTTAAATTTATTTAAATGCAGCCTGATAAAATGTGGGGGGCGAGGGGGAGACAGAAAAAGAGCTGCCAATCATTCAGAACAATCTGGAGGAATTTCTTAACCATGAGAACGATTAATACAGGTAGTCCTTGATTGTTGTGGTTCGCCAGCAGCCTGTGCAGATGGCAGCGGAATCGGATGGTGGTCCCTGTTCTTCCCCACTGTCCGATGCTACCGCCATCTGCACAGGCTGCTGGCGAACTACGACACTTAACAACATAAATTTTAGTGGGTTGTAACTCAAGGACTCTCTGTAGGATGTCTTTCCCCCAGAGGCTGTGGGTGCTCCATCATTGGAGGCTTTTAAGAAGAGCCTTGACTTGACCAGGATAGTATAAGAGTCTCCTGCCTTGAACAGGCAGGGGTTGGACTAGAAGACCTCCAAGGTCCCTTTCCAACTCTGTTATTCTGTTAAAATAATCTAAGGACCAGGCATGCCCTTTGTGCCCCAAAAACACAATATATTTACCTCTATTAGATGGGGGGGGGGATAAATAAATCTGAAATCGATATAATCTTATTTATTTGGTTGAGGTCAGCACAAGTTGAAAACCAAAACAAACCAGGGTGAAGTAAATAAACACAATATATATATTAAAAAACCAGTCAAAGAGGATTCAAAAATTCAATTACAGAATTAAAAGTTGTTTACACGCACCAATTTTTTCGTATATATCTCTAACAACTTTCAGAGAATCTGTATTTACACACATACTTACCAGCTCTCCCATTGTGTAAACAAGGGCAAGAGTTGCTCAATACTACGCATTTTGTTATTATGGATGCTATTACTTACTACTACTATTAGTAGCAATATCTTTTAACACTACTGTAAACCGAGATAATTCCTGTCTATTGCTGGTGTGTGAACGTAATGAAGTTTACTTATTTAAAGAGGGATTGGCCAATTTGGAAACTCACCAGAGTGCTTTCCGTATCAATGAGGAGAATGGGGACTTTTCTGTAAGAGGAAAATTTGATTTCTTTTCTCATGACCGGGTTCACCTCCACAATGTTGTATGGCAAACGGTGGTAATCCAGGAACGCTCGGACTTTGCTGCAGAATGGGCAGGTTTTATACTGGTAGAGTGTCAGGTGGAGATGGCTATCCGGCAGGAACTAGAAGGGAATTCAAGATATATGCAGCTTCGGGCTATTTGCTGGCAATCCTTCTCCCCAGAATGCAAACACACAGCCCAGGAGAGAGAGAAAACACCACCACCACCACCACACAACCACCCAAGTTGCTCCTTCCCTATTCCAACCTCAAAACCCCCATTTTTGCAAATTCTCTGCTTGTATGTAACCTATGTGAAGGATGTGTGTCTGTGTTTTATTTTTTTTATTATGATTACCTTTATTGTCAGACTACAACATGTGTACAATGAGATTGGCCGAGCCTCCCTTCTTGCATACACATCCCCAACACATATAATATATAATGTACACTGAGGGTGGCATTTAATTTCGCAATGACAATAAACTAATTTTTTTTAAGCCCTGTGGACTTCAACTCCCAGAATTCCTCCGCCCGCATGCATGCATGGGAATTCTGGAAGTTGAAGTCTAGGCAGCTTAAAGGGGACGGCTTGAGATTCAACCTTAAAGCAAGGCTCAGCAAAAAAATTAAAATTAAATTAAAATTGCATTTGGAGGGAGGGTCTTAAGGAACAAAGCCACTAGCGGCGGCTGCTTTGGGGGGGTCCTGAGGATCCGGGGGTTGCAAGGGCCCCCAATCCTCCCTCCGCAAGTACCAGGAGGGTCCTCAACCCGCTGCGCCCCATGGGACTTGCAATCCTTCCCCCGCCACACCCGATGGGAGTTGCAATGGTTGCATTAATTGCAACGATCCCAGTGCAGAGCAGAGGTTTGCACACCTGGCTTACACACACACAAACACACACACACAGTCCTCTTCCTGGCTTTTACCCCGTCCCGGTGCTGGTCGGCCAGCTGTTCCTGGGCTCCGAAGCGGCGGTGCAGAATCCGGCCGGTGCCCACCGCGGCGCCCAGTGCGAAGGCGGCCCCCAGCAAGGCCCTGGAGGAAGGCCAGCTCCGGCCTCGCCCGGGGCTCCCGGAGGAGGAGGAGGAGAAGCCGGCCCGGGGTAGCCGCCACGCGCTCCTCCTCCCCAGGCCGGCCCAGCCGCTGCAGGCAACCCGCGCCAACGCCATCTTTCGCCTTTTGCAAGGAGGGAGCGGGCGGGCGCCAGGGGAAACCCGGCTGGGGGGGGGAGGGGAAGCTTTGAAAATCAATGCAAAACCCCGGCTGGGTTTAGAAATCCCTTTCCCCGCAAGGTGCATGTGGGTAAGCGGCCGGCCCTGGGGAATTGCAACCCGACCCGCGTTTGCATTCTCACGTGCGGCGCCTCTCTTGCGCTGGAGGGTCGATCCCTTGCACTTTTATTTTTTGGGGGGTTAATGCAAAAGCGTGCTCTGCAAGAGCCCCCCCCCTTTCGTTAAAGCGACGCTTCCCCGTTTTGCACGGGTGTGTGTGTGTGTGTGTGTGCTGAGCCAGGGTGTCTTGTG
Source organism: Naja naja (assembly GCA_009733165.1). Lineage (NCBI taxonomy): Eukaryota > Metazoa > Chordata > Lepidosauria > Squamata > Elapidae > Naja > Naja naja. The sequence continues at coordinate 1,867,057 of CM019157.1, forward strand.
AACGCGGCCCGCTTGGGGCCGGAGCTTTGCCCAGCGAGCGGGTTTGCAAGGAGGAGGCCTCGAAGGGAGAAGCTCCCTCCCTCTCCCTCCCTTGATTTTCCCCCTTCTTGGTGGAAAAAAAAAGACTCCCCCCCCCCTATTTTTGCCTTTATTCTTCCATCTGCAGCATAGATATAAATCGCCCGCCCGCGTCCTTTCAGACTGGCGGCCTGCTTAGGAACCATAAACTTTACACCAAGCGAAGGGGCGGGGTTTCTTAAAGGCGCAGCCCCTGACCTTCGGAGGAGGTCAATTGCTAGTCAATTTCACCGCCTTTGAAAAAGGGAGATTGATCATCCTTCATTAATTAAAAGGGAGGGGGGTCGAATAAATCTTTTGTTTGCTGGGTGCTTCCTCCCTAAATTAACCCCCCCTTCCCCCCCCAACTAAATTCTACAGATTATTGTGCATCATCAACCAGTATGAATGCAATTGAGGCATTGCTGCCTTTTAATATTAAATTAATAATGTCTTGGGTTTAAGGGTCACGGTTATTAAATAGCGGGGGGGGCGGGGGGGGCTTAGCCGGGAGGGGGCGGGGCCTGGCCCTGTGCGACATTGTCTCCGCGTTCCATCCGGGAAGCGGGGGGCGGGGCTTAGCTGGCTCTTCCCGAGCCGGCATGTCGGGACCGAACGGGGAGCCGCAGCTCCATCTGGGGCGGGGCGGCGAGGAAGAGGAGGAAGAGGAGGAAGGCTTCGGGGAAGCAGGTAACCTTGAGAGCCCTTTGCAAGGGCAGATCTCCCCCCTCCCCCAGTGGATCCCTCTCTAAGGGGGGGCGGTGGATCCCTCTCTAAGGGGAGGGCCCAGGGGATCCAGCCGGGAGGGTGGTGGTGGGGCTGCAGCTTTTGCAACGTGCCTGGAGCTTCCGAAGGGATCTTCTTGAATAATAAGAGTCGGAAGGGACCTTGGAGGTCATCTAGTCCCACCCCCTCTGCTCGAGCAGGAGAGTCAATTCCAAACATTAGCCTCTATCTAGGATCGAACTGGCAAGCCGCCTGCTTTGAGAGACGCGCTGGATCTTATGGGGGATCCCTGCAAGTAGAAAGCCGGCGGGGATCCAGGCGACCGGCCTGGAAGCCATCTCTTGTACGCCGCCGCGATCCTTTCTAGATCCATCCTTTGTGCCAGATGGGCGGCCGCGTAAATAGGATTACTAGGCGAATGAACGAATGAATGAACCTGGGTTTCTGCCTCTTCAAGGTGTGGAAGGGGCTGGGGGGATGAGCCTTTCACCTGGCAAGGGGCGGTCATCTCAAAGACTGCAAGCCAAGAGAGAGCCTTTAAAATAGAATCATAAAGTCGGAAGGGACCTCGGAGGTCAACTAGTCCAGCCCCTGTTCAAACCGGGAACCTTACTACCATCCTGGTCAAGTGAGTGTCCCGTCTATTTTTTTGAAGACCTCCACTGATGGAGCCCCCAGAACCCCAGGGAGCAAGGCTAAAATAAATTTACTGATTTATTCATTGCAATTACTCCTCTGGTTATTTTATATCCTGTTTTTAATGTGGTTTTTAAAATGTTTACTATGCTGTAAGCATGGCGGGAGTTGTTTGTAAGGAGCCGGGCGGCCAATAAATTTAATAATGAAATAATTAAAAGAATTAATAATTAAGTGGCGCATAGATGATGTTCCCTAGCTTGGGGGGGTCATAAAAAGCCTGCAAGCAAACTCCCCAGCTTTTTTGGCTTTTTTGTTTTCCTTCCCTGGACAGAATACGCTGCCATCAACCACATGCTGGACCAGATCAACTCCTGCCTGGATCACTTGGAGGAGAAAAACGATCACCTGAACACCCAGCTGAAGGAGCTGCTGGAATCGAACCGGCAAACTCGCCTGGAGTTCCAACAGCAGCAGCAACTGGGCCAAGATGGCGAACCCCGGAAAGCCCAGCCAGATTCTTAAGGGTCAAAAATCACACTTTGGAGACTTTTAAATTAGGAGGTTGCAGCTCTCTGGCCAATGAGGTTTGCAGCCAGATCCTCTTAAATCCGGCTTTAAAAATAATAATAATCGCAGAATCTCGTGGCTGATTTGGGAGATCCCCGTACTGCGAATCTTGTTCGTGCATCTAAGCAAGGTTTTTTTTTTAATACATGGGTGTGGTTGTGAGAAATGTCACCGGGAGACGTAGTGAGCATTTTGCATTCGACTTCCATTTTGAGCGGCCATTTTTATAATTTGCGCTGGGGGAAAAAAATCTGACTTATGACCATTTTTTCACCCTTACGACCGTTGCAGTGGTTAGGAGATTAAAATTGAGAAGCTTGGTCACGGTGTCTGTCATGCTGATCCCCTCCTGCAAACTTTTGACAAAGTCAGCGGGGAGAAGCCACTTTAGAACCTGGTTACTAACTTAACAGCTGCCGTGATTCATGTAATAACTTGGCAAAAACGATCGAAAAAAATGGGCTAAAATATTCTGACCTGTCTCGCTTAGTAACATAAATTGTGTTGTGGTCGTAAGTCCTGTAATTGCCAGCCACAAACCTCTCTTTTATTTGGATAGTTGGATAGAATGCTAGCATTGCTGGGAATGTCTAGCTTAGTTTTAAACCAGAATGGGTTTGATTCAAACGACCAACGCTGAGGGACAAAACAGGCTACGTTCTGCCCCTGAATGTTTGCAAAACATCCTGCGTTTCTTTAACCATGGTTTACCACTCCCAGCTGAGCCTGTTGCACAAACCCTGGAAAACATTTTCTTGCAATTAACTTTGTTAAATCGTGGCCTGAGCTTGGTCACTGATTAAACAACGGAACAGTGTATAAAATGTCTCAGATTGTCTTTCCTGTTTCAAAGTTTCCTTTCTCTTTCTTTCCTTTCTTTTTTTCCTTTTTTCCTTCCTTCCTCCCTCCCTCCCTTTCTTTTCCTTTTTGTTCCTTTTTGTTTCTTTTCCTTCCTCCCTCCCTTTCTTCTTCTGCCTTCCTTCCTTTGAAAAATTACAGCTAAGCCCTGCACTGAAGACAGAAAAAAACTGCCGGGGTGTTTTCTTTTTCCTTTTTTTAATTTTATTTTTAAAACAACCAACTAGGAAAACTAGAACGTTTCTCTTTTCACTAAAAGGCGAAGAAGGGAGGGAAGAAACTCTCAGGGGAGGAACTGCAGAGGGGGAACAAAATACCTTTTGCCTCTGCTCTCATCTCGCCCTGTGACGGCTGGACCGCCGGGGGCCAGAGACCGTCGGCTCTTCAGCCGGCGTGGAAGGCGCCCCATCCTGGCTGGCCGGACCTTCGCTCGCTTCGCCTTCCCCTGGCACTGTTGACGCAGAATCTCCGGCCAGTTTTTGATGAATTTCCAGGCCGGGCTGCTCTCCCGGGGGGTGCAGTCCGGCCCCCTCCCCTGACTCCTCAGCACCTGGCCCCACGGAGCTCTCACTCCTGGGCGAGGAGGGCTCACTTCTCTCGTCGATGACCAGCACTCCGCAGATATCCTCCGCTTCGAAGTATCCCAAGCACGTCTGGATGACCTCGGGGGACTCGCAAGGGGGTGGGATCCTCCGGTGTCCGGCAACGGCCTCTTCGGGACTGTGTGTTTCGGTCGCAGAGGGGGGTTGGGGGTCGGTCAGCTGCGAGGGGGTCTCCGTATGTCCGGCCGTGGCCTGGAGCCGGGAGGCCCTGTACCTCTGCGGGCAGAAAAGAGCAACCCACAATGGAGTCTCTTTTTTTAAAAGAAAAGTGTCCCAATAAAATTGGTTGTGAACCTGCTGTGCTTCACCAGCAGCCTGTGCAGACGGCAGCGGTATCGGACGGGGGAAGTACAGGGAGGGAGAAAGGGAAGGAAGGAGGGAGGAGAAGGAGAAAGGGAAGGAAGGGAGAAAGAATAGGAAGGGAGGAGAAGAGTAAGGAAGGAGCAAGGGAAGGAGGGAGAAGGAAGGAAGGGAGGAAGGAGAAGGTTAAGGAAGAGGCAGGAGGGAAGGAAGAAGGAGAGGGAGGAAGAGGGAGGGGAAGTAAGGACTAACCTGCAGGTTGTCAAAATGCATCCTGGACTTGCAGTGGGTGAGCCGCGTGGCCGAGTCGCTGGAGTAGAATTTGTGGCACAGCCGGCACAGGAACCCTGCCACGGGCACCAGGAAATCCAGGCCTGGCAGAGGGAGGGAGGGAGGAGGAGAGGAGGGAAGGGCACGGATCAAGAAAGCATAAAACGCACAGGAGGAAGACAAGCCAGCATTGCAGCTCCCAAAAGAGGAATCGGGACTCTTATCCCCGGTAATCCTCCACTTACAACAGCTCACAACCAAAGTTACAACAGGCACTGGGAAAAGTGACTTAGGGCCGTTATTCAGACTTACGACCGTCGCTGCATTCCCCACGGTCACGTGGTTTTACATTCGGATGCTTTGACAACCGGCTCGTACTTATGACGGTCCCGTAGTGAATGGGGAAGCCAGATTCACAGCTGTGTTACCCACTGAACAACCACAGTGCTTTGCTCAATGAAGGCGGCAAGAACAGTCGTAAAACGGGGCAAAACCCACTTAGCAACTTAGCTCAAAATTGTGGCCGTAAGCCGAGGACTGCCAAAAGGAGGACGGTGTTAAGGAATTGTGGCAGGTGGGCAGGATTTGAGGGGCAGTTTCATGGCCCCACTTCTGGGGATTTTTTTGGGGGGGGGCGATATGGGGGGGTCTTTTCAAAGCAGGAGATGTTTATCTACCTGTTGAGCTTCTGCAGAGGGAAACAAAGAGAGGAACCAAGAGAAAGAGGAAAGAAAACAAACACACCCGCACAAAGATACAACATGGTGTAGCAACTCGCTTCTCTTACCGTACACCGTGTCTGGACAATACTCGGCGTTTCCTCCAGGGTCTTCCACAGATGTTTCTCTCTGCCCAACCTGGGAGGGGAATGAGTAGAGGTGGGGAAGATTTAAATGCCCATCTTTGACTTCGAAGTTCACAAAATAAAGAGGATTTTTTAAATGAAAGATTATAATTTAATAAAAGCAACTATTATTATTACTAGAATGGCATAACTTCTTCGATGTAAATATGATGAATATTATTTTATTTGTATCAAAATGTGATTAGAAAGGGGATTTTTTTAAACATATAATAGCGGCATAACTGAAAATTACCAAGGGGATAAACAATGGAAAAATTATAATTTAATATAAATTTATGAATTGCTATTAGAAATATATAATGTGTTAAACACCGCAAATAGGATTATTAATGTAATATCTGTGCTAAAAGGAGTGATGTTAAGAATATAGAGATTAACATAAAAATAACATTGTAATATCAAATAATCAAGATTGACAATATGTGTATTAATATCAAATTTTATAAGATTGTTAATTGTATTAAGTATGAAGAATATTGTCATCATTGTTTTAAAATGTAAGACACTCTGGAACCACACTGTTCACACAATTATATGCTTGTTGAAACGAAAAAATAAAGTATAGCAAAAATGAAAAAAAACACACAAAAAAGAGAGTTTTGTTTTCGGATTTTGCAAAAGAGAAGCAGAAATGTGTTCCTAGCATTGGGCTGAACTCTGTGGGGTTAGTGGCTGCAGGGAAGGCTCTCACCAAGATGGCTGTGGATGACTGTTAGTGTGATTCCCCAGCTCTGGGAGAAAATCCCTAACTGGTATCTGCAAACACGCTGTATTTGCCTGTGGTTAGCTTTGAAGGAAACGCGGAGAAGGTCTTGCGGCCCACCAGCAGAGCTGATGGCAGATTCTGACAGCGAGGAGGTTGAGGAGGAACCTGGGCCAGTCCTGGAGTCTGGGGGATGAGGGCTCTGCATCGGAGGCAGAGATGGGGCCAGGGCCGTCCGACAGTTATCAGCTGCCTTCGGAGTCAGAGATCAGTGGGGAAGAAGAACAGCTGGAGCCTGTTCCCAGTGTGCGCATGCACAGAGCTGCCAGGAGAAGGGAACAGCTAAGGAACAAGGATCGACTTGGGAGTGAAGCCACAGGTGGACAGTGAACGTCCCCTCCCAGAGGGAATAAAGAGGAGCGAAAGGGGAGTGGGGTTTTGCAGGAGACAATTAGTTCAATTCATTCCGGTGAAGATCTGTCCCTGACTTCTTGGAAAGTATTGTCTGCTACAGCGTGGCGTTTGGAAGCTATCGGCCTGGCAACTCTCCAAGCCTGATAAAAGGTCGGCAATGGAGAAATCTCTTGAAAGACTGTTGGCCGTGACTTTGCTGGAGAGGAATTCGTTGTAAATTAAATAAAAGGGGTTTTATTGGGACGAGGAGTTCAGCTTCGTGCTGTTGCGGAAGCCCAGGTCAGAACAAAAGGGATTGCAAAAAAAAAAAACAATAATAATAAAATAAAGGCAGACAACACCCCTTAAGTCACAGGAAAGAGGGAGATGGAGGAAGAGGCGTGATGTAGACCCCACCCCACCCCCAGGCTCAAGGGGGTCTCAAGAGGGAAGAAGGCAGGAGAAACACAACCGGGCTCACGAAATGCAATTATTGCAGCCTATCTGAATAAAGCTGATTTTTAACATTTCCCGGCCAGCCCCTTCGGCTCTGCTCTCCCTCCTTGCG